>JARNME010000012.1:45815285-46191828 GCA_030179655.1 Scaptomyza flava
ACACTCTTGACCTTCGGTAACGAGTATAATCATCAGAAGTGACAACCACTATCAGATTATCCATATCTGCCAACAATGACGAAACAAGTTGCAGGGCACTAAGATGGGATCATAAATGTTAGTATCAGAATGAGAAAGAATATAGGAACAAGTGAACGGCCGTTTAATAATATTTTAACACATAAAAGCTCTATATCCGGAAGATCATGAGAATGACCAGAAGAAAAACAAGAGTCAACGGCAATGAGAACACCACCCTCCTTGCGGGAGGCAAGATCGCATCTGTACAAGTTAAATTTGAAGGAAAAACGGAATAATCAGAAACATCGGGTGTTGTAAAAAATGTTTGCTGTCTCGGATAAATCCATTCCTGAATCTTCAGAACATAATCCCATCACAGCAATTTGGCTTTCGTGAAAAGCACGGAACAATTGAGCAGGTTAACATAATAACATCAGAGATACGAAGCGCGTTCAAAAATAGAGAATGCTGCACTGCAATATTTCTGGATGTTTCTCAGGCGTTCGACAAAGTTTGGTTGGAAGGTCTGATGCATAAGATCAAAACAATGCTCCCAAACAACACTCATAAGCTGCTTAAGTCGTACCTCTACGACAGGAAGTTCGCAGTAAGATGTAACACTGCAATGTCTGACGAACACAGCATTGAAGCTGGTGTTCCACAGGGCAGCGTACTTGGACCAACACTGTACGTGCTATTCACAGCAGACATCCCAATAAGTAGCCGATTGACAACATCCACCTTTGCTGATGATACAGCTATTCTCAGCCGCTCCAGATGCCCAATACAAGCAACAGCGCAACAAGCCCTTCATCTTGTCATCGTGGAAAAATGGTTATCAGATTGGCGAATTAAGGTAAACGAACGAAAATATAAGCAAATAACTTTCACCCTCAACAGGCAAGATTGTCCACCGCTCACGTTATACAACACCACACTTCCAAAAGCAAACGATGTAACGTATCTGGGCGCACACTTAGACAGAAGACTTAAGAACACATCTAAAACTGAAAGCCAATAGCCTCCATTGGCTCATCAATGCTCGCTCTTCCCTTAGTTTGGACTACAAGGTCCTGCTTTACAACTCTGTTCTAAAACCAGTCTGGACCTATGGTTCCCAATTATGGGGGAACGCTTGCAACAGCAGCATTGACATTGAGAACCATCACCGGGTCACCGTGGTATGTTCGGAACGAAAACATTCATAAACATCCGAACAGTCAAGGAGGAAATAGCGGAACAAAAAGTGAAATATTTAAGCAAGCTCTCATCGCACACTAATCATCTCGCGAGAGGCCTCACAAGCCTACGCAGCCGATCCCGTCCTCGTCGTAACGACTTACCAACCCAGCGATGAGTTTTAGGGACGCGCACTCAGAATACAGTCAAAAAAAAAAGTACTGTTAGCTAAGATTTATTAATAAGATTTGTATACTTATTGCTAGTTTTCTAACTCACTAGAAAAGATTCAATAAATAAGACAAGCAATTAAAAAAAAAAAATAAAAAAAAATTATAATACCGACGATTTAAAAAGTACTTTTTGTGTTCGACCACACAAGTACTCCGAAAGCCACAATCAAAGTTGTGATGGAAATCCAATAACATTTAATTTTTGAAGCAACAGAGAATGACAGAGTCAAATGCCTTACTAAAATCGTTGAAAACAACATCAGTTTGCATTTTACCCTGAAACCCTTGATAACAAGCGAAGTGAATTTAAGAAGGTTAGTGGTACAAAGTAGATCTACGCCTATCAAAGCCGTGTTAATAAGGCGATATAATTGAACTACATCTGTGTTGCAGTTGAGAACATATAATTTTTTCAAAGACTTTTGAAATGGCAGACAACTTGGATATACCCCTATAATTTTTAACGTTTGAATTTGAAGAATTTTTATGAAATGGAATTATAAAGGATTCCTGCCATATATCAGGAAACACAGTTGAGTCTACAGACAAGTTATCAACAGTATCAAGAATACAACCTGGCACTCCATCAGGACCATGCAAGTAGCCAGCTTTGATAGAGTTCAATTCACTCAGGAGCGTAGACTCAGTAATTACTGGGACATATATGCAATTTGACGTTTAAACTTGAAAAGGATACCAATTACTGCTACTATATATATATAAAAAAGACGTGAAAAGTTTGGGTTACAAATATTAAGACATTAAGAATAACAAGATGTGTTAACAGAAAGAAAACTAGATTTTGCTAATTAACACGATAATAAATCTAAAGTAGTTCCCGATTTTTTACATTTTTTATAAGATAATTTCTTCACGTTATTCAATTTAGATAGTTCCCTCGTAAACCACGGTGGTTTATTACTACTTGAAGAACAAGTGAGGGGAACACAAGTATCCAAAAGCGAATTCAAGGCAATGGCAGTTTCTATATCACTACAAGAATAAAGTCGAGACCAATTAGTATGTTGAAGAAGACAATTTAATTTAGTAAAGTTAGTTTTACGAAAGCAACGGTTACTGAACTAGCATCAATCATTTCGATGGATAGTTCTAAGGTTGGATGGTAGGTATATTCCGGAAGCACTAGATTGATTATTCTACTAGCATTACTGCAATCTGGGTCCGAAACAAATATCAAGTCTAAAATCCTACCACTACAGTTATGCACCCTATTAACTTGCGATAGGCCTAACTCCAGTAGGCCATCGATAAAACAAGTATAAATGTATCAGTCGGACGCAACCGACTGCAGAATACTTGTTACCAATTTTAAAACCGGTAGAAAAAAAAGCCTGATTGCAAAGGGGTACGGATGCGGCAGGGGTGTACGCTGCCTTAAAGATTCTCAGATTCAGATGGTGATGCCACCAGCTGTCTTCCTTCCAAATTCAGTGACTCTAGCTCAAAATTTGTAAAAGGTGGGGAAAGGGGGCGTGGGCTGGAATGGGTGGGTGTGGCATCCAAATTTTTGATGCGGATCTTTGTGGAATGTCAATTGCTACCTTCATACCAAATTTGGTGACTCTAGCTCAAAGTTTGTAAAAGGTGGGGAACGGAAGGCTGGGGGCGGTATGGGTGGGCGTGGCAACCAAATTTTTGATTTTTTTGGGGGGTCATCATCGGCTATCTTGACACCAAATTTGGTGGCTCTAGCTCAAAAACCAAATTTGGTAGTTCTAGCTGTAAGGATGGATTTATCGGTTTTGAGCTATCGAATTTATCGATTTGCCAGCCCCCCAGTTATCATAGAACCCCCATCTTGACACTTTTATTTACTATCCCATGGATAAAGAGAATTGAAAAGTTTCAAGTCTCTAGCTTGAAGGGTGTGGAAAAAAGTTGCGAACATACAGACGGACGGACGGACAGACGGACGGACACAATGACGGACATTGCACAAACTCAATACACTCTTGACCTTCGGTAACGAGTATAATCATCAGAAGTGACAACCACTATCAGATTATCCATATCTGCCAACAATGACGAAACAAGTTGCAGGGCACTAAGATGGGATCAATAAATGTTAGTATCAGAATGAGAAAGAATATAGGAACAAGTGAACGGCCGTTTAATAATATTTTAACACATAAAAGCTCTATATCCGGAAGATCATGAGAATGACCAGAAGAAAAACAAGAGTCAACGGCAATGAGAACACCACCCTCCTTGCGGGAGGCAAGATCGCATCTGTACAAGTTAAATTTGAAGGAAAAACGGAATAATCAGAAACATCGGGTGTTGTAAAAAATGTTTGCTGTCTCGGATAAATCCATTCCTGAATCTTCAGAACATAATCCCATCACACCAATTTGGCTTTCGTGAAAAGCACGGAACAATTGAGCAGGTTAACATAATAACATCAGAGATACGAAGCGCGTTCAAAATAGAGAATGCTGCACTGCAATATTTCTGGATGTTTCTCAGGCGTTCGACAAAGTTTGGTTGGAAGGTCTGATGCATAAGATCAAAACAATGCTCCCAAACAACACTCATAAGCTGCTTAAGTCGTACCTCTACGACAGGAAGTTCGCAGTAAAATGTAACACTGCAATGTCTGACGAACACAGCATTGAAGCTGGTGTTCCACAGGGCAGCGTACTTGGACCAACACTGTACGTGCTATTCACAGCAGACATCCCAATAAGTAGCCGATTGACAACATCCACCTTTGCTGATGATACAGCTATTCTCAGCCGCTCCAGATGCCCAATACAAGCAACAGCGCAACAAGCCCTTCATCTTGTCATCGTGGAAAAATGGTTATCAGATTGGCGAATTAAGGTAAACGAACGAAAATATAAGCAAATAACTTTCACCCTCAACAGGCAAGATTGTCCACCGCTCACGTTATACAACACCACACTTCCAAAAGCAAACGATGTAACGTATCTGGGCGTACACTTAGACAGAAGACTTAAGAACTCATCTAAAACTGAAAGCCAATAGCCTCCATTGGCTCATCAATGCTCGCTCTTCCCTTAGTTTGGACTACAAGGTCCTGCTTTACAACTCTGTTCTAAAACCAGTCTGGACCTATGGTTCCCAATTATGGGGGAACGCTTGCAACAGCAGCATTGACATTGAGAACCATCACCGGGTCACCGTGGTATGTTCGGAACGAAAACATTCATAAACATCCGAACAGTCAAGGAGGAAATAGCGGAACAAAAAGTGAAATATTTAAGCAAGCTCTCATCGCACACTAATCATCTCGCGAGAGGCTTCACAAGCCTACGCAGCCGATCCCGTCCTCGTCGTAACGACTTACCAACCCAGCGATGAGTTTTAGGGACGCGCACTCAGAATACAGTAAAAAAAAAGTACTGTTAGATAAGATTTATTAATAAGATTTGTTTATTCGATTTTCAATAAATAAGACCAGCAATTAAAAAAAAAAAAAAAAAAAAAAAATTATAATACAGACGATTTAAAAACTACTTTTTGTGTTCGACCACACAAGTACTACAAGAAAGCCACAATCAAAGTTGTGATGGAAATCCAATAACATTTAATTTTTGAAGCAACAGAGAATGACAGAGTCAAATGCTTTACTAAAATCGTTGAAAACAACGTCAGTTTGCATTTTACCCTGAAACCCTTGATAACAAGCGAAGTGCATTTAAGAAGGTTAGTGGTACAAAGTAGATCTACGCCTATCAAAACCGTGTTGATAAGGCGATATAATTGAACTACATCTGTGTTGCAGTTGAGAACATATAATTTTTTCAAAGACTTTTGAAATGGCAGACAACTTGGATATACCCCTATAATTTTTAACGTTTGACTTTGAAGAATTTTTATGAAATGGAATTATAAAGGATTCCTGCCATATATCAGGAAACACAGTTGAGTCAACAGACAAGTTAAATAATTTATTTAAAAGCTTACAAAAGAGAATCTGCGCAGTATCAAGAATACAACCTGGCACTCCATCAGGACCATGCAAGTAGCCAGCTTTGATAGAGTTCAATTCACTCAGGAGCGTAGACTCAGTAATTACTGGGACATATATGCAATTTGACGTTTAAACTTGAAAAGGATAGCAATTACTGCTACTATATATATATAAAAAAGACGTGAAAAGTTTGGGTTACAAATATTAAGACATTAAGAATAACAAGATGTGTTAACAGAAAGAAAACTAGATTTTGCTAATTAACACGATAATAAATCTAAAGTAGTTCCCGATTTTTTACATTTTTTATAAGATAATTTCTTCACGTTATTCAATTTAGATAGTTCCCTCGTAAACCACGGTGGTTTATTACTACTTGAAGAACAAGTGAGGGGAACACAAGTATCCAAAAGCGAATTCAAGGCAATGGCAGTTTCTATATCACTACAAGAATAAAGTCGAGACCAATTAGTATGTTGAAGAAGACAATTTAATTTAGTAAAGTTAGTTTTACGAAAGCAACGGTTACTGAACTAGCATCAATCATTTCGATGGATAGTTCTAAGGTTGGATGGTAGGTATATTCCGGAAGCACTAGATTGATTATTCTACTAGCATTACTGCAATCTGGGTCCGAAACAAATATCAAGTCTAAAATCCTACCACTACAGTTATGCACCCTATTAACTTGCGATAGGCCTAACTCCAGTAGGCCATCGATAAAACAAGTATAAATGTATCAGTCGGACGCAACCGACTGCAGAATACTTGTTACCAATTTTAAAACCGGTAGAAAAAAAAGCCTGATTGCAAAGGGGTACGGATGCGGCAGGGGTGTACGCTGCCTTAAAGATTCTCAGATTCAGATGGTGATGCCACCAGCTGTCTTCCTTCCAAATTCGGTGACTCTAGCTCAAAATTTGTAAAAGGTGGGGAAAGGGGGCGTGGGCTGGAATGGGTGGGTGTGGCATCCAAATTTTTGATGCGGATCTTTGTGGAATGTCAATTGCTACCTTCATACCAAATTTGGTGACTCTAGCTCAAAGTTTGTAAAAGGTGGGGAACGGAAGGCTGGGGGCGGTATGGGTGGGCGTGGCAACCAAATTTTTGATTTTTTTGGGGGGTCATCATCGGCTATCTTGACACCAAATTTGGTGGCTCTAGCTCAAAAACTGTGGGAGATATAAGCTTTTTTGAATTTAAAATGCGGTGGGCTGGGGGCGGAATGGGTGAGCGTGGCTCAAAAATGTTTGAAGCAGTTTTTTTAGGTTGCTAGTATCTATCTGCCCACCAAATTTGGTAGTTCTAGCTGTAAGGATGGATTTATCGGTTTTGAGCTATCGAATTTATCGATTTGCCAGCCCCCCAGTTATCATAGAACCCCCATCTTGACACTTTTATTTACTATCCCATGGATAAAGAGAATTGAAAAGTTTCAAGTCTCTAGCTTGAAGGGTGTGGAAAAAAGTTGCGAACATACAGACGGACGGACGGACAGACGGACGGACACAATGACGGACATTGCACAAACTCAATACACTCTTGACCTTCGGTAACGAGTATAATCATCAGAAGTGACAACCACTATCAGATTATCCATATCTGCCAACAATGACGAAACAAGTTGCAGGGCACTAAGATGGGATCAATAAATGTTAGTATCAGAATGAGAAAGAATATAGGAACAAGTGAACGGCCGTTTAATAATATTTTAACACATAAAAGCTCTATATCCGGAAGATCATGAGAATGACCAGAAGAAAAACAAGAGTCAACGGCAATGAGAACACCACCCTCCTTGCGGGAGGCAAGATCGCATCTGTACAAGTTAAATTTTGAAGGAAAAACGGAATAATCAGAAATATCGGGTGTTGTAAAAAATGTTTGCTGTCTCGGATAAATCCATTCCTGAATCTTCAGAACATAATCCCATCACACCAATTTGGCTTTCGTGAAAAGCACGGAACAATTGAGCAGGTTAACATAATAACATCAGAGATACGAAGCGCGTTCAAAAATAGAGAATGCTGCACTGCAATATTTCTGGATGTTTCTCAGGCGTTCGACAAAGTTTGGTTGGAAGGTCTGATGCATAAGATCAAAACAATGCTCCCAAACAACACTCATAAGCTGCTTAAGTCGTACCTCTACGACAGGAAGTTCGCAGTAAAATGTAACACTGCAATGTCTGACGAACACAGCATTGAAGCTGGTGTTCCACAGGGCAGCGTACTTGGACCAACACTGTACGTGCTATTCACAGCAGACATCCCAATAAGTAGCCGATTGACAACATCCACCTTTGCTGATGATACAGCTATTCTCAGCCGCTCCAGATGCCCAATACAAGCAACAGCGCAACAAGCCCTTCATCTTGTCATCGTGGAAAAATGGTTATCAGATTGGCGAATTAAGGTAAACGAACGAAAATATAAGCAAATAACTTTCACCCTCAACAGGCAAGATTGTCCACCGCTCACGTTATACAACACCACACTTCCAAAAGCAAACGATGTAACGTATCTGGGCGTACACTTAGACAGAAGACTTAAGAACTCATCTAAAACTGAAAGCCAATAGCCTCCATTGGCTCATCAATGCTCGCTCTTCCCTTAGTTTGGACTACAAGGTCCTGCTTTACAACTCTGTTCTAAAACCAGTCTGGACCTATGGTTCCCAATTATGGGGGAACGCTTGCAACAGCAGCATTGACATTGAGAACCATCACCGGGTCACCGTGGTATGTTCGGAACGAAAACATTCATAAACATCCGAACAGTCAAGGAGGAAATAGCGGAACAAAAAGTGAAATATTTAAGCAAGCTCTCATCGCACACTAATCATCTCGCGAGAGGCTTCACAAGCCTACGCAGCCGATCCCGTCCTCGTCGTAACGACTTACCAACCCAGCGATGAGTTTTAGGGACGCGCACTCAGAATACAGTAAAAAAAAGTACTGTTAGATAAGATTTATTAATAAGATTTGTTTATTCGATTTTCAATAAATAAGACCAGCAATTAAAAAAAAAAAAAAAAAAAAAAATTATAATACAGACGATTTAAAAACTACTTTTTGTGTTCGACCACACAAGTACTACAAGAAAGCCACAATCAAAGTTGTGATGGAAATCCAATAACATTTAATTTTTGAAGCAACAGAGAATGACAGAGTCAAATGCTTTACTAAAATCGTTGAAAACAACGTCAGTTTGCATTTTACCCTGAAACCCTTGATAACAAGCGAAGTGCATTTAAGAAGGTTAGTGGTACAAAGTAGATCTACGCCTATCAAAACCGTGTTGATAAGGCGATATAATTGAACTACATCTGTGTTGCAGTTGAGAACATATAATTTTTTCAAAGACTTTTGAAATGGCAGACAACTTGGATATACCCCTATAATTTTTAACGTTTGACTTTGAAGAATTTTTATGAAATGGAATTATAAAGGATTCCTGCCATACATCAGGAAACACAGTTGAGTCAACAGGCAGTTTAAATAATTTATTTAAAAGCTTACAAAAGAGAATCTGCGCAGTATCAAGAATACAACCTGGCACTCCATCAGGACCATGCAAGTAGCCAGCTTTGATAGAGTTCAATTCACTCAGGAGCGTAGACTCAGTAATTACTGGGACATATATGCAATTTGACGTTTAAACTTGAAAAGGATAGCAATTACTGCTACTATATATATATAAAAAAGACGTGAAAAGTTTGGGTTACATATATTTAGACATTAAGAATAACAAGATGTGTTAACAGAAAGAAAACTAGATTTTGCTAATTAACACGATAATAAATCTAAAGTAGTTCCCGATTTTTTACATTTTTTATAAGATAATTTCTTCACGTTATTCAATTTAGATAGTTCCCTCGTAAACCACGGTGGTTTATTACTACTTGAAGAACAAGTGAGGGGAACACAAGTATCCAAAAGCGAATTCAAGGCAATGGCAGTTTCTATATCACTACAAGAATAAAGTCGAGACCAATTAGTATGTTGAAGAAGACAATTTAATTTAGTAAAGTTAGTTTTACGAAAGCAACGGTTACTGAACTAGCATCAATCATTTCGATGGATAGTTCTAAGGTTGGATGGTAGGTATATTCCGGAAGCACTAGATTGATTATTCTACTAGCATTACTGCAATCTGGGTCCGAAACAAATATCAAGTCTAAAATCCTACCACTACAGTTATGCACCCTATTAACTTGCGATAGGCCTAACTCCAGTAGGCCATCGATAAAACAAGTAGAAATGTATCAGTCGGACGCAATCGACTGCAGAATACTTGTTACCAATTTTAAAACTGGTAGAAAAAAAAGCCTGATTGCAAAGGGGTACGGATGCGGCAGGGGTGTACGCTGCCTTAAAGATTCTCAGATTCAGATGGTGATGCCACCAGCTGTCTTCCTTCCAAATTCGGTGACTCTAGCTCAAAATTTGTAAAAGGTGGGGAAAGGGGGCGTGGGCTGGAATGGGTGGGTGTGGCATCCAAATTTTTGATGCGGATCTTTGTGGAATGTCAATTGCTACCTTCATACCAAATTTGGTGACTCTAGCTCAAAGTTTGTAAAAGGTGGGGATCGGAAGGCTGGGGGCGGTATGGGTGGGCGTGGCAACCAAATTTTTGATTTTTTTGGGGGGTCATCATCGGCTATCTTGACACCAAATTTGGTGGCTCTAGCTCAAAACTGTGGGAGATATAAGCTTTTTGAATTTAAAATGCGGTGGGCTGGGGGCGGAATGGGTGAGCGTGGCTCAAAAATGTTTGAAGCAGTTTTTTGAGGTTGCTAGTATCTATCTGCCCACCAAATTTGGTAGTTCTAGCTGTAAGGATGGATTTATCGGTTTTGAGTTATCGAATTTATCGATTTGCCAGCCCCTCAGTTATCATAGAACCCCCATCTTGACACTTTTATTTACTATCCCATGGATAAAGAGAATTGGAAAGTTTCAAGTCTCTAGCTTGAAGGGACGGACGGACAGACGGACGGACACAATGACGGACATTGCACAAACTCAATACACTCTTGACCTTCGGTAACGAGTATAATCATCAGAAGTGACAACCACTATCAGATTATCCATATCTGCCAACAATGACGAAACAAGTTGCAGGGCACTAAGATGGGATCAATAAATGTTAGTATCAGAATGAGAAGGAATATAGGAACAAGTGAACGGCCGTTTAATAATATTTTAACACATAAAAGCTCTATATCCGGAAGATCATGAGAATGACCAGAAGAAAAACAAGAGTCAACGGCAATGAGAACACCACCCCCCTTGCGGGAGGCAAGATCGCATCTGTACAAGTTAAATTTTGAAGGAAAAACGGAATAATCAGAAATATCGGGTTGTGACTAGGTTTCCGTGAGTGCAACTATATGGGAATCAAATGATAAGCTGTAAACATATTATTTATAAAGTTTAGTGGTAAGTCCTCAAAGTAGTTTTGTTAGTTTTTTGCCACAGAGGTGGAGGCAACCGGGTGGCTAACAGGCGGTGCACTACTAATCTTAATACCCCTATTTTTATAAAGTCGCCTATTCTCATACTCCTTTACAACAAGCTGCTGCGGCCAGAACTTTTCCGAACAAATTGTCGAAAAAAGTTCAGGTGACATGCTCCACTGGAAAGAAGATATACTTCGGGCGTTTATAAATTTAAACTTCTTCTTGGTATCCAGAAAAATAAGCTAGTGGCATCCCACAAAGATCTGCGCTCAACCGCCTCTTTAAAAGAGCTGTTTCTGTTAAATATGCAAAACCCATCTCTATGTATATTATCAAAACACCTACCACACACGTTTCACGTTTCACGTTTTGAAAAATGTTTGCTGTCCCGGATAAATCCATTCCTGAATCTTCAGAACATAATTTGGCTTTCGTGAAAAGCACGGAACAAGTGAGCAGGTTAACATAATAACATCAGTGATACGAAGCGCGTTCAAAAATAAAGAATACTGCACTGCAATATTTCTGGATGTTTCTCAGGCGTTCGACAAAGTTTGGTTGGAAGGTCTGATGCATAAGATCAAAACAATGCTCCCAAACAACACACATAATCTGCTTAAGTCGTACCTCTACGACAGGAAGTTCGCAGTAAAATGTAACACTGCAATGTCTGACGAACACAGCATTGAAGCTGGTGTTCCACAGGGCAGCGTACTTGGACCAACACTGTACGTGTTATTCACAGCAGACATCCCAATAAGTAGCCGATTGACAACATCCACCTTTGCTGATGATACAGCTATTCTCAGCCGCTCCAGATGCCCAATACAAGCAACAGCGCAACAAGCCCTTAATCTTGTCAACGTGGTAAAATGGTTATCAGATTGGCGAATTAAGGTAAACGAACGAAAATATAAGCAAATAACTTTCACCCTCAACAGGCTAGATTGTCCACCGCTCACGTTAAACAACACCACACTTCCAAAAGCAAACGATGTAACGTATCTGGGCGTACACTTAGACAGAAGACTTAAATGGCGGCGACACATTGAAGCTAAAAGAACACATCTAAAACTGAAAGCCAATAGCCGCCATTGGCTCATCAATGCTCGCTCTTCCCTTAGTTTGGACTACAAGGTCCTGCTTTACAACTTTGTTCTAAGACCAATCTGGAGCTATGGTTCCCAATTATGGGGGAACGCTTGCAACAGCAGCATTGACATTGAGAACCATCACCGGGTCACCGTGGTATGTTCGGAACGAAAACATTCATAAACATTCGAACAGTCAAGGAGGAAATAGCGGAACAAAAAGTGAAATATTTAAGCAAGCTTTCATCGCACACTAATCATCTCGCGAGAGGCTTCACAAGCCTACGCAGCCGATCCCGTCCTCGTCGTAACGACTTACCAACCCAGCGATAAGTTTTAGGGACGCGCACTCAGAATACAGTAAAAAAAAAGTACTGTTAGCTAAGATTTATTAATAAGATTTGTTTATTCGATTTTCAATAAATAAAACCAGCAATTAAAAAAAAAAAAAAAAAAAAATTATAATGCAGACGATTTAAAAACTACTTTTTGTGTTCGACCACACAAGTACTACAAGAAAGCCACAATCAAAGTTGTGATGGAAATCCAATAACATTTAATTTTTGAAGCAACAGAGAATGACAGAGTCAAATGCTTTACTAAAATCGTTGAAAACAACGTCAGTTTGCATTTTACCCTGAAACCCTTGATAACAAGCGAAGTGAATTTAAGAAGGTTAGTGGTACAAAGTAGATCTACGCCTATCAAAACCGTGTTGATAAGGCGATATAATTGAACTACATCTGTGTTGCAGTTGAGAACATATAATTTTTTCAAAGACTTTTGGAATGGCAGACAACTTGGATATTCCCCTATAATTTTTAACGTTTGACTTTGAAGAATTTTTATGAAATGGAATTATAAAGGATTCCTGCCATATATCAGGAAACACAGTTGAGTCAACAGGCAGTTTAAATAATTTATTTAAAGGCTTACAAAGAGAATCTGCGCAGTATCTAAGAATACAACCTGGCACTCCATCAGGACCATGCAAGTAGCCAGCTTTGATAGAGTTCAATTCACTCAGGAGCGTAGACTGGGGAACGGAAGGCTGGGGTATGGGTGGGCGTGGCATCCAAATATTTGATTTTTTTGGGGGGTCATCATCGGCTATCTTGACACAAAATTTGGTGGTTCTAGCTCAAAAACTGTGGGAGATATAAGCTTTTTTGAATTTAAAATGCGGTGGGCTGGGGGCGGAATGGGTGAGCGTGGCTCAAAAATTTTTGATGCAGTTTTTTGGGGGTTGCTAGTATCTATCTGCCCACCAAATTCGGTAGTTCTAGCTGTAAGGATGGATTTATCGGTTTTGAGTTATCGAATTTATCGATTTGTCAGCCCCCCAGTTATCGTAGAACCCCCATCTTGACACTTTTATTTACTATCCCATAGATAAAGAGAATTGGACAGTTTCAAGTCTCTAGCTTGAAGGGTGTGGAAAAAAGTTGCGAACATACAGACGGACGGACGGACAGATGGACGGACACAATGACGGATATTGCACAAACTCAATACACTCTTGACATTCGGTAACGAGTATAATCATCAGAAGTGACAACCACTATCAGATTATCCATATCTGTCAACAATGACGAAACAAGTTGCAGGGCACTAAGATGGGATCAATAAATGTTAGTATCGAAATGAGAAGGAATATAAGAACAAGTGAACGGCCGTTTAATAATATTTTAACACATAAAAGCTCTATATCGGGAAGATCATGAGAATGACCAGAAGAAAAACAAGAGTCAACAGCAATGAGAACACCACCCCCCTTGCGGGAGGCACGATCGCATCTGTACTAGTTATATTTTGAAGGAAAAACGGAATAATCAGAAATATCGGGTTGTAACCAGGTTTCCGTGAGTGCAACTATATGGGAATCAAATGATAAGCTGTAAACATATTATTTAAAAAGTTTAGTGGTAAGTCCTCAAAGTAGTTTTGTTAGTTTTTTGCCACAGAGGTGGAGGCAACCGGGTGGCTAACAGGCGGTGCACTACTAATCTTAATACCCCTTTTTTTATAAAGTCGCCTATTCTCATACTCCTTTACAACAAGCTGCTGCGGCCAGAACTTTTCCGAACAAATTGTCGAAAAAAGTTCAGGTGACATGCTCCACTGGAAAGAAGATATACTTCGGGCGTTTATAAATTTAAACTTCTTCTTGGTATCCAGAAAAATAAGCTAGTGGCATCCCACAAAGATATGCGCTCAACCGCCTCTTTAAAAGAGCTGTTTCTGTTAAATATGCAAAACCCATCTCTATGTATATTATCAAAACACCTACCACACACGTTTCACGTTTCACGTTTTGAAAAATGTTTGCTGTCCCGGATAAATCCATTCCTGAATCTTCAGAACATAATTTGGCTTTCGTGAAAAGCACGGAACAAGTGAGCAGGTTAACATAATAACATCAGTGATACGAAGCGCGTTCAAAAATAGAGAATACTGCACTGCAATATTTCTGGATGTTTCTCAGGCGTTCGACAAAGTTTGGTTGGAAGGTCTGATGCATAAGATCAAAACAATGCTCCCAAACAACACTCATAATCTGCTTAAGTCGTACCTCTACGACAGGAAGTTCGCAGTAAAATGTAACACTGCAATGTCTGACGAACACAGCATTGAAGCTGGTGTTCCACAGGGCAGCGTACTTGGACCAACACTGTACGTGTTATTCACAGCAGACATCCCAATAAGTAGCCGATTGACAACATCCACCTTTGCTGATGATACAGCTATTCTCAGCCGCTCCAGATGCCCAATACAAGCAACAGCGCAACAAGCCCTTAATCTTGTCAACGTGGAAAAATGGTTATCAGATTGGCGAATTAAGGTAAACGAACGAAAATATAAGCAAATAACTTTCACCCTCAACAGGCTAGATTGTCCACCGCTCACGTTAAACAACACCACACTTCCAAAAGCAAACGATGTAACGTATCTGGGCGTACACTTAGACAGAAGACTTAAATGGCGGCGACACATTGAAGCTAAAAAGAACACATCTAAAACTGAAAGCCAATAGCCGCCATTGGCTCATCAATGCTCGCTCTTCCCTTAGTTTGGACTACAAGGTCCTGCTTTACAACTTTGTTCTAAGACCAATCTGGAGCTATGGTTCCCAATTATGGGGGAACGCTTGCAACAGCAGCATTGACATTGAGAACCATCACCGGGTCACCGTGGTATGTTCGGAACGAAAACATTCATAAACATTCGAACAGTCAAGGAGGAAATAGCGGAACAAAAAGTGAAATATTTAAGCAAGCTTTCATCGCACACTAATCATCTCGCGAGAGGCTTCACAAGCCTACGCAGCCGATCCCGTCCTCGTCGTAACGACTTACCAACCCAGCGATGAGTTTTAGGGACGCGCACTCAGAATACAGTCAAAAAAAAAGTACTGTTAGCTAAGATTTATTAATAAGATTTGTATACTTATTGCTAGTTTTCTAACTCACTAGAAAAGATTCAATAAATAAGACAAGCAATTAAAAAAAAAATTATAATACAGACGATTTAAAAACTACTTTTTGTGTTCGACCACACAAGTACTACAAGAAAGCCACAATCAAAGTTGTGATGGAAATCCAATAACATTTAATTTTTGAAGCAACAGAGAATGACAGAGTCAAATGCTTTACTAAAATCGTTGAAAACAACGTCAGTTTGCATTTTACCCTGAAACCCTTGATAACAAGCGAAGTGAATTTAAGAAGGTTAGTGGTACAAAGTAGATCTACGCCTATCAAAACCGTGTTAATAAGGCGATATAATTGAACTACATCTGTGTTGCAGTTGAGAACATATAATTTTTTCAAAGACTTTTGGAATGGCAGACAACTTGGATATTCCCCTATAATTTTTAACGTTTGACTTTGAAGAATTTTTATGAAATGGAATTATAAAGGATTCCTGCCATATATCAGGAAACACAGTAGAGTCAACAGGCAGTTTAAATAATTTATTTAAAGGCTTACAAAGAGAATCTGCGCAGTATCTAAGAATACAACCTGGCACTCCATCAGGACCATGCAAGTAGCCAGCTTTGATAGAGTTCAATTCACTCAGGAGCGTAGACTGGGGAACGGAAGGCTGGGGTATGGGTGGGCGTGGCATCCAAATATTTGATTTTTTGGGGGGTCATCATCGGCTATCTTGACACAAAATTTGGTGGTTCTAGCTCAAAAACTGTGGGAGATATAAGCTTTTTTGAATTTAAAATGCGGTGGGCTGGGGGCGGAATGGGTGAGCGTGGCTCAAAAATGTTTGATGCAGTTTTTTGGGGGTTGCTAGTATCTATCTGCCCACCAAATTTGGTAGCTCTAGCTGTAAGGATGGATTTATCGGTTTTGAGTTATCGAATTTATCGATTTGTCAGCCCCCCAGTTATCGTAGAACCCCCATCTTCACACTTTTATTTACTATCCCATAGATAAAGAGAATTGGACAGTTTCAAGTCTCTAGCTTGAAGGGACGGACGGACAGACGGACGGACACAATGACGGACATTGCACAAACTCAATACACTCTTGACCTTCGGTAACGAGTATAATCATCAGAAGTGACAACCACTATCAGATTATCCATATCTGCCAACAATGACGAAACAAGTTGCAGGGCACTAAGATGGGATCAATAAATGTTAGTATCAGAATGAGAAGGAATATAAGAACAAGTGAACGGCCGTTTAATAATATTTTAACACATAAAAGCTCTATATCCGGAAGATCATGAGAATGACCAGAAGAAAAACAAGAGTCAACGGCAATGAGAACACCACCCCCCTTGCGGGAGGCAAGATCGCATCTGTACAAGTTAAATTTTGAAGGAAAAACGGAATAATCAGAAATATCGGGTTGTGCCTAGGTTTCCGTGAGTGCAACTATATGGGAATCAAATGATAAGCTGTAAACATATTATTTAAAAAGTTTAGTGGTAAGTCCTCTAACATTTTGATAGGCCAAACAAAGTAGTTTTGTTAGTTTTTTGCCACAGAGGTGGAGGCAACCGGGTGGCTAACAGGCGGTGCACTACTAATCTTAATACCCCTATTTTTATAAAGTCGCCTATTCTCATACTCCTTTACAACAAGCTGCTGCGGCCAGAACTTTTCCGAACAAATTGTCGAAAAAAGTTCAGGTGACACGCTCCACTGGAAAGAAGATATACTTCGGGCGTGTTTAAATTTAAACTTATTCTTGGTATCCAGAAAAATAAGCTAGTGGCATCCCACAAAGATTTGCGCTCAACCGCCTCTTTAAAAGAGCTGTTTCTGTTAAATATGCAAAACCCATCTCTATGTATATTATCAAAACACCTACCACACATGATACAACGATCACGTTTTAAAAAATGTTTGCTGTCCCGGATAAATCCATTCCTGAATCTTCAGAACATAATCCCATCACACCAATTTGGCTTTCGTGAAAAGCACGGAACAAGTGAGCAGGTTAACATAATAACATCAGTGATACGAAGCGCGTTCAAAAATAGAGAATACTGCACTGCAATATTTCTGGATGTTTCTCAGGCGTTCGACAAAGTTTGGTTGGAAGGTCTGATGCATAAGATCAAAACAATGCTCCCAAACAACACTCATAAGCTGCTTAAGTCGTACCTCTACGACAGGAAGTTCGCAGTAAAATGTAACACTGCAATGTCTGACGAACACAGCATTGAAGCTGGTGTTCCACAGGGCAGCGTACTTGGACCAACACTGTACGTGTTATTCACAGCAGACATCCCAATAAGTAGCCGATTGACAACATCCACCTTTGCTGATGATACAGCTATTCTCAGCCGCTCCAGATGCCCAATACAAGCAACAGCGCAACAAGCCCTTAATCTTGTCAACGTGGAAAAATGGTTATCAGATTGGCGAATTAAGGTAAACGAACGAAAATATAAGCAAATAACTTTCACCCTCAACAGGCTAGATTGTCCACCGCTCACGTTAAACAACACCACACTTCCAAAAGCAAACGATGTAACGTATCTGGGCGTACACTTAGACAGAAGACTTAAATGGCGGCGACACATTGAAGCTAAAAGAACACATCTAAAACTGAAAGCCAATAGCCGCCATTGGCTCATCAATGCTCGCTCTTCCTTTAGTTTGGACTACAAGGTCCTGCTTTACAACTTTGTTCTAAGACCAATCTGGAGCTATGGTTCCCAATTATGGGGGAACGCTTGCAACAGCAGCATTGACATTGAGAACCATCACCGGGTCACCGTGGTATGTTCGGAACGAAAACATTCATAAACATTCGAACAGTCAAGGAGGAAATAGCGGAACAAAAAGTTAAATATTTAAGCAAGCTTTCATCGCACACTAATCATCTCGCGAGAGGCTTCACAAGCCTACGCAGCCGATCCCGTCCTCGTCGTAACGACTTACCAACCCAGCGATGAGTTTTAGGGACGCGCACTCAGAATACAGTAAAAAAAAGTACTGTTAGCTAAGATTTATTAATAAGATTTGTTTATTCGATTTTCAATAAATAAGACCAGCAATTAAAAAAAAAAAAAAAAACAAAATTATAATGCAGACGATTTAAAAACTACTTTTTGTGTTCGACCACACAAGTACTACAAGAAAGCCACAATCAAAGTTGTGATGGAAATCCAATAACATTTAATTTTTGAAGCAACAGAGAATGACAGAGTCAAATGCTTTACTAAAATCGTTGAAAACAACGTCAGTTTGCATTTTACCCTGAAACCCTTGATAACAAGCGAAGTGAATTTAAGAAGGTTAGTGGTACAAAGTAGATCTACGCCTATCAAAACCGTGTTAATAAGGCGATATAATTGAACTACATCTGTGTTGCAGTTGAGAACATATAATTTTTTCAAAGACTTTTGGAATGGCAGACAACTTGGATATTCCCCTATAATTTTTAACGTTTGACTTTGAAGAATTTTTATGAAATGGAATTATAAAGGATTCCTGCCATATATCAGGAAACACAGTTGAGTCAACAGGCAGTTTAAATAATTTATTTAAAGGCTTACAAAGAGAATCTGCGCAGTATCTAAGAATACAACCTGGCACTCCATCAGGACCATGCAAGTAGCCAGCTTTGATAGAGTTCAATTCACTCAGGAGCGTAGACTGGGGAACGGAAGGCTGGGGTATGGGTGGGCGTGGCATCCAAATATTTGATTTTTTTGGGGGGTCATCATCGGCTATCTTGACACAAAATTTGGTGGTTCTAGCTCAAAAACTGTGGGAGATATAAGCTTTTTTGAATTTAAAATGCGGTGGGCTGGGGGCGGAATGGGTGAGCGTGGCTCAAAAATGTTTGATGCAGTTTTTTGGGGGTTGCTAGTATCTATCTGCCCACCAAATTTGGTAGTTCTAGCTGTAAGGATGGATTTATCGGTTTTGGGTTATCGAATTTATCGATTTGTCAGCCCCCCAGTTATCGTAGAACCCCCATCTTGACACTTTTATTTACTATCCCATAGATAAAGAGAATTGGACAGTTTCAAGTCTCTAGCTTGAAGGGTGTGGAAAAAAGTTGCGAACATACAGACGGACGGACGGACAGACGGACGGACACAATGACGGACATTGCACAAACTCAATACACTCTTGACCTTCGGTAACGAGTATAATCATCAGAAGTGACAACCACTATCAGATTATCCATATCTGCCAACAATGACGAAACAAGTTGCAGGGCACTAAGATGGGATCAATAAATGTTAGTATCAGAATGAGAAGGAATATAGGAACAAGTGAACGGCCGTTTAATAATATTTTAACACATAAAAGCTCTATATCCGGAAGATCATGAGAATGACCAGAAGAAAAACAAGAGTCAACGGCAATGAGAACACCACCCCCCTTGCGGGAGGCAAGATCGCATCTGTACAAGTTAAATTTTGAAGGAAAAACGGAATAATCAGAAATATCGGGTTGTGACTAGGTTTCCGTGAGTGCAACTATATGGGAATCAAATGATAAGCTGTAAACATATTATTTAAAAAGTTTAGTGGTAAGTCCTCTAACATTTTGATAGGCCAAACAAAGTAGTTTTGTTAGTTTTTTGCCACAGAGGTGGAGGCAACCGGGTGGCTAACAGGCGGTGCACTACTAATCTTAATACCCCTATTTTTATAAAGTCGCCTATCCTCATACTCCTTTACAACAAGCTGCTGCGGCCAGAACTTTTCCGAACAAATTGTCGAAAAAAGTTCAGGTGACACGCTCCACTGGAAAGAAGATATACTTCGGGCGTGTTTAAATTTAAACTTCTTCTTGGTATCCAGAAAAATAAGCTAATGGCATCCCACAAAGATTTGCGCTCAACCGCCTCTTTAAAAGAGCTGTTTCTGTTAAATATGCAAAACCCATCTCTATGTATATTATCAAATTACCTACCACACATGATACAACGATCACGTTTTAAAAAATGTTTGCTGTCCCGGATAAATCCATTCCTGAATCTTCAGAACATAATCCCATCACACCAATTTGGCTTTCGTGAAAAGCACGGAACAAGTGAGCAGGTTAACATAATAACATCAGTGATACGAAGCGCGTTCAAAAATAGAGAATACTGCACTGCAATATTTCTGGATGTTTCTCAGGCGTTCGACAAAGTTTGGTTGGAAGGTCTGATGCATAAGATCAAAACAATGCTCCCAAACAACACTCATAATCTGCTTAAGTCGTACCTCTACGACAGGAAGTTCGCAGTAAAATGTAACACTGCAATGTCTGACGAACACAGCATTGAAGCTGGTGTTCCACAGGGCAGCGTACTTGGACCAACACTGTACGTGTTATTCACAGCAGACATCCCAATAAGTAGCCGATTGACAACATCCACCTTTGCTGATGATACAGCTATTCTCAGCCGCTCCAGATGCCCAATACAAGCAACAGCGCAACAAGCCCTTAATCTTGTCAACGTGGAAAATGGTTATCAGATTGGCGAATTAAGGTAAACGAACGAAAATATAAGCAAATAACTTTCACCCTCAACAGGCTAGATTGTCCACCGCTCACGTTAAACAACACCACACTTCCAAAAGCAAACGATGTAACGTATCTGGGCGTACACTTAGACAGAAGACTTAAATGGCGGCGACACATTGAAGCTAAAAGAACACATCTAAAACTGAAAGCCAATAGCCGCCATTGGCTCATCAATGCTCGCTCTTCCTTTAGTTTGGACTACAAGGTCCTGCTTTACAACTTTGTTCTAAGACCAATCTGGAGCTATGGTTCCCAATTATGGGGGAACGCTTGCAACAGCAGCATTGACATTGAGAACCATCACCGGGTCACCGTGGTATGTTCGGAACGAAAACATTCATAAACATTCGAACAGTCAAGGAGGAAATAGCAGAACAAAAAGTTAAATATTTAAGCAAGCTTTCATCGCACACTAATCATCTCGCGAGAGGCTTCACAAGCCTACGCAGCCGATCCCGTCCTCGTCGTAACGACTTACCAACCCAGCGATGAGTTTTAGGGACGCGCACTCAGAATACAGTAAAAAAAAGTACTGTTAGCTAAGATTTATTAATAAGATTTGTTTATTCGATTTTCAATAAATAAGACCAGCAATTAAAAAAAAAAAAAAAAAAAAATTATAATACAGACGATTTAAAAACTACTTTTTGTGTTCGACCACACAAGTACTACAAGAAAGCCACAATCAAAGTTGTGATGGAAATCCAATAACATTTAATTTTTGAAGCAACAGAGAATGACAGAGTCAAATGCTTTACTAAAATCGTTGAAAACAACGTCAGTTTGCATTTTACCCTGAAACCCTTGATAACAAGCGAAGTGAATTTAAGAAGGTTAGTGGTACAAAGTAGATCTACGCCTATCAAAACCGTGTTAATAAGGCGATATAATTGAACTACATCTGTGTTGCAGTTGAGAACATATAATTTTTTCAAAGACTTTTGGAATGGCAGACAACTTGGATATTCCCCTATAATTTTTAACGTTTGACTTTGAAGAATTTTTATGAAATGGAATTATAAAGGATTCCTGCCATATATCAGGAAACACAGTTGAGTCAACAGGCAGTTTAAATAATTTATTTAAAGGCTTACAAAGAGAATCTGCGCAGTATCTAAGAATACAACCTGGCACTCCATCAGGACCATGCAAGTAGCCAGCTTTGATAGAGTTCAATTCACTCAGGAGCGTAGACTGGGGAACGGAAGGCTGGGGTATGGGTGGGCGTGGCATCCAAATATTTGATTTTTTTGGGGGGTCATCATCGGCTATCTTGACACAAAATTTGGTGGTTCTAGCTCAAAAACTGTGGGAGATATAAGCTTTTTTGAATTTAAAATGCGGTGGGCTGGGGGCGGAATGGGTGAGCGTGGCTCAAAAATGTTTGATGCAGTTTTTTGGGGGTTGCTAGTATCTATCTGCCCACCAAATTTGGTAGTTCTAGCTGTAAGGATGGATTTATCGGTTTTGGGTTATCGAATTTATCGATTTGTCAGCCCCCCAGTTATCGTAGAACCCCCATCTTGACACTTTTATTTACTATCCCATAGATAAAGAGAATTGGACAGTTTCAAGTCTCTAGCTTGAAGGGTGTGGAAAAAAGTTGCGAACATACAGACGGACGGACGGACAGACGGACGGACACAATGACGGACATTGCACAAACTCAATACACTCTTGACCTTCGGTAACGAGTATAATCATCAGAAGTGACAACCACTATCAGATTATCCATATCTGCCAACAATGACGAAACAAGTTGCAGGGCACTAAGATGGGATCAATAAATGTTAGTATCAGAATGAGAAGGAATATAGGAACAAGCGAACGGCCGTTTAATAATATTTTAACACATAAAAGCTCTATATCCGGAAGATCATGAGAATGACCAGAAGAAAAACAAGAGTCAACGGCAATGAGAACACCACCCCCCTTGCGGGAGGCAAGATCGCATCTGTACAAGTTAAATTTTGAAGGAAAAACGGAATAATCAGAAATATCGGGTTGTGACTAGGTTTCCGTGAGTGCAACTATATGGGAATCAAATGATAAGCTGTAAACATATTATTTAAAAAGTTTAGTGGTAAGTCCTCTAACATTTGATAGGCCAACAAAGTAGTTTTGTTAGTTTTTTGCCACAGAGGTGGAGGCAACCGGGTGGCTAACAGGCGGTGCACTACTAATCTTAATACCCCTATTTTTATAAAGTCGCCTATCCTCATACTCCTTTACAACAAGCTGCTGCGGCCAGAACTTTTCCGAACAAATTGTCGAAAAAAGTTCAGGTGACACGCTCCACTGGAAAGAAGATATACTTCGGGCGTGTTTAAATTTAAACTTCTTCTTGGTATCCAGAAAAATAAGCTAATGGCATCCCACAAAGATTTGCGCTCAACCGCCTCTTTAAAAGAGCTGTTTCTGTTAAATATGCAAAACCCATCTCTATGTATATTATCAAATTACCTACCACACATGATACAACGATCACGTTTTAAAAAATGTTTGCTGTCCCGGATAAATCCATTCCTGAATCTTCAGAACATAATCCCATCACACCACCGCTCACGTTAAACAACACCACACTTCCAAAAGCAAACGATGTAACGTATCTGGGCGTACACTTAGACAGAAGACTTAAATGGCGGCGACACATTGAAGCTAAAAGAACACATCTAAAACTGAAAGCCAATAGCCGCCATTGGCTCATCAATGCTCGCTCTTCCCTTAGTTTGGACTACAAGGTCCTGCTTTACAACTTTGTTCTAAGACCAATCTGGAGCTATGGTTCCCAATTATGGGGGAACGCTTGCAACAGCAGCATTGACATTGAGAACCATCACCGGGTCACCGTGGTATGTTCGGAACGAAAACATTCATAAACATTCGAACAGTCAAGGAGGAAATAGCGGAACAAAAAGTGAAATATTTAAGCAAGCTTTCATCGCACACTAATCATCTCGCGAGCGGCTTCACAAGCCTACGCAGCCGATCCCGTCCTCGTCGTAACGACTTACCAACCCAGCGATGAGTTTTAGGGACGCGCACTCAGAATACAGTAAAAAAAAGTACTGTTAGCTAAGATTTATTAATAAGATTTGTTTATTCGATTTTCAATAAATAAGACCAGCAATTAAAAAAAAAAAAAAAAAAAATTATAATACAGACGATTTAAAAACTACTTTTTGTGTTCGACCACACAAGTACTACAAGAAAGCCACAATCAAAGTTGTGATGGAAATCCAATAACATTTAATTTTTGAAGCAACAGAGAATGACAGAGTCAAATGCTTTACTAAAATCGTTGAAAACAACGTCAGTTTGCATTTTACCCTGAAACCCTTGATAACAAGCGAAGTGAATTTAAGAAGGTTAGTGGTACAAAGTAGATCTACGCCTATCAAAACCGTGTTAATAAGGCGATATAATTGAACTACATCTGTGTTGCAGTTGAGAACATATAATTTTTTCAAAGACTTTTGGAATGGCAGACAACTTGGATATTCCCCTATAATTTTTAACGTTTGACTTTGAAGAATTTTTATGAAATGGAATTATAAAGGATTCCTGCCATATATCAGGAAACACAGTTGAGTCAACAGGCAGTTTAAATAATTTATTTAAAGGCTTACAAAGAGAATCTGCGCAGTATCTAAGAATACAACCTGGCACTCCATCAGGACCATGCAAGTAGCCAGCTTTGATAGAGTTCAATTCACTCAGGAGCGTAGACTGGGGAACGGAAGGCTGGGGTATGGGTGGGCGTGGCATCCAAATATTTGATTTTTTTGGGGGGTCATCATCGGCTATCTTGACACAAAATTTGGTGGTTCTAGCTCAAAAACTGTGGGAGATATAAGCTTTTTTGAATTTAAAATGCGGTGGGCTGGGGGCGGAATGGGTGAGCGTGGCTCAAAAATGTTTGATGCAGTTTTTTGGGGGTTGCTAGTATCTATCTGCCCACCAAATTTGGTAGTTCTAGCTGTAAGGATGGATTTATCGGTTTTGGGTTATCGAATTTATCGATTTGTCAGCCCCCCCAGTTATCGTAGAACCCCCATCTTGACACTTTTATTTACTATCCCATAGATAAAGAGAATTGGACAGTTTCAAGTCTCTAGCTTGAAGGGTGTGGAAAAAAGTTGCGAACATACAGACGGACGGACGGACAGATGGACGGACACAATGACGGATATTGCACAAACTCAATACACTCTTGACATTCGGTAACGAGTATAATCATCAGAAGTGACAACCACTATCAGATTATCCATATCTGTCAACAATGACGAAACAAGTTGCAGGGCACTAAGATGGGATCAATAAATGTTAGTATCGAAATGAGAAGGAATATAAGAACAAGTGAACGGCCGT
Source organism: Scaptomyza flava (assembly GCA_030179655.1). Classification (NCBI taxonomy): domain Eukaryota; kingdom Metazoa; phylum Arthropoda; class Insecta; order Diptera; family Drosophilidae; genus Scaptomyza; species Scaptomyza flava. The sequence goes on from JARNME010000012.1 coordinate 45,840,606, forward strand.
TTAATAATATTTTAACACATAAAAGCTCTATATCGGGAAGATCATGAGAATGACCAGAAGAAAAACAAGAGTCAACAGCAATGAGAACACCACCCCCCTTGCGGGAGGCACGATCGCATCTGTACTAGTTATATTTTGAAGGAAAAACGGAATAATCAGAAATATCGGGTTGTAACCAGGTTTCCGTGAGTGCAACTATATGGGAATCAAATGATAAGCTGTAAACATATTATTTAAAAAGTTTAGTGGTAAGTCCTCAAAGTAGTTTTGTTAGTTTTTTGCCACAGAGGTGGAGGCAACCGGGTGGCTAACAGGCGGTGCACTACTAATCTTAATACCCCTATTTTTATAAAGTCGCCTATTCTCATACTCCTTTACAACAAGCTGCTGCGGCCAGAACTTTTCCGAACAAATTGTCGAAAAAAGTTCAGGTGACATGCTCCACTGGAAAGAAGATATACTTCGGGCGTTTATAAATTTAAACTTCTTCTTGGTATCCAGAAAAATAAGCTAGTGGCATCCCACAAAGATCTGCGCTCAACCGCCTCTTTAAAAGAGCTGTTTCTGTTAAATATGCAAAACCCATCTCTATGTATATTATCAAAACACCTACCACACACGTTTCACGTTTCACGTTTTGAAAAATGTTTGCTGTCCCGGATAAATCCATTCCTGAATCTTCAGAACATAATTTGGCTTTCGTGAAAAGCACGGAACAAGTGAGCAGGTTAACATAATAACATCAGTGATACGAAGCGCGTTCAAAAATAGAGAATACTGCACTGCAATATTTCTGGATGTTTCTCAGGCGTTCGACAAAGTTTGGTTTGAAGGTCTGATGCATAAGATCAAAACAATGCTCCCAAACAACACTCATAATCTGCTTAAGTCGTACCTCTACGACAGGAAGTTCGCAGTAAAATGTAACACTGCAATGTCTGACGAACACAGCATTGAAGCTGGTGTTCCACAGGGCAGCGTACTTGGACCAACACTGTACGTGTTATTCACAGCAGACATCCCAATAAGTAGCCGATTGACAACATCCACCTTTGCTGATGATACAGCTATTCTCAGCCGCTCCAGATGCCCAATACAAGCAACAGCGCAACAAGCCCTTAATCTTGTCAACGTGGAAAAATGGTTATCAGATTGGCGAATTAAGGTAAACGAACGAAAATATAAGCAAATAACTTTCACCCTCAACAGGCTAGATTGTCCACCGCTCACGTTAAACAACACCACACTTCCAAAAGCAAACGATGTAACGTATCTGGGCGTACACTTAGACAGAAGACTTAAATGGCGGCGACACATTGAAGCTAAAAGAACACATCTAAAACTGAAAGCCAATAGCCGCCATTGGCTCATCAATGCTCGCTCTTCCTTTAGTTTGGACTACAAGGTCCTGCTTTACAACTTTGTTCTAAGACCAATCTGGAGCTATGGTTCCCAATTATGGGGGAACGCTTGCAACAGCAGCATTGACATTGAGAACCATCACCGGGTCACCGTGGTATGTTCGGAACGAAAACATTCATAAACATTCGAACAGTCAAGGAGGAAATAGCGGAACAAAAAGTTAAATATTTAAGCAAGCTTTCATCGCACACTAATCATCTGGCGAGAGGCTTCACAAGCCTACGCAGCCGATCCCGTCCTCGTCGTAACGACTTACCAACCCAGCGATGAGTTTTAGGGACGCGCACTCAGAATACAGTAAAAAAAAAGTACTGTTAGCTAAGATTTATTAATAAGATTTGTTTATTCGATTTTCAATAAATAAGACCAGCAATTAAAAAAAAAAAAAAAAAAAATTATAATACAGACGATTTAAAAACTACTTTTTGTGTTCGACCACACAAGTACTACAAGAAAGCCACAATCAAAGTTGTGATGGAAATCCAATAACATTTAATCTTTGAAGCAACAGAGAATGACAGAGTCAAATGCTTTACTAAAATCGTTGAAAACAACGTCAGTTTGCATTTTACCCTGAAACCCTTGATAACAAGCGAAGTGAATTTAAGAAGGTTAGTGGTACAAAGTAGATCTACGCCTATCAAAACCGTGTTAATAAGGCGATATAATTGAACTACATCTGTGTTGCAGTTGAGAACATATAATTTTTTCAAAGACTTTTGGAATGGCAGACAACTTGGATATTCCCCCATAATTTTTAACGTTTGACTTTGAAGAATTTTTATGAAATGGAATTATAAAGGATTCCTTCCATATATCAGGAAACGCAGTTGAGTCAACAGGCAGTTTAAATAATTTATTTAAAGGCTTACAAAGAGAATCTGCGCAGTATCTAAGAATACAACCTGGCACTCCATCAGGACCATGCAAGTACCAGCTTTGATAGAGTTCAATTCACTCAGGAGCGTAGACTGGGGAACGGAAGGCTGGGGGCGGTATGGGTGGGCGTGGCATCCAAATATTTGATTTTTTTGGGGGGTCATCATCGGCTATCTTGACACAAAATTTGGTGGTTCTAGCTCAAAAACTGTGGGAGATATAAGCTTTTTTGAATTTAAAATGCGGTGGGCTGGGGGCGGAATGGGTGAGCGTGGCTCAAAAATTTTTGATGCAGTTTTTTGGGGGTTGCTAGTATCTATCTGCCCACCAAATTTGGTAGTTCTAGCTGTAAGGATGGATTTATCGGTTTTGAGTTATCGAATTTATCGATTTGTCAGCCCCCCAGTTATCGTAGAACCCCCATCTTGACACTTTTATTTACTATCCCATAGATAAAGAGAATTGGACAGTTTCAAGTCTCTAGCTTGAAGGGTGTGGAAAAAAGTTGCGAACATACAGACGGACGGACGGACAGATGGACGGACACAATGACGGATATTGCACAAACTCAATACACTCTTGACATTCGGTAACGAGTATAATCATCAGAAGTGACAACCACTATCAGATTATCCATATCTTTCAACAATGACGAAACAAGTTGCAGGGCACTAAGATGGGATCAATAAATGTTAGTATCGAAATGAGAAGGAATATAAGAACAAGTGAACGGCCGTTTAATAATATTTTAACACATAAAAGCTCTATATGGGGAAGATCATGAGAATGACCAGAAGAAAAACAAGAGTCAACAGCAATGAGAACACCACCCCCCTTGCGGGAGCACGATCGCATCTGTACTAGTTATATTTTGAAGGAAAAACGGAATAATCAGAAATATCGGGTTGTACCAGGTTTCCGTGAGTGCAACTATATGGGAATCAAATGATAAGCTGTAAACATATTATTTAAAAAGTTTAGTGGTAAGTCCTCAAAGTAGTTTTGTTAGTTTTTTGCCACAGAGGTGGAGGCAACCGGGTGGCTAACAGGCGGTGCACTACTAATCTTAATACCCCTATTTTTATAAAGTCGCCTATTCTCATACTCCTTTACAACAAGCTGCTGCGGCCAGAACTTTTCCGAACAAATTGTCGAAAAAAGTTCAGGTGACATGCTCCACTGGAAAGAAGATATACTTCGGGCGTTTATAAATTTAAACTTCTTCTTGGTATCCAGAAAAATAAGCTAGTGGCATCCCACAAAGATCTGCGCTCAACCGCCTCTTTAAAAGAGCTGTTTCTGTTAAATATGCAAAACCCATCTCTATGTATATTATCAAAACACCTACCACACACGTTTCACGTTTCACGTTTTGAAAAATGTTTGCTGTCCCGGATAAATCCATTCCTGAATCTTCAGAACATAATTTGGCTTTCGTGAAAAGCACGGAACAAGTGAGCAGGTTAACATAATAACATCAGTGATACGAAGCGCGTTCAAAAATAGAGAATACTGCACTGCAATATTTCTGGATGTTTCTCAGGCGTTCGACAAAGTTTGGTTGGAAGGTCTGATGCATAAGATCAAAACAATGCTCCCAAACAACACTCATAATCTGCTTAAGTCGTACCTCTACGACAGGAAGTTCGCAGTAAAATGTAACACTGCAATGTCTGACGAACACAGCATTGAAGCTGGTGTTCCACAGGGCAGCGTACTTGGACCAACACTGTACGTGTTATTCACAGCAGACATCCCAATAAGTAGCCGATTGACAACATCCACCTTTGCTGATGATACAGCTATTCTCAGCCGCTCCAGATGCCCAATACAAGCAACAGCGCAACAAGCCCTTAATCTTGTCAACGTGGAAAAATGGTTATCAGATTGGCGAATTAAGGTAAACGAACGAAAATATAAGCAAATAACTTTCACCCTCAACAGGCTAGATTGTCCACCGCTCACGTTAAACAACACCACACTTCCAAAAGCAAACGATGTAACGTATCTGGGCGTACACTTAGACAGAAGACTTAAATGGCGGCGACACATTGAAGCTAAAAGAACACATCTAAAACTGAAAGCCAATAGCCGCCATTGGCTCATCAATGCTCGCTCTTCCCTTAGTTTGGACTACAAGGTCCTGCTTTACAACTTTGTTCTAAGACCAATCTGGAGCTATGGTTCCCAATTATGGGGGAACGCTTGCAACAGCAGCATTGACATTGAGAACCATCACCGGGTCACCGTGGTATGTTCGGAACGAAAACATTCATAAACATTCGAACAGTCAAGGAGGAAATAGCGGAACAAAAAGTTAAATATTTAAGCAAGCTTTCATCGCACACTAATCATCTCGCGAGAGGCTTCACAAGCCTACGCAGCCGATCCCGTCCTCGTCGTAACGACTTACCAACCCAGCGATGAGTTTTAGGGACGCGCACTCAGAATACAGTAAAAAAAAAGTACTGTTAGCTAAGATTTATTAATAAGATTTGTTTATTCGATTTTCAATAAATAAGACCAGCAATTAAAAAAAAAAAAAAAAAAAAATTATAATACAGACGATTTAAAAACTACTTTTTGTGTTCGACCACACAAGTACTACAAGAAAGCCACAATCAAAGTTGTGATGGAAATCCAATAACATTTAATTTTTGAAGCAACAGAGAATGACAGAGTCAAATGCTTTACTAAAATCGTTGAAAACAACGTCAGTTTGCATTTTACCCTGAAACCCTTGATAACAAGCGAAGTGCATTTAAGAAGGTTAGTGGTACAAAGTAGATCTACGCCTATCAAAACCGTGTTAATAAGGCGATATAATTGAACTACATCTGTGTTGCAGTTGAGAACATATAATTTTTTCAAAGACTTTTGGAATGGCAGACAACTTGGATATTCCCCTATAATTTTTAACGTTTGACTTTGAAGAATTTTTATGAAATGGAATTATAAAGGATTCCTTCCATATATCAGGAAACGCAGTTGAGTCAACAGGCAGTTTAAATAATTTATTTAAAGGCTTACAAAGAGAATCTGCGCAGTATCTAAGAATACAACCTGGCACTCCATCAGGACCATGCAAGTAGCCAGCTTTGATAGAGTTCAATTCACTCAGGAGCGTAGACTGGGGAACGGAAGGCTGGGGTATGGGTGGGCGTGGCATCCAAATATTTGATTTTTTTGGGGGGTCATCATCGGCTATCTTGACACAAAATTTGGTGGTTCTAGCTCAAAAACTGTGGGAGATATAAGCTTTTTCGAATTTAAAATGCGGTGGGCTGGGGGCGGAATGGGTGAGCGTGGCTCAAAAATTTTTGATGCAGTTTTTTGGGGGTTGCTAGTATCTATCTGCCCACCAAATTTGGTAGTTCTAGCTGTAAGGATGGATTTATCGGTTTTGGGTTGTCGAATTTATCGATTTGTCAGCCCCCCAGTTATCGTAGAACCCCCATCTTGACACTTTTATTTACTATCCCATAGATAAAGAGAATTGGACAGTTTCAAGTCTCTAGCTTGAAGGGTGTGGAAAAAAGTTGCGAACATACAGACGGACGGACGGACAGATGGACGGACACAATGACGGATATTGCACAAACTCAATACACTCTTGACATTCGGTAACGAGTATAATCATCAGAAGTGACAACCACTATCAGATTATCCATATCTGTCAACAATGACGAAACAAGTTGCAGGGCACTAAGATGGGATCAATAAATGTTAGTATCGAAATGAGAAGGAATATAAGAACAAGTGAACGGCCGTTTAATAATATTTTAACACATAAAAGCTCTATATCGGGAAGATCATGAGAATGCCCAGAAGAAAAACAAGAGTCAACAGCAATGAGAACACCACCCCCCTTGCGGGAGGCACGATCGCATCTGTACTAGTTATATTTTGAAGGAAAAACGGAATAATCAGAAATATCGGGTTGTAACCAGGTTTCCGTGAGTGCAACTATATGGGAATCAAATGATAAGCTGTAAACATATTATTTAAAAAGTTTAGTGGTAAGTCCTCAAAGTAGTTTGTTAGTTTTTTGCCACAGAGGTGGAGGCAACCGGGTGGCTAACAGGCGGTGCACTACTAATCTTAATACCCCTATTTTTATAAAGTCGCCTATTCTCATACTCCTTTACAACAAGCTGCTGCGGCCAGAACTTTTCCGAACAAATTGTCGAAAAAAGTTCAGGTGACATGCTCCACTGGAAAGAAGATATACTTCGGGCGTTTATAAATTTAAACTTCTTCTTGGTATCCAGAAAAATAAGCTAGTGGCATCCCACAAAGATCTGCGCTCAACCGCCTCTTTAAAAGAGCTGTTTCTGTTAAATATGCAAAACCCATCTCTATGTATATTATCAAAACACCTACCACACACGTTTCACGTTTCACGTTTTGAAAAATGTTTGCTGTCCCGGATAAATCCATTCCTGAATCTTCAGAACATAATTTGGCTTTCGAGAAAGGAGAAAGTTGGCACGAAGAAGAAGAACTTTCGTTGCACTAAGTCGCGTTCAAATTGAGCTCCGCAAAAAAGTAATTAAATCAGAGTGTTTTGCCGAGTATTGGTTCATAAAAATACTAAATAAACACAAAAAGCTAAACAGATTTTATAATTCTAATTTTTTTTTTTTGCGCAAAAATCGCAATATTAGTATTTATAATTGTTCAAGCGCGGGCAAAGCTAACGAAAACAAGCAACAACAAACAACAGTGTAGCTATCGCCAAAACTCTTTAGGCTGCTGTTTTCAACAACAATAACTGCACACAGCTGCTGTTTTACACTCAACAAACTCTCAAACAAACACTCAACAAAAAACACTCAAATGGCACCGACAGCAAAGCGAGTACGTGAAAACTCTACGGCGGAGCTAAAGCCCAGCATTCTCAAGGATTCTGCAGCTATCATCAAGCTCATAAATGAGCGCTTTGAGGAGCAGGCGAACATGATTACAGCCAAGATGGGTGAGACCGAGGAACGCATTTTACATGTGCTCCACGAGAGGCTGGATAGCATGAATGCGGATCTGAAGGGATTGCTGCAGCGGGTACAGAAGTTAGAACTGGAGTCCGTAGATGTTCAGGCTTTAAAGGCACAAGTATCGGAACTTGAGGCAAAGTCGGCTGCACAGGCGAGTACTAGTGTGGCCAATGACTTGAGACTGCATGGAGTGCCGTATGTTGAGGGTGAGCAGTTGCGAACGATTTTCAACAGCTTATCGTTCTCATTGGGGATCACTCCAGCGCCCAGGCTAAGGGAAATTTATAGGGTCAAACAACAACAGGCCACTAATACCGTGGTTGACCCGGTAATTTTAATAAAATTTGACAGCCTCCATGACAAAATTACAGTTCTGCGCGCGGCAGCTGTTTACCGGCGAACAAATAAAACGCAACTACTCTTAGATTTGCTGGGCTTTGACACACGTGCTAATGCTAATGTTCCCATTTACCTCAACGAACAGCTCACAAAAGATAATTACCAAATTTTTAAACAGGCGATGCAAATGAAGAGAAGCAAGACGCTTACAGCAGTTTTCTGTCGTCGTGGGCTCGTGCACGTGAAGATAAGAGAGTCGGATGAAATTATTTGCATTGACAGCAAACAAAAACTCTCTCGACTGCAAGCCGAAAGCTCAACTGTAAATGCACCTGATCTTTTTCGCTCTTAGTAATGTAAGCTTCATATATAATACTCTTTTCTCTTTTATCTGTATTGTTAAGTGTTTTCTCTTCTACTTGTGTTTAAATGTTTTTATGTGCTTTAGATTTAAAATTAGATTAACAGATGTGCGCTTGATGATGTTTATTCCTTTTCAACTCAACTCCGTTAGGAAATAACAATTCCATAACGAACAGCCATGCGATGGTTAGGGTCTTATGCAAGAAGGATGGGCTGAAGATATGTCATATTAATGCTCAGAGCTTAGTTAATAAGATAGAGGAGTTTCGTTATTTGTTTGTAAATTCCAATGTTGATGTTATTTGCGTGTCTGAAACATGGTTTGTCCCTGATCTTGGTGATTTGTCAATTGAATGTAGTGGTTATAGTGTGTATCGTTCTGATCGTGTTGGTCATGCTGGAGGAGTTGCAATATTTGTGAATCAAAAACTGAAATGCAAAGTCGTCCTCAAGCAGTTAAACGATAGCTTAATTGAATATCTTTTCATTGAACTTCTACATACGAATTGTGATACAAAAATGCTTATTGGCTGCTTGTATCGACCCAATAGACATACTGAATACTCCAGCATAATTGACATAATTGCTCATTTATCACTGACTTATACTGACATCATACTGACTGGGGACTTTAATAGTAATATAATTAAGGAGAAACATCTTTCGAATGAAATGGAGTCACTTGGCTTAATGCTTGTTAACTCCTCCACACCGACACACTATACAGCTACATCGAATACCTTATTAGACTTATTTTTTGTTAATAATTGTGAACGTGTCATATCGTTTGACCAATTTTCTGTTCCTTCGTTTTCCAAGCATGACCTTATTTTTCTAGCCTACAACATCTCTCCCAATTACAATGACCAAACCGTGACGTATCGTGACTTCAAAAATATAGACTACACTAGCCTTTACGAAGAGTGCCAAGGCTCTTCGTTAAATTTAAATTTAATTTACTCATTTCCCTCAGTCGACACCCAAATTAGTCATGTGCAACATAGTATCGGTTACCTGTACAATAAATATGTACCACTTAGGTCTAAAAAAGTTAGGCCTAAAATTAAGTCATGGTTTAATAATGACATCAAGTTTGCCATACAAATTAGGGACGAGGCCTACGAAAGATGGAAACGTTACAAGACTGATAGACTGTACACTACATTTAAGTTACATAGACGTAGTGTAAACCAAATGATCAGCAGAGCCAAAAGCCTGTATTTTAACTCAAAATTTAAGAATGCGCTGACCACCAGTAGCATTTGGAAAGATATAAAAAGAATGGGGATTGGTAAGGTGACTTCTGTTTTAGATAGTAATGTAGATGTTAATGTTCTAAACAACAAATTTGTAAACCTTAATGTTCCGGTAACAGTGTGTAATCCGTATGTGTGCTCCCAGTCTCTTAGTAACTGTAGTAATAGTTTTGATTTTAGTATTGTCAACCAATGTGATGTTTTGCAGTCTATTGGAAAAATAAAATCCAATGCTACCGGCTTGGATCACATAGATCCGAAATTTATAAAAATAATTCTACCACTTATAATTGGTCACATTACTCATATTTTTAACACAGCGATCACAACATCCCATTTTCCTGACCAATGGAAAGTTGCCAAAGTATTGCCTATCCCTAAGGTAAATCAAGATTTTAGGCCCATATCAATACTGCCTTACATTTCAAAAATTTTCGAACACATACTGGCTTCGCAAATAAATTTCTTCCTAAATGCAAATAGACTTCTCAATCAAAAGCAATCTGGGTTCCGAATGGGTAGAAGTTGTACAAAGGCGCTAGTAAAAGTTATCGAAGACATTCGACACCACATGGACAATAGTGAAGTTACTTTCTTGACACTCCTTGACTTTAGTAAAGCATTCGACACGGTTAACCACGATATATTACTGACGAAGCTAAGAAGGATGTATAATTTTAGTCAAACTGCAACCAAATTATTGTCCACATATTTATGTAATCGCAGACAAGCCGTTGTTGCCCATAACAAAATCTCTGATCTTTTATCAGTCTCTCGTGGTGTCCCACAAGGATCTATTTTGGGACCTCTCCTCTTCACGATATATATAAATGACCTGCCTAGTGTATTGTCAAACTGTAATGTTCACTTATATGCCGATGATGTCCAAATGTATGTCAGTCGTCCTGTAAGTCTAATCAATGAATGTATCCGTATCTGTAACGATGATTTGTTATGTGTCAGTAAATGGGCGTCTCGTAATGGTCTGTGTATCAACCCGTCAAAGTCTAAGTGTATAGTGATATACAAAAAGTACCTGAATATTGACAGTTTTATTAAGCTTAGTATTGACAATGTAGAAATAAGTTATGTAGATAAAGCCGAAAACCTAGGAATAACATTTAACAGGACACTATCATGGAGCGATCATATAAATAAAGTTGTGGGTAAATGCTACGGTGTTCTTAGACAACTGTCCTTAACCCAACAATTTTTAACTATAGAGATCAGGTCGATGATAGCAAAGGCGCTAGCTATACCAGTACTATTTTATGGAATAGAGATTTTTGCAAAGTGTGATGCAAGCAGCTACAACAAACTCCAAGTTGCATTTAATAGTATAGCTCGATATGTGTTTGGTCTGAAAAGGGGCGACCATATAACTAGCTTTGCTAAGCAACTATTTGGCCTAGACCTGTTGTCTTTAATAAATGTCAGAGTCCTCCTCTTCTTACATAAAGTAATTTACACGAAAAAGCCTGAGTACTTGTTTGATCAACTTAAATTCGCCACATCACCCCGAGTCCTTAACCTTACTTGTATGAGAACCAAGCTAGCATGCTCCGATAGGCAATTTTACATCTACGCTGTTCGGCTATGGAATAACCTGCCGTCAGATTTAAAATCCATCTCCAGCGCACATCAATTTAATAATAAGTTAAAAGCACATTTTGGTAATTAAAAACTTAAAAACTTTAATGTAATAATCGTATAATTAATTTAATAGAAATAAAATAATAAATCATGTTAAAATTATTCCTTAAGAATTAAATGTATAGCTTAAGTTTGATTTCAAGAATGTTGACACATAGTGATTAGTGCATAAATTTATAGTAGCGATACTGTAGCACTAAGAATCGTACATGAATAAATAAATAAATAAAATAAAAGAGATGAAAAGCACGGAACAAGTGAGCAGGTTAACATAATAACATCAGTGATACGAAGCGCGTTCAAAAATAGAGAATACTGCACTGCAATATTTCTGGATGTTTCTCAGGCGTTCGACAAAGTTTGGTTTGAAGGTCTGATGCATAAGATCAAAACAATGCTCCCAAACAACACTCATAATCTGCTTAAGTCGTACCTCTACGACAGGAAGTTCGCAGTAAAATGTAACACTGCAATGTCTGACGAACACAGCATTGAAGCTGGTGTTCCACAGGGCAGCGTACTTGGACCAACACTGTACGTGTTATTCACAGCAGACATCCCAATAAGTAGCCGATTGACAACATCCACCTTTGCTGATGATACAGCTATTCTCAGCCGCTCCAGATGCCCAATACAAGCAACAGCGCAACAAGCCCTTAATCTTGTCAACGTGGAAAAATGGTTATCAGATTGGCGAATTAAGGTAAACGAACGAAAATATAAGCAAATAACTTTCACCCTCAACAGGCTAGATTGTCCACCGCTCACGTTAAACAACACCACACTTCCAAAAGCAAACGATGTAACGTATCTGGGCGTACACTTAGACAGAAGACTTAAATGGCGGCGACACATTGAAGCTAAAAGAACACATCTAAAACTGAAAGCCAATAGCCGCCATTGGCTCATCAATGCTCGCTCTTCCCTTAGTTTGGACTACAAGGTCCTGCTTTACAACTTTGTTCTAAGACCAATCTGGAGCTATGGTTCCCAATTATGGGGGAACGCTTGCAACAGCAGCATTGACATTGAGAACCATCACCGGGTCACCGTGGTATGTTCGGAACGAAAACATTCATAAACATTCGAACAGTCAAGGAGGAAATAGCAGAACAAAAAGTTAAATATTTAAGCAAGCTTTCATCGCACACTAATCATCTCGCGAGAGGCTTCACAAGCCTACGCAGCCGATCCCGTCCTCGTCGTAACGACTTACCAACCCAGCGATGAGTTTTAGGGACGCGCACTCAGAATACAGTAAAAAAAAGTACTGTTAGCTAAGATTTATTAATAAGATTTGTTTATTCGATTTTCAATAAATAAGACCAGCAATTAAAAAAAAAAAAAAAAAAAAATTATAATACAGACGATTTAAAAACTACTTTTTGTGTTCGACCACACAAGTACTACAAGAAAGCCACAATCAAAGTTGTGATGGAAATCCAATAACATTTAATTTTTGAAGCAACAGAGAATGACAGAGTCAAATGCTTTACTAAAATCGTTGAAAACAACGTCAGTTTGCATTTTACCCTGAAACCCTTGATAACAAGCGAAGTGAATTTAAGAAGGTTAGTGGTACAAAGTAGATCTACGCCTATCAAAACCGTGTTAATAAGGCGATATAATTGAACTACATCTGTGTTGCAGTTGAGAACATATAATTTTTTCAAAGACTTTTGGAATGGCAGACAACTTGGATATTCCCCCATAATTTTTAACGTTTGACTTTGAAGAATTTTATGAAATGGAATTATAAAGGATTCCTTCCATATATCAGGAAACGCAGTTGAGTCAACAGGCAGTTTAAATAATTTATTTAAAGGCTTACAAAGAGAATCTGCGCAGTATCTAAGAATACAACCTGGCACTCCATCAGGACCATGCAAGTACCAGCTTTGATAGAGTTCAATTCACTCAGGAGCGTAGACTGGGGAACGGAAGGCTGGGGGCGGTATGGGTGGGCGTGGCATCCAAATATTTGATTTTTTTGGGGGGTCATCATCGGCTATCTTGACACAAAATTTGGTGGTTCTAGCTCAAAAACTGTGGGAGATATAAGCTTTTTTGAATTTAAAATGCGGTGGGCTGGGGGCGGAATGGGTGAGCGTGGCTCCAAAATTTTTGATGCAGTTTTTTGGGGGTTGCTAGTATCTATCTGCCCACCAAATTTGGTAGTTCTAGCTGTAAGGATGGATTTATCGGTTTTGAGTTATCGAACTTATCGATTTGTCAGCCCCCCAGTTATCGTAGAACCCCCATCTTGACATTTTTATTTACTATCCCATAGATAAAGAGAATTGGACAGTTTCAAGTCTCTAGCTTGAAGGGTGTGGAAAAAAGTTGCGAACATACAGACGGACGGACGCACAGATGGACGGACACAATGACGGATATTGCACAAACTCAATACACTCTTGACATTCGGTAACGAGTATAATCATCAGAAGTGACAACCACTATCAGATTATCCATATCTGTCAACAATGACGAAACAAGTTGCAGGGCACTAAGATGGGATCAATAAATGTTAGTATCGAAATGAGAAGGAATATAAGAACAAGTGAACGGCCGTTTAGTAATATTTTAACACATAAAAGCTCTATATCGGGAAGATCATGAGAATGACCAGAAGAAAAACAAGAGTCAACAGCAATGAGAACACCACCCCCCTTGCGGGAGGCACGATCGCATCTGTACTAGTTATATTTTGAAGGAAAAACGGAATAATCAGAAATATCGGGTTGTAACCAGGTTTCCGTGAGTGCAACTATATGGGAATCAAATGATAAGCTGTAAACATATTATTTAAAAAGTTTAGTGGTAAGTCCTCAAAGTAGTTTTGTTAGTTTTTTGCCACAGAGGTGGAGGCAACCGGGTGGCTAACAGGCGGTGCACTACTAATCTTAATACCCCTATTTTTATAAAGTCGCCTATTCTCATACTCCTTTACAACAAGCTGCTGCGGCCAGAACTTTTCCGAACAAATTGTCGAAAAAAGTTCAGGTGACATGCTCCACTGGAAAGAAGATATACTTCGGGCGTTTATAAATTTAAACTTCTTCTTGGTATCCAGAAAAATAAGCTAGTGGCATCCCACAAAGATCTGCGCTCAACCGCCTCTTTAAAAGAGCTATTTCTGTTAAATATGCAAAACCCATCTCTATGTATATTATCAAAACACCTACCACACACGTTTCACGTTTCACGTTTTGAAAAATGTTTGCTGTCCCGGATAAATCCATTCCTGAATCTTCAGAACATAATCCCATGACACCAATTTGGCTTTCGTGAAAAGCACGGAACAATTGAGCAGGTTAACATAATAACATCAGAGATACGAAGCGCGTTCAAAAATAGAGAATACTGCACTGCAATATTTCTGGATGTTTCTCAGGCGTTCGACAAAGTTTGGTTGGAAGGTCTGATGCATAAGATCAAAACAATGCTCCCAAACAACACTCATAAGCTGCTTAAGTCGTACCTCTACGACAGGAAGTTCGCAGTAAGATGTAACACTGCAATGTCTGACGAACACAGCATTGAAGCTGGTGTTCCACAGGGCAGCGTACTTGGACCAACACTGTACGTGCTACTCACAACAGACATCCCAATAAGTAGCCGATTGACAACATCCACCTTTGCTGATGATACAGCTATTCTCAGCCGCTCCAGATGCCCAATACAAGCAACAGCGCAACAAGCCCTTGATCTTGTCAACGTGGAAAAATGGTTATCAGATTGGCGAATTAAGGTAAACGAACGAAAATATAAGCAAATAACTTTCACCCTCAACAGGCAAGTTTGTCCACCGCTCACGTTAAACAACACCACACTTCCAAAAGAAAACGATGTATCGTATCTGGGCGTACACTTAGACAGAAGACTTAAATGGCGGCGACACATTGAAGCTAAAAGAACACATCTAAAACTGAAAGCCAATAGCCTCCATTGGCTCATCAATGCTCGCTCTTCCCTTAGTTTGGACTACAAGGTCCTGCTTTACAACTTTGTTCTAAGACCAATCTGGACCTATGGTTCCCAATTATGGGGGAACGCTTGCAACAGCAGCATTGACATTGAGAACCATCACCGGGTCACCGTGGTATGTTCGGAACGAAAAAATTCATTAACATCCGAACAGTCAAGGAGGAAATAGCAGAACAAAAAGTGAAATATTTAAGCAAGCTCTCATCGCACTCTAATCATCTCGCGAGAGGCCTCACAAGCCTTCGCAGCCGATCCCGTCCTCGTCGTAACGACTTACCAACCCAGCGATGAGTTTTAGGGACGCACACTCAGAATACAGTAAAAAAAAAGTACTGTTAGCTAAGATTTATTAATAAGATTTGTAAATTCGATATTCAATAAATAAACCAGCAATTAAAAAAAAAAAAAAAAATTATAATACAGACGATTTAAAAACGACTTTTTGTGTACTCCGAAAGCCACAATCAAAGTTGTGATGGAAATCCAATCACATTTAATTTTTGAAGCAACAGAGAATGACAGAGTCAAATGCCTTACTAAAATCGTTTAAAACAACGTCAGTTTGCATTTTACCCTGAAACCATTTGATAACAAGCGAAGTGAATTTAAGAAGGTTAGTGGTACAAAGTAGATCTACGCCTATCAAAAACGTATTGATAAGGCGATATAATTGAACTACATCTGTGTTGCAGTTGAGAACATATAATTTT
This sequence comes from Scaptomyza flava, assembly GCA_030179655.1. NCBI lineage: Eukaryota > Metazoa > Arthropoda > Insecta > Diptera > Drosophilidae > Scaptomyza > Scaptomyza flava. The sequence goes on from JARNME010000012.1 coordinate 45,856,212, forward strand.
TTCAAAGACTTTTGGAATGGCAGACAACTTGGATATACCCCTATAATTTTTAACGTTTGACTTTGAAGATTTTTTATGAAATGGAATTATAAAGGATTCCTTCCATATATCAGGAAACACAGTTGAGTCAACAGACAAGTTAAATAGCTACTTAGCTACTTAGAGGAAAGTAAGCGTTACCGATATACCCCGGAGTTTCGTAGCTGAAATGCAGGGATTTCGGGGATGATGCACATTCGTGCGGTAGGGCGTAACGTGGCACTCGTTTTGTCTCGCGTGGCAATATATAACACGTGATGAGGGTTTGGGTTATTTCAATTCACTTTATTCGACTCTGTTTGTACTTACTTATTCCGCGCTCTACGCCTTATAAATTACTGTTTGATGACTACTGTACGCTTTTTTACTATTTTTGTACTAATGATTCCTTTTTTTATCGTCTTAACTTAAACACGTCCGCACTCTTGTTGCTCTACTTGGCAATTAATTCGCCGGTCTCGCACTCGGCCTGAGCTTGCCTTCATCGCTGCCTTCGTCGCCTGTGGATCGCGACATTTGAGGTTGTGGGTCGTGAGAATGCTGCTGTTCGGCCCTTCTGCTCTCTTACGCTAGCCTGCCCTTGTTCTCTTATGCTAGCTCGCCTTTCCTCTCTTGCTTATCTTCTGATCGTTGATTATGTTACGTGCTAGTGTTATAATTGTATTTTATGTTTATGTGTAAATAATAGAGTCTCCTAGACTATGGTTCATTATGAATTAAATGTGTTCTTAGTCTAAGGCTTTAAACATATTAATAATTATAATAATATAAATGTGGAGGAGGCCGGTGGACAGCCTACCTCACACCCCCCCCTTTCTTCGAGACTGTGACCCTGCCTTCGGGGTGTCTGATCACATTGTAGACGGTTGCCCCCGCTACCACCGTTGCCCTCTCTCGTTCGTCCGTCCTAGGCTTCTTTCCCAGCCATTTTTCTATCTTCCGTATCGCTACTGGTGACAGCACTTCGCCCCTTGGTAGCACGTTCCACGAGCATGGGGTTTGTGCCTGGGTGCCTTTCGTCCGTGGGCACCCTTTTCGTCGACACGTTCGACCGTCGTGTCTGACTCGTCGCCGCTGCTGATCGATATGATATCGTCCATCTTTATCTGAAATGTTGATGAAATTGTTAAAAAATTCTATACATTTGGCAAGATTAGTTGTTAGTGACTGGATATTTTTTTTTTTTGTTGAAAGTGGGGAAAAAAAATTTACGATTAAAAAAAACCCGTCTCGGCAATTTTAGATGCGTTTACGTTGACGAGTGGCTTTCGTCTGGTTCGTCCTCGTGTTGTTGGCTTGCGTCATGATCGTCGTTTTCTTGGTGAAAAGGCTTCAGTTGCGAAATGCTGGCAGTCCGTCTCTTGCGTTCTCCAAGTTTTACCAGACGTACTACGTTTGGCGACACGAACTTTTTTACGCGAAAAGGCCCGTCGTACTTCGAAGCTAACTTCGCAGCAAACCCATCACTAGCTTTAGATAACTGGTGTGTTCTCAGTAGCACCAATTCGTTGAGACTGGGGCGCCATTCTCTCCTTCTCAGGTTATAATTCCTGCCCTGGTCTTTCGAAGCTCGTTGCTGGTTACTCCGCGCTATGTCGAATACCTTTTTTAACCTGTTCGCCTTTTCTTCTGGCGTTTGCGGTGTACTTCCCGTGCCTGGTGTCTTCTCCTCATACAGTATAGCTGGCAGACGAGGTTCTCTTCCTTGCATCAAGAATGCTGGGAAGAATCCAGTCGAATCCGCAATGCTTGAGTTGACGGCTGGTGATATTTCGGGAATCAACTGGTCCCACGAACTTTGATTTCCAGAAATGTATTGGACAATCATCGTCTTCACTGTCCTGTTGGCCCTCTCAGTCGGGTTTTCCTGTGGGCAGTATGGGGCGGTGTATTCAATCTCCACGCCCAGCGAGTTCAAAAACTCTTTGAAGCTCCGACTCGCGAACTGCACTCCATTGTCGCAGACGAACCTCTTAGGTACTCCGAACCGGCATAAAATGCGCTCGCGGAAGGCCTTTTGCAATGTGGCCGCTGTCGCTCGTCTCAGGGGAACCAATTCTACTTCGTAAACGCGTCGTGAAACACCAACAGCATCGTGTTGCCTTGTTTTGATCGCGGTAGGGGGCCCACAAAATCCGCGCACAGAATGGCCATTGGTTCTGCCACCTTGCGGGTCAGCATGTATCCGGCTGGCTTCCTCTGCTCCGTCTTGAATTTCTGACATGTCTCGCAGCATTTGACGTATTTGGCTGCGTCCCGAAACATACCCGGCCAGTAGTAACGCTGCGATAGCCTCATTACCGTATTGCGGATCCCTTGGTGTCCTGCCGTCGGTGCATCGTGGCATTCGTTTAACACTCTTTTCCTATGTTCTTCGTCGACGCACAACTTCCATGGGATGTAGTCCTCATCGTCCGCGCGGTGACCCAGGTTCCGGTACAGCTGTCCATTCTCCTCGACGTAATCCGCATACTTAGCTGGCTCCTTCGCGATTTTGTCCCTCATTCCTTGAATCCACTTCCCTGGTGATTGCTGGAATACGTTTTGCTGGAGTCACTACATCGAAACGATATCCCTCTAGATAGCATTTCAGCTTCCGAATCGACCAAACTATTGCCAGGCATTCCTTTTCGGTTGCCGAATAGTTTTCATCGGCCTTGGATAGCTTCCGACTTGCGTAGGCGATGACTCGCTCTTGTTGGTCGATGGTCCGCGTCAACACTGCTCCTATGCCGTAGTCGCTGGCATCCGTTTGTAACGTAAACTTCTCGGAAAAATCGGGACGCGCGAGAACGGGAGCGGTCGTCAGACAGTGTTTCAAGCTGTCTAATGCCGTTTGCTGTTCCGCATTCCACGACCATTTCTTAGCCTTCTTCAGCAGGAGTGTCATCGGCTGCACCACCGTTGTGAAGTTGGGCACGAAGCGCCTGTACCAGGACGCCATCCCTAGGCAACGTCTGAGCTCCTTCAAGTTCGTCGGGGCCTTCAGATTGCTTATTGCTTCGACCTTCGATGGATCCGTCTGAATCCCTTCGGCGCTTACCAGGTGTCCTAGGTAGACCAATTTTCTGCGGAAGAACGAGCACTTTTTCCTGTTTAGCTTCAGATTTGCTGCCCTCAGCCGGCGAAAGACTTCCTTTAAGTTCTCCAAATGCTGTTCCTTCGTTGCGCTGATCACGATTATATCGTCCAGGTAGGCGAACGCGTGAGGCTCCATCTCTGCGCCGATTACCGCATCCAAAGCTCTCTGGAAAGTTGCACCTGCCGAGTGCAGCCCAAATGGCATGACTCGCCATTGGAATGGCCTCGACCGGGCACCGTAAATGCCGTGCATTTTCTACTGTCCGCCGCCATGGGGATCTGTCAATAACCGTGTTTCAAATCCAATGTTGAAATGTAACGGGCGTGTCTCAACTTTTCCAGGATGTGATTAATTGTTGGCACAGGGTACGCGTCTGGTATTGACTGTGCGTTGAGCTGCCTATAATCCACGCACATCCTCCAGTCGTTCGTCTTCTTCCGGACGAGTACGATCGGGGCGCTGTGCGGGCTCCTTGACGGCTCTATGGCTCCTGCTTCTATCAATTCATCCACTTGCTGGTCGATCACACGCTGCATGGCGGGATTCTTGGGATAATACCTCTGCTTGATAGGTTTATTATCCTTCAAGATAATCCGATGCTCAGCCACGTGGGACACTCCTTTTAGCCCTTCGAAAAGCTGTAACTCCGCTTTCAAAAACTCTTGTGTGGCTGGCTCTAAATCCGCTGGCCACTCCGCTTCTTCCACGGTGGTGCCTTCTGACCTTGATCCTGCCTGGGATTTGGGGTCTCCATCCTGCGGTGCCTCTACTGCTGTACTTCCCAGCTGGCCCAGCGATGGCTCCTTGACGACTGTAACTGCGTCTCGGTCGCCCTCTCGCTTGGCTGGCGTGGCGTTTTCCTTACGATATGTCCCCAGGAAATTCCATCGTTTTCCGTCTCTCGTACCGCGTGTCTTTTACCCCTCAGGCTTCACTTCGGCTCTGTAACTCGGCTCGGCCGGGGCGTCAACGCTTTGTAGGACTAATTTCGCCTCACCGCACTTTATGGTCGTACCCATCTTGCATAGAAAGTCCATCCCTAGGATCAAACTGTCTAACATGGATGGCATTACGAGCATGTCCATAAGTATTTCTTTGCTAACTAGCCCCACCCTTATCCGTAACAGCTTTTCTATGGCCACCTTTGACCCGTCTGCTAGATGCGTGTTCGCGGTTGCTGCCAACACTTCCCCTTGTGCTTCAATCTCTCTGAGAAACTCCTCACTCACGAAGCTCCTAGTAGCTCCGGTATCGACTGTCGCCCTTGCCGTCCGGTCTCCGATCTTCACCGTGGCGACTATGCGATTCTTTTCGACGCTGAGTGGGTATATTAATTCTGGGACTGGTTTCTGCCGGCGCCCATCCGATCCCGTTCCGGATGACGCGGCTGTCCGTTTCCCGCTTTCCGTCCACAACACGCCCCACTACTCATGCCTCGCGTACCACATTGTCTACAGAACAACACTTTTGGGTTCGTACATTCCCTGGCAAAGAGTCCCTCTTGCGAGCAGTTGTAACATACGCGACTCCCTTCTATCGGCCTAACCTGTTCAGGCCCACCATGCCGTTCGAAATCTTTTCACGCTCAGCGACTGGATGGCTACACGGCTCGCTCCTTACCAACGGTACTTGTGCTAGTGGGCTCCGAAAAGGATTCGCTTGCCTTGCGGGATCGTTTACGCCTCCTAGTCCGCCCAAATGTCTAAAGCCTGTCGCCTTGCTATGCGCCGCTTCCCCGTGACCCTCACCCGGTATATTCTCAAACTCTGCGGCTATCTTTGACAATTGGGCTAGACTCGTAAAATCTTTCCTCCGATTATAAATTATAACAACATAAAGATTATTTATTTATTCTTTATTTATGAACATTTTTATGATCAGTTGTGATCGTTTGAGGGTTCTTCTAAAAACTTACTTATGAATACCATCCTATGCATAACGTAAGCTACGGACTGCCGGCAGCGATGCGAGCAGCGATACGGGCAGCGATACGGACAGCGATGCGGCAGAATGCTGACCATGCGCCTCGTGACACATTCCAGTGGCCACTTGGCGTACGGATCATATTGCTTTTGTTGACGGACGCAACTTTGTCGCGTATGTTGAACTTATGGATAGCCTCCAAATCGCTGAGTGGCGCAACTCTGTTGCACGCGTATCCGGTTAGCCTATGTCAGCCTAAGTGGTGTTAACTCCTCCCTCTGCCAAGTTAAGAGCGTCCTCGGTCTTTCTAGAGCCTGCTTGTAGATTTTTTATGATTGTGGTTCGCTCTCGTTGTTTGATGCGTTGCTGGATCTTATACGCTAGCATCAATAAACCGAAGACGACTGCCAGCGTGATTGCGCAGCTCCATATGGGCCCGTATGTCAATGTGGATTTTAGTTGGCCAATATGTTGAAGATTTACCAGACTCATTTCGTGGAGGAAGGGTAGGCTTAGGTGTTCCCGATGCATAGTCACGTTGATTTGAGTGACAGCTGTGACTACTGGCTTTTTCCTAGGGACACCATAGTTGTTGACGTACCGAGTTTCGTTGATTATGATGTCGTCATCGAAGTTCACTAGGTAGGTTCCAGAGATGGATGATGATGGGCCCGAGTAACCTGAGATGTTTACAGTTGCCTTGTTGATGATAATTGCGCCATCATCTATTACCATTAATTTCTCCAGATGTCCAGGTCGGGTACTGCATTGTGCAAAAGTTCCAGCTATTAGTTGTTGCGCACAGCTAGAAGACTTTAAGTTCCTGCAGAATGTGGTGCCTATTGATGCGTTGCATTCGCCGACAGTAAATATAACAGTGCCGATGTTAGCCTTCTCGAAGTCCAAAACTTTACCGGATCGTTGAACAGGGAATAGATTTATTTTTTTACATACTAACTTAAGTATAGGATATTTAATTAAAAAGTACAAAATATCCTTACTCTGGAAAGCCTTAATGCTAGCAACTTCTAATAAATCGGTTACGCTAATATTAGTGAAGTGCTTAAGTGTCATCTCCTTTACATCGATGTTGTCTAACATTACTGGGTTGATCAGGTTTATTTTAGAAAGGGTTACGGTAAGAATTAAATTTTGTAAATCTGATATAATCATTCTATTTTTTGCTTAAATTGTTTCGTACAAATGATCTATGTCAATTCCTTCTATCTTGTTAATTGAGTTAACGATTTCTGTAAGTTCGTTTAGTCTAGTCTGAAATTTATTGTTAAATTCGATCTGTAAGTTTTGTGAATCTGCTATTTGTGTTTGCTTGAACTTAATATGTTCCCAGTCGTCGAAATCAGGAGTCCCTGCTATGACCTTTAGGGCAGTCCCTAAGAGGTTTATGCTACGAGGGTTTCTGTGGTTTACCTTAAGCGTTGCTATTAGCGTCTCGATATGTCCGAGGTCAGTCAGTAGCACGTTACGTATGTGGTCCTGTTTAAACAGTTCTAAGGTCCGTCTGGTTTCGTCCGCGTACGTCTCGTATGATGTCACGTTTGTTGTGTGTCCGAGGTAGCCGTACTCGTCCCAAATGGTAACGTCGCCGTCTGTTACTGGTATGTAATCCGAAAGTGTGTAATTAGTCAGTTTAACAGTTGCGGTCGTAAAAGTCGTCATTAGAAGTATTACTAACGTCGATGTTATTCTAAGGGAGAGAATGATATTTTTTATATTAATTGCTATTTCTTATTTTCTAATATTGTCTTTATGGACCACCCTCCCTTTTATAAAGACTGTTGATCCTAAGTCTGCTTCTATTATGCCTTCTACGCATAGTGGGGTCAACTTATTGCCTAAGCGTTTGTTCGTCTTTATCCAAACTTTATCTCCTACCAAATATTTTTTATTTTCTCGGTTTAAATTTACCTGTGTGATTTTTTTTAACTGTGCCTTTTCAAGTCTATCTCTTATCTGTATTCCTGTTTCTATGTTGTTTGACCAAATAACATCGACTGGCTTCATCGCAGTCACTGAATGTATGGTTTTATTGTATTCAATTGTTGAAAGCAGAATCAGGTCAACGGTGTCGCTTATGTGTTTGTCAAGTTTCATACAGCGCGCAATTTCTGTTAAAGTGCTGTGAAACCGTTCAACTTGACCATTTGAAACACTATGTGAGGGCGGCGTATTTGCTATTTGAATACGAAATTTTGACAAGATAGATTTGACCGTCTCGGAATTCAGGGACTTTTCGTTATCGCAATAAATGGTGTTTATTTTAGGAAAAATATTTATGAGCTGTAAAATTGGATTTTTTATGTCTACAATTGCTCTCGAACAAATTGGCTGTGTCACGGCAAACTTTGAAAATTTGTCGACACACGTTAAGAAGTACTTCTGATCGGTAGAAAATACATCGATGTGCAGGCGTTCTCTTACATAGGTGGGAATTGGTGTTTCTCCTAACATCTGTTTCGTTGGGTGTCGGTCATACTTAGCCATAGAGCAAACTCTACAGTTTGCGACAACCTCTGTTGCTAATTTGGACATGTTAGGGAAGAAATAGTCACGCATTATTTGTTTTACATTTTCTTGCGCCGCGCGATGCGCTCTGTTGTGCTCAGTTGTTACTATTTCTCGTTGTTCTGTTTTGTCAGGGATGTCTGTAACGACATATTTAGAGTATCTAAATGTTGTTGATGGAAAGAGTTCGATCAAGTTGTGTTGAATAAAGGCAAGGATCGGTAGTTCGCAATGGATACCATTGACGACTCCTGCGTTAACTACATCCCGTAGTATTTGCATAAGATTGTTCCGATCTGAGACCCCAATAATATGTCTTGTTTTATTCTGAAAGAGTATGAATGTTCTAACAGAAGGTGAGTTAGTTTCCTCGATTATAATTTGATTCCTATAACAATTTACTGGTTTATCAGTGGTTTCAATTGTGTAAGTCAGGGATTCTTCGCTGTGAACTGTAGCAATGTCTGAACATTGTGAATCAGAGTCCAGGGCGTTCACGTTCTGACGTGATAATGCATCGGCTACAAAATTTTCCTTGCCAGGTTTGTAGATAATATTGGCATTATATTCGTCGATAAAAGCTTTCCAGCGTTTTATCTTTGCGTTAGGGTTTTTATCTGACACTGCATATGTCAGAGGTTGATGATCTGTGAAAATATTGAGGTTTCGTACACCATACAAATAGTTTCGAAGATTTTTTAAGGCCCATACAATGGCCAGAAGTTCTCGCTCATTTGTCGCAAGATTCTGCTCGTTGTCACGAAGTGCTCGTGAAATGAGGGTTATGGGACGACCTTCTTGGGACAACACTGCCCCAATGCCATATCCCGAAGCATCTGTTGTCAAATCAAATGGTTTCTTAAAGTCCGGATATCTCAAAATGACATCTTCGGAGGCTAGTATATCCCTCAATTTACAGAACGCTTCAATTTGTTTCTGTGTTAGGTCTATAACTACTTTTCTCGACTGATTGGCACTTATTTTGCCATTGTCGCCTTTTAAGACGTCCGTTAGGGGTCTGGCGATATCAGCGAATCCCTTGATGAAACACCTATAATAGTTAGCTAATCCTAAGAATGATCTTAGGGCAAACAGTGTTTTTGGATTTTGAAAGTTTTTTATAGCCTGAACTTTTTCTGGTGTAGTTTGAATTCCACCTGAATCCCAGATATTCCACGCTCTTTTTGGAGAACTTGGATTTTTCCTGAGACACTCTCATGTTAGCATCTTCGAGGCTTTTTAAAACCCAATTGATGTGTTTAACATGGTCCTCTTTATTTTTAGAAAAAATTATCACATCATCAACATAGACATGACAAGTTTTTCCTATTTCATCTCGAAGGACATCGTCAATAGCCCTCTGAAATATACTCGGTGCGTTTTTCAGACCGAATGGGAGCCTACAAAACTCGTATTTTCCATTGTTTACAGAAAACGCGGTTTTTTCCCTGTCTCTTTCTGCCAGTTCTATCTGGTGAAAGCCTGGTTTAAGGTCCAGTGTTGTAAAATACTGGGCCTCACCCATGTTTGCTAATATAACTGAAATGTTAGGAAGTGGGTATTTGTCGTTCACCGTTTTTTCATTCAGTTTCCTGAAGTCGATGACCATTCTCTTTTTTTTGTATCCGAGCTCATCAACACCTTTTTTATCAACAACCCAGATGGGATTATTGTAAGGCGATCTTGACTGTCGAATAATGCCGTTTTCGAGAAGTTGTTTAACTTCTGAATTGACAAAATCAGCTACACCCATGGGGTACGGGTATAACTTTGAGTACACTGGCACATCGTCTGTTCGGATGGTAGCCACAGTGTTGATATTGTAAGGTAGGGACTCATTTGGGTCCGCAAACGCATATGATCTATTTTTAATCATTTTATCAAAAGATTCCTTTATAGATAAAGGTACGTCTGAATCGTTGACCTGAGTGTAGTTTACGTGTGGGCACGTTTTAAAATTGAGCGACTTGGTGCCGCCCTTAAACCTAATGATACCGTTATTTAAATCAAGCTGAGCATTAACTTGCATAAGAAAATCGAGTCCCACTATACCATCAAAGTCTTTTAAAGTTGGTAGTATGAAGAAAAAGGATGTTTCGTTGAACAATTTTATCGTACATTTTTTTAAATTTGTATAGATTTAACCTGGAAAGGTTTGTCAACTGGTGTAATATTTCGTAACTCGGACAAGGGTCTGATATAGTTTTTCGATGCCCCGGTATCAATTAGAAGTTTAAAAACTAATTTTCCTCCTACATTTTGTTTGATGAACGGGAGGAAGGACTTATTCCTAAAAAATTGCATGAATCGTTAGATACGTCATCCTCGAATGCTTGAGCATTTTCATCGGACTGATAATCAGTATCACCAGTGCCTTGCTCTTGAGCTGAAATATTTATATTCTGACTGCTTTGATTTGAATTAAATTTTTTGTTGAAGTTAGTTTGTTGCCGAACACGTGATAAAGACGGATCAACTTCTATTGGCTCAGGGCCTCGGGATTGTTGGTCCTTACTTTGAAACCTTTGTTTCGAGGAATTCGGTTGCGAATTTCCTTGAGCATTTGCCTGGTTCGTATACCTGGGCTTGTTATTACCCCCTTGAGGTTTATTTTGTGGATTCTTTCCTTGATTGTTATTGTTTTCATTGGTTTGATAACGTGGGTGCTGGCGTTGGCCTGTGGGCTTCTGATTTCTTTCCTCATTTGTCTTAGCAAAGCTTGCGGCAAATTGTGAATATTCATTGCAAACTTCAGCTTCTTGGGCTAAGGACAGGGCAGATGGTAAATCTTCGGGCTGAGCGGAAAATACAACCGATTTAAGAGATTTCTTAAGACCGGCAACAAAAGAATGTAGTGCGTCTTTTCTGAATTGCTCATTTAAGACAGCTGCCGCTGCAGAATCATGTGTCATTATTGTTTTATTAGTGAGAAGAGTAAGGGTTTTCTCGACTTCGTCATAATATTCTAACAAGCTTAGTTCACCTTGTCTAAGGGTACTTAGTTTTTGTAAAATAACGCGTGTTGGAGTCTTATCTGCATATGTAAAATCAAGTCTGGCTATAATTGCTTTGAAATTTAAAACCGTATTGAAAGATGATAAAGTTGCGCTGGCTGCGTCTTGATTTTATTTCTTATTATGCCAAGTGCATGAAAATGCCTTGAACTGCCGTTATGAGGTTCAAAAACCTCATAGGCAAATATTGCTGCTTCTCTCCAAGCAACATATTTGTCCACTTTGCCAGAAAACTCTGGCAGGGATTTAACCAAATCAAGGGGCTCATCACATTCTACTCCTGGCACGATTTGTACTCTTTGGTATTCTATTATCTCTTTCTTTTTCAAGTCTGTTTTTAGAGAATTTACTTCACTGCGGAAAAGACCAATTACCTTATCTAATTTCTCATCAAATCCCTTCTGTAAGTCTGCAGCCTGTGCTAACAAAGCCGCATTAATCTGTTCCTCCATGGCTTTGAGTACTTCCTGTGAAGTCATTTTGTTGAGAGATTTGTTTTCTTTAAAAGAACTAATAAGTTCGTCCTCACTTTCTGTCGTTTTTCCCACACTAACGTCTCTCCACATGAGTTAGTTATACCAATATGTTTATCTATTGGTTATTCAATTATCAAAACAAGTGTTAAAAAGTGCAAAATTGAAATAAATACAAAATTCTTTACTCTGATCAATTCAGTAATAATATTCTTCTTATTTAATTTTTTTTTATTATTTTTTTTATGTGGAGTAATAGACACTTGAAAAATTCACTTACATGAATTTCATTTTTAATTAAAATATTTAAAGTTGATGTAGACGATATGGTGGTGTTGTAGGACTGGAGCCGTTGTTGACTTCTGTGTAGTTTTCCCGCGAAGCTTTGTTGTGAGCAGCTATTATAGTAGCTTCTTATTGATTGGTTTGTGTCTTTGCTTCAAGAATAGTATTTTTTTTGTCTATTTGTTGTAAAGCATACTTTGAAGCGGTTTTCTTTTTTTAAACTGTTGTCTTTTTATTTAAAAGCACACTTTTAAGCAGTTTTTTATATTTGTTTTTCTTTAGCAAAGTTTTTCTTCAATATTGTATTTTTCACAAAATTTATCAAAGTGTTTTGCAGAGTTTTTTATTTTTCACTGTTGTCTATTTGATTATTATACGCGTGCAATTATTTGCAGTGTTTTATTGCTTTGTTGAGAAAAAAAAAATTTTTGTATTAAAAATAATTATATTTCTCTTGAGTTTCAATGAAACGTTTACATTACTCGCGGCGTCGGCTGGAGTGTAATTTAGTTTGATTTATTGTTGTTATTTTCACAATATCTGTTGGATATTATTGTATTTTTATTAAGTTTTAGCGAAACTTTTACCATCACTCGCGTTGGCTGAGCGGACTTAGTTACGGAGTTTTTAGAGAGCTTTGTTGAGCGCCAATTATAACAACATAAAGATTATTTATTTATTCTTTATTTATGAACGGATCAGTTGTGATCGTTTGAGGGTTCTTCTAAAAACTAACTTATGAATACCATCCTATGCATAACGTAAGCTACGGACTGCCGGCAGCGATGCGAGCAGCGATACGGGCAGCGATACGGACAGCGATGCGGCAGAATGCTGACCATGCGCCTCGTGACGCATTCCAGTGGCCACTTGGCGTACGGATCATATTGCATTTGTTGACGGACGCAACTTTGTCGCGTATGTTGAACTTATGGATAGCCTCCAAATCGCTGAGTGGCGCAACTCTGTTGCACGCGTATCCGGTTAGCCTATGTCAGCCTAAGTGGTGTTAACTTATACAAGCGGTACTCCCGTGTGAGGTTTTCGTACACCCTATTCAGCTCTTGTTCGGGACTATAACCGGCATGCCGCATTAATCTTTTCAGGCTAACCAGATACTCTTTATAACCTTCCCCTACCCGTTGCCGACGGGCCCTTATCTCGTCTTCCAGTTTGTCAAAATACTGGGGAGGCAGGAAGAAATCCAAAAAGTTTATCCTAAACACTCCCCACGACGCGTCCCTCAGGTCGCTCGTCGAAAACCAGTCCGCCGCCATGCCGGTGAATACTATACTCATGGCTCTGGGGATACGATCTAACTCTATCTCGCACGTACTCGCACACTCCTCCAGCCCTTAGGCTGGGTGGCGGGAGAAATCCTCTGGATTGCCCCGATAAAGTCAGATAATCGGATTCCGATTTATGCGGTGACTGCGCCCCTTCAGCATGATCGCTGGGCGGGGTGGGCGATTCCGGCCTTCTGGCGGATTTACGCTCCCAGTCCCTCAGCAAGTTCCATATTAACGGACTATGATTCCCCTCCTTAATCGACGTACATTCCCGCTTCCTTAACTCTTCTACCTTTCCGAATCTGTCCAGGCCGAGTTCTTGTGCGATGTCCTCCAATTCCTCTTTTCGGCAATAGTATACCCAGCGGGTGCCCACCCCTGGGTTGCCGCATTCTTGTGTTCCACTATCGTCAATGTCATCCATTGTTGCTGATTGTAATTCTTCGGGTGTTTGGCGTTATTTTATTTTGTTTTATATATATACATATATCTGTGTATATATTATCTCTTTTATTCTTATTCTTCTTCTTATTTTATTTCCCTTTTTTTTTATACCCTTAACCCATAAAATGGGTAAATAAGGGTATAATGGTTTTGTGCAAAAGTATGTAACAGGCAGAAGGAAGCATCTCCGACCCTATAAAGTGTATATATTCTTGATCAGCATCAACAGCCGAGACGATATAGCCATGTCCGTCTGTCCGTCTGTCTGTCCATCTGTTCGTCTGTCCGTCTGTATGAACGCGTGGATCTCAGAGACTACAAGAGCTAGAGACTTCTGATTTTGTATTTAAGTTCTCCTATACCATGAGCAGAACAAGTTTGCTTCAAATTATCGATAACTATTCTGGTTTCCGATATACACATAATATCGATAACAAAAAAATATCGAATTTGGAAAATGTAAAAATGAGGGTTGAAAGAATGGGTAACGATAGAGCTATTCTGAAAATTTCGTCCAAATCGGTAAAGAAACACCGGAGATATCTAATTTTATCGATTGAAGTTAAGTCAGTATACCAAAGACTTATATAAATTTAATATATTTATTGCAACTGGGTTCAGGGTATCTTCTAGTCGGGCTCTCCCGACTAGAGCCTTCTTACTTGTTTTTATTAGAAACAACCTCTTTTTTTTTATTATTAAATTCGATTCTACTTTTCTTCAACCTGAAATTTTATTTTAAAATTTTTCCCATTAAATTTTGTTAGACTTTTTTTATTATTATTATTATATTGGGGGTAAATACATTGATATAACTTGCTTAAACCGTTTAAGGTTATAGCTACCCAAGAGAATCTTTGCTTGTCTGAGTCCTGGTGTCCTTGCCCAGCACGTTCTTCGCAGAAGTCTCTCTTCATTCCTAAGTTCTTGCCGTATTGTGCTTCTTCCTATACCACAGTACGGCTCGGGTCCTATTAGGGGTGTCGCTGCCCCCAGTCTTGCTTGCTTGTCTGCCTCTTCGTTCCCCGCTATTTCGACATGTCCCGGGACCCATCTTAGGGCAAGCCTATTTTGTGATCCCAGAGTGTCTAGCTTGGTTCGTACCTCACGAACTACCTTTGACCTGATTTCGGTCTTACTAAGTGCCATTATTGCTGCTTGACTATTGGATAGGATGGCTATATCCCTATTCCGATAGTAACACTTTAGATTAAAGTCCACTCACCTCCCGATTGCACATACCTCAGCTTGGAATATGCTGGTGTGCATACGTAGGGGCTCGTGGTACATTAGCCGAGGGCCTACCACACCAAGACCGCAGCTTTGTTGCGTCAGGGATCCATCGGTGTACCATTTTATGGTGTGTGGCTTCATGTTGTGGACCTCTTCCAGAGATGTCCACTCCTTTTTATTACAGAGGTGAACTTGAAACTTTTGGCCGAACATGTGTTCGACTTTCATTTCGTCCCTTGGCTGTGCCAGTAGGGGAAGTTCACCCGATAGCATATCTGCCTCTACTCGACTAAGAATGTGTCCTCTCCCAACTCCTTAAACGGACATTCTTAAGAGGGTTGCCTTTTGTTGCAGCCTAATTGTGTGATGGAGTGGCGTTATCTCCAATAGAACCTCAAGCGCTGATTTGGGACAGGTCCTCATCGCTCCCGTGATTCCTACACATGCCATTCTTTGTAGCTTTTGAAGCTGCTTCTGCACAGTGATTTGCTGTGCTTTATCTCCCCATGCAATCACTCCATACGTGAGCATGGGCCTTACTACCATAAGGTATAGCCATCTTATTATCTTTGGTGATGTTCCCCATGACTTCCCGGCTATGCTACGACACGTATACAGCGCTCTGCAGCACTTTGCGATCGTATTCTGAACATGGATGCCAAAGTTTAATTTACTATCAAAATTGACCCCAAGGTACTTAACTTCCTTGCTTGTTTCTATTGGACTCCCCGCGAGCCTAATCTCCCTCATCCTTTGTAGCTTGTATCTTCTGGTGAAAGGAACGATGATTGTTTAAGTAGGGTTTAAGTTGAGACCAACCTCCCTAAACCAATTATGCGTAATCCTAAGTCCCAGTTGAACATTATCACAAAGAGTTTCTTCATACTTGCCCCGAGCTATTATCACAATGTCATCTGCATAGCCTTGACATTGAATACCCCTGTTCGCAAGTCTACTTAACAGTTCGTCTACTAGTATACTCCACAAGAGGGGTGATAAAACCCCCCCTTGAGGACAGCCCCTTGTGGTTGTTACTGTTGCGGTACTATCTTGTATAGATGCCGTAGCCTGTCTGGACCCTAATAGGGATGAAATCCATCTACTAGTTGTACTATCCAGCCCTCTTCTATTCAAGGTAGCTTTGACAGCATCATGTGATGTGTTGTCGAAAGCACCTTCATTGTCTAAAAATGCACAAACTGCTACTTCTTTGTTTACTACTGCCGCCCGCAGAGTACGGTGCAGCTCATACAGGGCAGTGTCCGTAGACCTTCCTGTTCTGTATGCGTGCTGCGTTGCCTGCAGTGGACTCTGTGTGAGCAGAGTACTCCTTATGTTATAATCCACCAGCTTCTCCAACGTTTTCAACAAAAACGATGTTAAGCTGATGGGTCTGAAGGACTTTGGGTTGGTGGTATCTGTCTTCCCTACTTTGGGGATGAAGACCACCCTAGCTCTACTCCAAGTGCTTGGTATATGACCAAGTGCTAGGCTACTGACCAGGATTTTCCGTAGAGTGGGTAGGAGTATTCCCTGTCCCTGCTGAAGGAATACCGGTGATATGCAATCTAGACCAGGAGATTTGTAAGGCTGGAAGGTTCCAATTGCCCATTTTATTTTCTCCACTGTGACCACCGACTTGGCACATGCCCAGTCAATGGCCGTTGGCCTGTGTTGACCTCCTGTTTCAAGCGATTCGCACGGTTGCCAGGGGATACTTCCTGGGAAGTGCGTCTCAAACAGAAGCTCTAACCTTTGCATATTGTTGCTCGTATATGTATTGTCTTTACGCTTCAGGGCTAAATTAGCCTCCGGCGCCCGCTTTGATAATGCTCTATGGAGCCGGGCACCTTCACTCGTGCTTGTTATGCTTTCGCAGAAGTCCCTATAGTTCCTGCGCTTGGCCTTCCTTATCTCCTTGCTGTAGGAGGTGAGGCTTTCGCGGTATGTATCCCATGACCCGTCTCTCTTAGCTTTATTGAAGAGGTGACGTGTGGTGATACGCAGTCTCTCAAGACCGTCATTCCACCATGGGGCATCTTTTTCTTTACGCGTTTTCCCTAGTGGGCAGCTTTCTTCATATGCGTTTTTAATGCTACTATTTAGATTTCTAACAACTCTTTCTATCTCGCTCGTGCATCTGGGTATTCCAGAGTTTTCAGTGGCTAGGTTAAGTTCTAGGGTAGACCTAAATTTTTCCCAGTTCGTTTTCCTGGGGTTACGAGTTGGTATACTACTATCGGTATTAACCTTAAGTTTGAAAAGGATAATCCTGTGATCGGACATGGATTCTTCTAAAGAGACATGCCATTCTCTGAAATATGGCCTAAGAGACCGACTAATCAGAGTAATGTCTAATACCTCTTCTCTAACTCTAGTTACAAATGTCGGTGTCGGTCCGACATTACCAATTTCTAAGTTATACTTGAATATAAAGTTGGTAAGACACTCACCCCTATTGTTGATGTCCGTGCTGCCCCATATGGAGTGGTGCGCATTGGTATCGCAGCCGATTATAACCGGCAGCTTCTCTCTCCTGCAGTGGTCCATCAGTTTTTCTATTTCCGGTGGCGGGCAGTCCACATCACCGGCAAAATAGGCAGATGCCACCACAATAGGGGGGGCGTTTCCAATTGCCCTTACGGCAATAGGTACGCAGTCCCTAGTGAGGAATTCTGAAAGAATAGTAAAATTAATACATTTCCTTACCATAATGCATGCTCTAGGTGTAGGATCTCTTTGATCCCAGATTACCTTTGAGTCGGCGGTGTACAGGCCTTTTATACCATTGTTTATCCATGGCTCCTGTACCAGGGCTAGCCCAAGATGTTGGGTGATAAACATCCTGACCAAGACAGCAGAGGCTGCCTTAGCCCGATGGAGGTTTATCTGGGCTAGCCCAGTGCCGGTGACGTTTGATGTCACCATCACTCATCCGCCGCTCTAGCTCCTGGTGATGTAGGTTGGGAGCTGCCCACATCACCGCTAACCGTCATGGTGACGTCAGCTTCTGCCGTTTCAAAATCCTCAGCGAGCTCTTGCGAGGACATCGGCACCTCATCATCCATCCCTTCCAGCTCTGCTGGACCGAGCGTCATCTCCGCCAGGTCCTCATCCTCGGCCAGATCCTCTGATAAATCAGAGACACCTGCCAGATGAGCACTCGGAACAGTGGCGGTGGGAGGTGTGGGGGCCGAGCCTGCAGCTCCCGGGACTGTCGTCTGGGCAGGGGTAGTCCTTGCGCCAACACTCTTCTTCTTCAGACCGCTAACGGGGATGGTCGCGTAGCGGAATGAAACTTGATGGCCTCTCGCCACTATCGCGTCCTTGGATGCCTCATCGATGCCTATCACCAATAGCGCACCTCCGCCTTCCGTCCTCCTAGACAACACCTTCCACGAGTCGGTCTCGATCCTGTTCTGGTTTCTCAGCAGAACCAACAAGGATTCGGTTGACCGATCCGCGCTTCTTGGGCAGAAGATGGTGATGTTGTGGGGTGAAGGAATATCATCACCCACCTTGCAGTGCAGTGGAGCCCCTTTCCACGACTGCAGTCTTGGCGCCACGGTCCTCAGCCACTCCGCTGAGTGATCGTCGGAACATTCAATGACCAGGTAGCCAACCCGGAAATGAATGTCCGCGAACGCGACCGCGGTGTCTCATCCTGTGAGGATAACCTCATCCATGATGGCCTCCTCCAATGCAGACAGGTCCCCATGGCTGAGCATTACCTGCGGGTATTCCACAGGTAACACGGCCACCTTGACTTTTTTTGCAATCGCTGCATACGATACGAGGGGAAGACCTCGCTGCTGTTGCTACGGCGGATGCCGACGTGCTGGGACGCTCCTCTGGGCACGCCCTCTTGGGGGTGGCAGTGGGTGGCGTCAAATTACTACTCAGGCGTTTGGGGGCTGGTCCCCGTACCTGGCTCGCCGAGTCTCTTCCAGCCGTTGCCATGCGCAGTGCCTCAGCAGGGAGTAGTCCCTGCTGAAGGTACCTGAGGTACCATTTGGTCTTTGAGCCGTTCAGGGTTTTTCGGTTTGGGTCATCCAAACCGCCCGGCTCTCCCAATTTTGGCAGCTGCGCTTTTGGCTGCTGGTGCTGCACGCCATGTCGCCTAACAGCGCTAAGCCTCGGTCGCATCGACTGGGATGGTCCAGCCTTGCTTCGTCCTCCTGCAGCTGGGGCGACACGGTGACGTGGGGCTTCCCTCGTCGTAGGTGCGCGCGCTGTTTCTATTGCCGCATGCGGCCTTCTTGTTTGCTGCGCCTGGTTAGGGCGCCGTGGGGCTGGTCCCACATTGGAGGGCCGCTCCCCGTCAAGGAGGCGGTCCTCAAAGTGTCTCGCGACACTGGCAGCAGGGGTATCCTGTTGCACTCCTAAATACTTTTTATTATTTTTAAAATCTCTCATTTTTTCCCACGAGTTGCGGAGAAATATGGGGACCACCCGGGCAGAGATCCGCAGCACCCGGGTAAGGCTAATTAGAACAGGCGGTCGCCATCTGCCTGAGCTCACCGTTAGCGACTGGGCTAGTTTTTAATCCGGGCCCACGGCCAGGTTGACTTTCGGCACGGTTCGAATGACACCTTAGTCCAGCCCGGAGTGAGATATTGGGGGAGGGGTGAAGAGGGGTACGTGTGAGGGAGTTGGGAGTGTGTGAGGCTATGCTTTGAAGATGACGACACAAGCGTCTTGTCGATACGGTGAACGGTACCGTACCCGCTGTTTGTCCGGGACTGCTTATTTGCAAGGATTCTCGCTTATTCGCAGCTAACCTCATAAAGAGGCCGTTCGCTGTCCGCAACCCGCGACCCGCCTGGTGGCCTCAGCTTAGCCCCCTCTGAACTATCCCACAAGTTCATTAGACGACTTTTATTAGCACTTTTATTGAAAATCTTTCTCTTAATTAATTTTTCTTATTTTATTTATCTGTTTATTTATTTTCTTTTATATTTATTTATTTAACTTTATTTATTTATGTATTATTATTATTTTTTTTTTTATTATATATTATTATTATTAAATTTTATTTAACGAAGAGCTTACTATTTTATTTATTTACTTATGTTTCAGTAAAATTTTATTGATTGTCAAATAAATATTTATTTTTGTCACTGTGCTTAATTATTGTTTCTTAATCGTGCTCGTCCCACTGTGCGCTCTCCACTTTTCATTCATACATGTCCCACTGTGCACTGCCGATCACCACGCCCAGAATCAATTTCGTTTTAGTTCTGCGGCGCGTGCTGTACTTTTCACTATTTGGCGCATATACCGACGACCCGCCTTGCACGTGCGCAAATCCCGTTCTTTTTATCAGCTCGTCCCTTTCTACCGACACTTTCGTTGCGCCGCGACAACTCGAATTGTGCGCTCGCCTGGCCAGATCCCGTTTTCTTAATCGAAGTTTTTGCTTCCACCGTCACTTTCGTTGCGCCGCGACAACTCGAATTGTGCGCTCAGCTTAGCTCGATTCCGTTACAAAAACCAAAACGTCGCGACACTTGCTTATTTTCGTGAGCGACAAATGACCATCTGGCATACGTTTTTTTTTTTTCTCTAGTCCCGTTCCCTTTTCGCCGTTTTACATGCGTGCGGTCATAACAGGGTATGACTGGAGATATAAGTTTTCGCGAAACTTTGAACTTTCGGCAATATTTTCGGGGCTTTATTCCCGAATCATATTACCCTCTTTAGCTAATGGGTCCCTGCTCGGGCGCCACTTGTAAGGTAGTTTTATTAGCCGTGGTACAGATCTCAGTCTGGCCAAGGCTCGCGTACAAGAAATTATTTATTTATTTTCTGAGACGCGTTAGCTATTTAGAGGCAAGTTTGCGTTACCGATATACCCCGGAGTTTCGTAGCTGAAAAGCAGGGATTTCGGGGATGATGCACATTCGTGCGGTCTCCGCTGACTCCACTGCATTTTCTCCGTACGAATCGGGGATTAGCTCGCCGATAAATAGGTATGCGGGAAGGGGTTAATACCGCTGTTGGCGCGATGCCGTATCTATTGAGCCGTCGGGGAATAGCGAGAGGAGACTCCGTCTTATGCCCTCCGCCGACTGCTCAAATATCTAATACGAAATTTGGTCGTCGCGTGGTCGGACACCCGCGCGCGTGTACATATATTTGTGCGTGTATATATATAGGGCGTAACGTGGCACTCGTTTTGTCTCGCGTGGTAATATATAACACGTGATGAGGGTTTGGGTTATTTCAATTCACTTTATTCGACTCTTTTTGTACTTACTTATTCCGCGCTCTACGCCTTATAAAATACTGTTTGATGACTACTGTACGCTTCTTTACTATTTTTGTACTAATGATTCCTTTCTTATCGTCTTAACTTAAACACGTCCGCACTCTTGTTGCTCTACTGGGCAATTAATTCGCCGGTCTCGCACTCGGCCTGAGCTTGCCTTCATCGCTGCCTTCGTCGCCTGTGAATCGCGACATTTGAGGTTGTGGGTCGTGAGAATGCTGCTGTTCGGCCCTTCTGCTCTCTTACGCTAGCCTGCCCTTGTTCTCTTATGCTAGCTCGCCTTTCCTCTCTTGCTTATCTTCTGATCGTTGATTATGTTACGTGCTAGTGTTATAATTGTATTTTGGTGACGGTGCCTTAGCGTCTGGTGCCGTGATGATTATTGTCGTTGTTTTTGTTATTTTGAGGACGACTGCGCCTTCCAGTCTGTATGCCAATGCCTCTTCGTGAGTGTACATCGTGTGCAAATATGTGGGAGGCGAGTTTTCCCTCTCGTGCTGTGCGTATCTTGGGTGGCCTGGACGTGGGTCTCGTGGGCGCTGGTGTGCGCTTGGGTTGTCGTCTTCGGCTGCGCAACCCTCTTCCTAATCCTCGTCGGTGATGTCTTCCACATGGACGTGCTGTCCATGGGTTGACTCATCCTCGCTATCCGTACGTGACCGCTGTCCGTAGGCACCCGTTTCGTCTGCTCCTTCGACCGTCGGGGCAGACTCTTCGTCGCCGGTACTACTCGGCTCCTCATCGCTTCTTCCGTCGCTATCCGTGCGTGACCGTTGTCCGCAGGCACCCGCTTCATTAGCTCCATCGGCCGTCGTGTCCGACTCCTCTCCGCTCTCTGCACGTGATTTTCGTCCGTGGGCACCCTTTTCGTCGACACGTTCGACCGTCGAGTCTGACTCGTCGCCGCTGCTGATCGATATGATATCGTCCATCTTTATCTGAAATGTTGATGAAATTGTTAAAAAATTCTATACATTTGGCAAGATTAGTTGTTAGTGACTGGATATTTTTTTTTTTTGTTGAAAGTGGGGAAAAAAAATTTACGATTAAAAAAAACCCGTCTCGGCAATTTTAGATGCGTTTACGTTGACGAGTGGCTTTCGTCTGGTTCGTCCTCGTGTTGTTGGCTTGCGTCATGATCGTCGTTTTCTTGGTGAAAAGGCTTCAGTTGCGAAATGCTGGCAGTCCGTCTCTTGCGTTCTCCAAGTTTTACCAGACGTACTAAGTTTGGCGACACGAACTTTTTTACGCGAAAAGGCCCGTCGTACTTCGAAGCTAACTTCGCAGCAAACCCATCACTAGCTTTAGATAACTGGTGTGTTCTCAGTAGCACCAATTCGTTGAGACTGGGGCGCCATTCTCTCCTTCTCAGGTTATAATTCCTGCCCTGGTCTTTCGAAGCTCGTTGCTGGTTACTCCGCGCTATGTCGAATACCTTTTTTAACCTGTTCGCCTTTTCTTCTGGCGTTTGCGGTGTACTTCCCGTGCCTGGTGTCTTCTCCTCATACAGTATAGCTGGCAGACGAGGTTCTCTTCCTTGCATCAAGAATGCTGGGAAGAATCCAGTCGAATCCGCAATGCTTGAGTTGACGGCTGGTGATATTTCGGGAATCAACTGGTCCCACGAACTTTGATTTCCAGAAATGTATTGGACAATCATCGTCTTCACTGTCCTGTTGGCCCTCTCAGTCGGGTTTTCCTGTGGGCAGTATGGGGCGGTGTATTCAATCTCCACGCCCAGCGAGTTCAAAAACTCTTTGAAGCTCCGACTCGCGAACTGCACTCCATTGTCGCAGACGAACCCCTTAGGTACTCCGAACCGGCATAAAATGTTCTCGCGGAAGGCCTTTTGCAATGTGGCCGCTGTCGCTCGTCTCAGGGGAACCAATTCTACCCACTTCGTAAACGCGTCGTGAAACACCAACAGCATCGTGTTGCCTTGTTTTGATCGCGGTAGGGGGCCCACAAAATCCGCGCACAGAATGGCCATTGGTTCTGCCACCTTGCGGGTCAGCATGTATCCGGCTGGCTTCCTCTGCTCCGTCTTGAATTTCTGACATGTCTCGCAGCATTTGACGTATTTGGCTGCGTCCCGAAACATACCCGGCCAGTAGTAACGCTGCGATAGCCTCATTATCGTATTGCGGATCCCTTGGTGTCCTGCCGTCGGTGCATCGTGGCATTCGTTTAACACTCTTTTCCTATGTTCTTCCATCGTCCGCGCGGTGACCCAGGTTCCGGTACAGCTGTCCATTCTCCTCGACGTAATCCGCATACTTAGCTGGCTCCTTCGCGATTTTGTCCCTCATTCTTTGAATCCACTTCCCTGGGGATTGCTGGAATACGTTTTGCTGGAGTCACTACATCGAAACGATATCCCTCTAGATAGCATTTCAGCTTCCGAATCGACCAAACTATTGCCAGGCATTCCTTTTCGGTTGCCGAATAGTTTTCATCGGCCTTGGATAGCTTCCGACTTGCGTAGGCGATGACTCGCTCTTGTTGGTCGATGGTCTGCGTCAACACTGCTCCTATGCCGTAGTCGCTGGCATCCGTTTGTAACGTAAACTTCTCGGAAAAATCGGGACGCGCGAGAACGGGAGCGGTCGTCAGACAGTGTTTCAAGCTGTCTAATGCCGTTTGCTGTTCCGCATTCCACGACCATTTCTTAGCCTTCTTCAGCAGGAGTGTCATCGGCTGCACCACCGTTGTGAAGTTGGGCACGAAGCGCCTGTACCAGGACGCCATCCCTAGGCAACGTCTGAGCTCCTTCAAGTTCGTCGGGGCCTTCAGATTGCTTATTGCTTCGACCTTCGATGGATCCGTCTGAATCCCTTCGGCGCTTACCAGGTGTCCTAGGTAGACCAATTTTCTGCGGAAGAACGAGCACTTTTTCCTGTTTAGCTTCAGATTTGCTGCCCTCAGCCGGCGAAAGACTTCCTTTAAGTTCTCCAAATGCTGTTCCTTCGTTGCGCTGATCACGATTATATCGTCCAGGTAGGCGAACGCGTGAGGCTCCATCTCTGCGCCGATTACCGCATCCAAAGCTCTCTGGAAAGTTGCACCTGCCGAGTGCAGCCCAAATGGCATGACTCGCCATTGGAATGGCCTCGACCGGGCACCGTAAATGCCGTGCATTTTCTACTGTCCGCCGCCATGGGGATCTGTCAATAACCGTGTTTCAAATCCAATGTTGAAATGTAACGGGCGTGTCTCAACTTTTCCAGGATGTGATTAATTGTTGGCACAGGGTACGCGTCTGGTATTGACTGTGCGTTGAGCTGCCTATAATCCACGCACATCCTCCAGTCGTTCGTCTTCTTCCGGACGAGTACGATCGGGGCGCTGTGCGGGCTCCTTGACGGCTCTATGGCTCCTGCTTCTATCAATTCATCCACTTGCTGGTCGATCACACGCTGCATGGCGGGATTCTTGGGATAATACCTCTGCTTGATAGGTTTATTATCCTTCAAGATAATCCGATGCTCAGCCACGTGGGACACTCCTTTTAGCCCTTCGAAAAGCTGTAACTCCGCTTTCAAAAACTCTTGTGTGGCTGGCTCTAAATCCGCTGGCCACTCCGCTTCTTCCACGGTGGTGCCTTCTGACCTTGATCCTGCCTGGGATTTGGGGTCTCCATCCTGAGGTGCCTCTACTGCTGTACTTCCCAGCTGGCCCAGCGATGGCTCCTTGACGACTGTAACTGCGTCTCGGTCGCCCTCTCGCTTGGCTGGCGTGGCGTTTTCCTTACGATATGTCCCCAGGAAATTCCATCGTTTTCCGTCTCTCGTACCACGTGTCTTTTACCCCTCAGGCTTCACTTCGGCTCTGTAACTCGGCTCGGCCGGGGCGTCAACGCTTTGTAGGACTAATTTCGCCTCACCGCACTTTATGGTCGTACCCATCTTGCATAGAAAGTCCATCCCTAGGATCAAACTGTCTAACATGGATGGCATTACGAGCATGTCCATAAGTATTTCTTTGCTAACTAGCCCCACCCTTATCCGTAACAGCTTTTCTATGGCCACCTTTGACCCGTCTGCTAGATGCGTGTTCGCGGTTGCTGCCAACACTTCCCCTTGTGCTTCAATCTCTCTGAGAAACTCCTCACTCACGAAGCTCCTAGTAGCTCCGGTATCGACTGTCGCCCTTGCCGTCCGGTCTCCGATCTTCACCGTGGCGACTATGCGATTCTTTTCGACGCTGAGTGGGTATATTAATTCTGGGACTGGTTTCTGCCGGCGCCCATCCGATCCCGTTCCGGATGACGCGGCTGTCCGTTTCCCGCTTTCCGTCCACAACACGCCCCACTACTCATGCCTCGCGTACCACATTGTCTACAGAACAACACTTTTGGGTTCGTACATTCCCTGGCAAAGAGTCCCTCTTGCGAGCAGTTGTAACATACGCGACTCCCTTCTATCGGCCTAACCTGTTCATGCCCACCATGCCGTTCGAAATCTTTTCACGCTCAGCGACTGGATGGCTACCCGGCTCGCTCCTCACCAACGGTACTTGTGCTAGTGGGCTCCGAAAAGGATTCGCTTGCCTTGCGGGATCGTTTACGCCTCCTAGTCCGCCCAAATGTCTAAAGCCTGTCGCCTTGCTATGCGCCGCTTCCCCGTGACCCTCACCCGGTATATTCTCAAACTCTGCGGCTATCTTTGACAATTGGGCTAGACTCGTAAAATCTCTCCTCCGAATATACAAGCGGTACTCCCGTGTGAGGTTTTCGAACAACCTATTCAGCTCTTGTTCTGGACTATAACCGGCATGCCGCATTAATCTTTTCAGGCTAACCAGATACTCTTTATACCCTTCCCCTACCCGTTGCCGACGGGCCCTTATCTCGTCTTCCAGTTTGTCAAAATACTGGGGAGGCAGGAAGAAATCCAAAAAGTTTATCCTAAACACTCCCCACGACTCGTCCCTCAGGTCGCTCGTCGAAAACCAGTCCGCCGCCATGCCGGTGAATGCTATACACATGGCTCTGGGGATACGATCTAACTCTATCTCGTACGTACTCGCACACTCCTGCAATGATTCTATAAACACGAGCGGATCAGCATACCCATCGAATTTTATTCCCCATTTCCTGATCTGCTCAGGAACTTACATGCAATGTCTAGTTTGGCTGACGAACGCGTCATCGGTGCTGATCCTGGGTCTACAGCTCGCTTGCTCCGCCTGGGTACCATTCATAAGTGAGTCGACAGGCGGCACTATTCGTACGCCAGGGGGTGGTTCTTTAGTAAACTTCTCGTCGGGTGCCGGCCTATATTCCCTTAGGCTGGGTGGCGGGAGAAATCCTCTGGATTGCCCCGATAAAGTCAGATAATCGTATTCCGATTTATGCGGTGACTGCGCCCCTTCAGCATGAACGCTGGGCGGGGTGGACGATTTCGGCCTTCTGGCGGATTTACGCTCCCAGTCCCTCAGCAAGTTCCATATTAACGGACTATGATTCCCCTCCTTAATCGACGTACATACCCGCTTCCTTAACTCTTCTACCTTTCCGAATCTGCCCAGGCCGAGTTCTTGTGCGATGTCCTCCAATTCCTCTTTTCGGCAATAGTATACCCAGCGGGTGCCCACCCCTGGGTTGCCGCTCTCCTGTGTTCCACTATCGTCAATGTCATCCATTGTTGCTGATTGTAATTCTTCGGGTGTTTGGCGTTATTTTATTTTGTTTTATATATACATATATCTGTGTATATATTATATCTTTTATTCTCCCCGTTTCCCTTTTTTTTTTTTTATTAGAATAAACCTCTTTTTTTTTATTATTAAATTCGATTCTACTTTTCTTCAACCTGAAATTTTATTTTAAAATTTTTCCCATTAAATTTTGTTAGACTTTTATTAACACTTTGATTGAAAATCTTTCTCTGAATTAATTTTTCTTATTTTTATTTATCTGTTTATTTATTTTCTTTTATATTTATTTATTTAATTTTATTTATTTATGTATTATTATTATTTTTTTTATTATTATTATTAAATTTTTATTTAACGATGAGCTTACTATGTTATTTATTTACTTTTGTTTCAGTAAAATTTTATTGATTGTCAAATAAATATTTTATTTTTGTCACTGTGCTTAATTATTGTTTCTTAATCGTGCTCGTCCCACTGTTCGCTCTCCACTTTTCATTCATACTTGTCCCACTGTGCACTGCCGATCACCACGCCCAGAATCAATTTCGTTTTAGTTCTGCGGCGCGTGCTGTACTTTTCACTATTTGGCGCATATACCGACGACCCGCCTTGCACGTGCGCAAATCCCGTTCTTTTTATCAGCTCGTCCCTTTCTACCGACACTTTCGTTGCGCCGCGACAACTCGAATTGTGCGCTCGCCTGGCCAGATCCCGTTTTCTTAATCGAAGTATTTGCTTCCACCGTCACTTTCGTTGCGCCGCGACAACTCGAATTGTGCGCTCAGCTTAGCTCGATTCCGTTACAAAAACCAAAACGTCGCGACACTTGCTTATTTTCGTGAGCGACAAATGACCATCTGGCATACGTTTTTTTTTTTTCTCTAGCCCCGTTCCCTTTTTGCCGTTTTACATGCGCGCGGTCATAACAGGGTATGACTGGAGATATAAGTTTTTTTGCAATCGCTGCATACGATACGAGGGGAAGACCTCGCTGCTGTTGCAACGGCGGATGCCGACGTGCTGGGACGCTCCTCTGGGCACGCCCTCTTGGGGGTGGCAGTGGGTGGCGTCAAATTACTACTCAGGCGTTTGGGGGCTGGTCCCCGTACCTGGCTCGCCGAGTCTCTTCCAGCCGTTGCCATGCGCAGTGCAGGGAGTAGTCCCTGCTGAAGGTACCTGAGGTACCATTTGGTCTTTGAGCCGTTCAGGGTTTTTCGGTTTGGGTCATCCAAACCGCCCGGCTCTCCCAATTTTGGCAGCTGCGCTTTTGGCTGCTGGTGCTGCACGCCATGTCGCCTAACAGCGCTAAGCCTCGGTCGCATCGACTGGGATGGTCCAGCCTTGCTTCGTCCTCCTGCAGCTGGGGCGACACGGTGACGTGGGGCTTCCCTCGTCGTAGGTGCGCGCGCTGTTTCTATTGCCGCATGCGGCCTTCTTGTTTGCTGCGCCTGGTTAGGGCGCCGTGGGGCTGGTCCCACATTGGAGGGCCGCTCCCCGTCAAGGAGGCGGTCCTCAAAGTGTCTCGCGACACTGGCAGCAGGGGTATCCTGTTGCACTCCTAAATACTTTTTATTATTTTTAAAATCTCTCATTTTTTCCCACAAGTTGCGGAGAAATATGGGGACCACCCGGGCAGAGATCCGCAGCGCCCGGGTAAGGCTAATTAGAACAGGCGGTCGCCATCTGCCTGAGCTCACCGTTAGCGACTGGGCTAGTTTTTAATCCGGGCCCCCGGCCAGGTTGACTTTCGGCACGGTTCGAATGACACCTTAGTCCAGCCCGGAGTGAGATATTGGGGGAGGGGTGAAGAGGGGTACGTGTGAGGGAGTTGGGAGTGTGTGAGGCTATGCTTTGAAGATGACGACACAAGCGTCTTGTCGATACGGTGAACGGTACCGTACCCGCTGTTTGTCCGGGACTGCTTATTTGCAAGGATTCTCGCTTATTCGCAGCTAACCTCATAAAGAGGCCGTTCGCTGTCCGCAACCCGCGACCCGCCTGGTGGCCTCAGCTTAGCCCCCTCTGAACTATCCCACAAGTTCATTAGACGACTTTTATTAGCACTTTTATTGAAAATCTTTCTCTTAATTAATTTTTCTTATTTTTATTTATCTGTTTATTTATTTTCTTTTATATTTATTTATTTAACTTTATTTATTTATGTATTATTATTATTTTTTTTTTATTATATATTATTATTATTATTAAATTTTTATTTAACGAAGAGCTTACTATTTTATTTATTTACTTATGTTTCAGTAAAATTTTATTGATTGTCAAATAAATATTTTATTTTTGTCACTGTGCTTAATTATTGTTTCTTAATCGTGCTCGTCCCACTGTGCGCTCTCCACTTTTCATTCATACATGTCCCACTGTGCACTGCCGATCACCACGCCCAGAATCAATTTCGTTTTAGTTCTGCGGCGCGTGCTGTACTTTTCACTATTTGGCGCATATACCGACGACCCGCCTTGCACGTGCGCAAATCCCGTTCTTTTTATCAGCTCGTCCCTTTCTACCGACACTTTCGTTGCGCCGCGACAACTCGAATTGTGCGCTCGCCTGGCCAGATCCCGTTTTCTTAATCGAAGTTTTTGCTTCCACCGTCACTTTCGTTGCGCCGCGACAACTCGAATTGTGCGCTCAGCTTAGCTCGATTCCGTTACAAAAACCAAAACGTCGCGACACTTGCTTATTTTCGTGAGCGACAAATGACCATCTGGCATACGTTTTTTTTTTTTCTCTAGCCCCGTTCCCTTTTTGCCGTTTTACATGCGCGCGGTCATAACAGGGTATGACTGGAGATATAAGTTTTCGCGAAACTTTGAACTTTCGGCAATATTTTCGGGGCTTTATTCCCGAATCATATTACCCTCTTTAGCTAATGGGTCCCTGCTCGGGCGCCACTTGTAAGGTAGTTTTATTAGCCGTGGTACAGATCTCAGTCTGGCCAAGGCTCGCGTACAAGAAATTATTTATTTATTTTCTGAGACGCGTTAGCTATTTAGAGGCAAGTTTGCGTTACCGATATACCCCGGAGTTTCGTAGCTGAAAAGCAGGGATTTCGGGGATGATGCACATTCGTGCGGTCTCCGCTGACTCCACTGCATTTTCTCCGTACGAATCGGGGATTAGCTCGCCGATAAATAGGTATGCGGGAAGGGGTTAATACCGCTGTTGGCGCGATGCCGTATCTATTGAGCCGTCGGGGAATAGCGAGAGGAGACTCCGTCTTATGCCCTCCGCCGACTGCTCAAATATCTAATACGAAATTTGGTCGTCGCGTGGTCGGACACCCGCGCGCGTGTACATATATTTGTGCGTGTATATATATAGGGCGTAACGTGGCACTCGTTTTGTCTCGCGTGGTAATATATAACACGTGATGAGGGTTTGGGTTATTTCAATTCACTTTATTCGACTCTTTTTGTACTTACTTATTCCGCGCTCTACGCCTTATAAAATACTGTTTGATGAATACTGTACGCTTCTTTACTATTTTTGTACTAATGATTCCTTTTCTTATCGTCTTAACTTAAACACGTCCGCACTCTTGTTGCTCTACTGGGCAATTAATTCGCCGGTCTCGCACTCGGCCTGAGCTTGCCTTCATCGCTGCCTTCGTCGCCTGTGAATCGCGACATTTGAGGTTGTGGGTCGTGAGAATGCTGCTGTTCGGCCCTTCTGCTCTCTTACGCTAGCCTGCCCTTGTTCTCTTATGCTAGCTCGCCTTTCCTCTCTTGCTTATCTTCTGATCGTTGATTATGTTACGTGCTAGTGTTATAATTGTATTTTGGTGACGGTGCCTTAGCGTCTGGTGCCGTGATGATTATTGTCGTTGTTTTTGTTATTTTGAGGACGACTGCGCCTTCCAGTCTGTATGCCAATGCCTCTTCGTGAGTGTACATCGTGTGCAAATATGTGGGAGGCGAGTTTTCCCTCTCGTGCTGTGCGTATCTTGGGTGGCCTGGACGTGGGTCTCGTGGGCGCTGGTGTGCGCTTGGGTTGTCGTCTTCGGCTGCGCAACCCTCTTCCTAATCCTCGTCGGTGATGTCTTCCACATGGACGTGCTGTCCATGGGTTGACTCATCCTCGCTATCCGTACGTGACCGCTGTCCGTAGGCACCCGTTTCGTCTGCTCCTTCGACCGTCGGGGCAGACTCTTCGTCGCCGGTACTACTCGGCTCCTCATCGCTTCTTCCGTCGCTATCCGTGCGTGACCGTTGTCCGCAGGCACCCGCTTCATTAGCTCCATCGGCCGTCGTGTCCGACTCCTCTCCGCTCTCTGCACGTGATTTTCGTCCGTGGGCACCCTTTTCGTCGACACGTTCGACCGTCGTGTCTGACTCGTCGCCGCTGCTGATCGATATGATATCGTCCATCTTTATCTGAAATGTTGATGAAATTGTTAAAAAATTCTATACATTTGGCAAGATTAGTTGTTAGTGACTGGATATTTTTTTTTTTGTTGAAAGTGGGGAAAAAAAATTTACGATTAAAAAAAACCCGTCTCGGCAATTTTAGATGCGTTTACGTTGACGAGTGGCTTTCGTCTGGTTCGTCCTCGTGTTGTTGGCTTGCGTCATGATCGTCGTTTTCTTGGTGAAAAGGCTTCAGTTGCGAAATGCTGGCAGTCCGTCTCTTGCGTTCTCCAAGTTTTACCAGACGTACTAAGTTTGGCGACACGAACTTTTTTACGCGAAAAGGCCCGTCGTACTTCGAAGCTAACTTCGCAGCAAACCCATCACTAGCTTTAGATAACTGGTGTGTTCTCAGTAGCACCAATTCGTTGAGACTGGGGCGCCATTCTCTCCTTCTCAGGTTATAATTCCTGCCCTGGTCTTTCGAAGCTCGTTGCTGGTTACTCCGCGCTATGTCGAATACCTTTTTTAACCTGTTCGCCTTTTCTTCTGGCGTTTGCGGTGTACTTCCCGTGCCTGGTGTCTTCTCCTCATACAGTATAGCTGGCAGACGAGGTTCTCTTCCTTGCATCAAGAATGCTGGGAAGAATCCAGTCGAATCCGCAATGCTTGAGTTGACGGCTGGTGATATTTCGGGAATCAACTGGTCCCACGAACTTTGATTTCCAGAAATGTATTGGACAATCATCGTCTTCACTGTCCTGTTGGCCCTCTCAGTCGGGTTTTCCTGTGGGCAGTATGGGGCGGTGTATTCAATCTCCACGCCCAGCGAGTTCAAAAACTCTTTGAAGCTCCGACTCGCGAACTGCACTCCATTGTCGCAGACGAACCCCTTAGGTACTCCGAACCGGCATAAAATGCGCTCGCGGAAGGCCTTTTGCAATGTGGCCGCTGTCGCTCGTCTCAGGGGAACCAATTCTACCCACTTCGTAAACGCGCCGTGAAACACCAACAGCATCGTGTTGCCTTGTTTTGATCGCGGTAGGGGGCCCACAAAATCCGCGCACAGAATGGCCATTGGTTCTGCCACCTTGCGGGTCAGCATGTATCCGGCTGGCTTCCTCTGCTCCGTCTTGAATTTCTGACATGTCTCGCAGCATTTGACGTATTTGGCTGCGTCCCGAAACATACCCGGCCAGTAGTAACGCTGCGATAGCCTCATTATCGTATTGCGGATCCCTTGGTGTCCTGCCGTCGGTGCATCGTGGCATTCGTTTAACACTCTTTTCCTATGTTCTTCCATCGTCCGCGCGGTGACCCAGGTTCCGGTACAGCTGTCCATTCTCCTCGACGTAATCCGCATACTTAGCTGGCTCCTTCGCGATTTTGTCCCTCATTCTTTGAATCCACTTCCCTGGGGATTGCTGGAATACGTTTTGCTGGAGTCACTACATCGAAACGATATCCCTCTAGATAGCATTTCAGCTTCCGAATCGACCAAACTATTGCCAGGCATTCCTTTTCGGTTGCCGAATAGTTTTCATCGGCCTTGGATAGCTTCCGACTTGCGTAGGCGATGACTCGCTCTTGTTGGTCGATGGTCTGCGTCAACACTGCTCCTATGCCGTAGTCGCTGGCATCCGTTTGTAACGTAAACTTCTCGGAAAAATCGGGACGCGCGAGAACGGGAGCGGTCGTCAGACAGTGTTTCAAGCTGTCTAATGCCGTTTGCTGTTCCGCATTCCACGACCATTTCTTAGCCTTCTTCAGCAGGAGTGTCATCGGCTGCACCACCGTTGTGAAGTTGGGCACGAAGCGCCTGTACCAGGACGCCATCCCTAGGCAACGTCTGAGCTCCTTCAAGTTCGTCGGGGCCTTCAGATTGCTTATTGCTTCGACCTTCGATGGATCCGTCTGAATCCCTTCGGCGCTTACCAGGTGTCCTAGGTAGACCAATTTTCTGCGGAAGAACGAGCACTTTTTCCTGTTTAGCTTCAGATTTGCTGCCCTCAGCCGGCGAAAGACTTCCTTTAAGTTCTCCAAATGCTGTTCCTTCGTTGCGCTGATCACGATTATATCGTCCAGGTAGGCGAACGCGTGAGGCTCCATCTCTGCGCCGATTACCGCATCCAAAGCTCTCTGGAAAGTTGCACCTGCCGAGTGCAGCCCAAATGGCATGACTCGCCATTGGAATGGCCTCGACCGGGCACCGTAAATGCCGTGCATTTTCTACTGTCCGCCGCCATGGGGATCTGTCAATAACCGTGTTTCAAATCCAATGTTGAAATGTAACGGGCGTGTCTCAACTTTTCCAGGATGTGATTAATTGTTGGCACAGGGTACGCGTCTGGTATTGACTGTGCGTTGAGCTGCCTATAATCCACGCACATCCTCCAGTCGTTCGTCTTCTTCCGGACGAGTACGATCGGGGCGCTGTGCGGGCTCCTTGACGGCTCTATGGCTCCTGCTTCTATCAATTCATCCACTTGCTGGTCGATCACACGCTGCATGGCGGGATTCTTGGGATAATACCTCTGCTTGATAGGTTTATTATCCTTCAAGATAATCCGATGCTCAGCCACGTGGGACACTCCTTTTAGCCCTTCGAAAAGCTGTAACTCCGCTTTCAAAAACTCTTGTGTGGCTGGCTCTAAATCCGCTGGCCACTCCGCTTCTTCCACGGTGGTGCCTTCTGACCTTGATCCTGCCTGGGATTTGGGGTCTCCATCCTGAGGTGCCTCTACTGCTGTACTTCCCAGCTGGCCCAGCGATGGCTCCTTGACGACTGTAACTGCGTCTCGGTCGCCCTCTCGCTTGGCTGGCGTGGCGTTTTCCTTACGATATGTCCCCAGGAAATTCCATCGTTTTCCGTCTCTCGTACCGCGTGTCTTTTACCCCTCAGGCTTCACTTCGGCTCTGTAACTCGGCTCGGCCGGGGCGTCAACGCTTTGTAGGACTAATTTCGCCTCACCGCACTTTATGGTCGTACCCATCTTGCATAGAAAGTCCATCCCTAGGATCAAACTGTCTAACATGGATGGCATTACGAGCATGTCCATAAGTATTTCTTTGCTAACTAGCCCCACCCTTATCCGTAACAGCTTTTCTATGGCCACCTTTGACCCGTCTGCTAGATGCGTGTTCGCGGTTGCTGCCAACACTTCCCCTTGTGCTTCAATCTCTCTGAGAAACTCCTCACTCACGAAGCTCCTAGTAGCTCCGGTATCGACTGTCGCCCTTGCCGTCCGGTCTCCGATCTTCACCGTGGCGACTATGCGATTCTTTTCGACGCTGAGTGGGTATATTAATTCTGGGACTGGTTTCTGCCGGCGCCCATCCGATCCCGTTCCGGATGACGCGGCTGTCCGTTTCCCGCTTTCCGTCCACAACACGCCCCACTACTCATGCCTCGCGTACCACATTGTCTACAGAACAACACTTTTGGGTTCGTACATTCTCTGGCAAAGAGTCCCTCTTGCGAGCAGTTGTAACATACGCGACTCCCTTCTATCGGCCTAACCTGTTCATGCCCACCATGCCGTTCGAAATCTTTTCACGCTCAGCGACTGGATGGCTACCCGGCTCGCTCCTCACCAACGGTACTTGTGCTAGTGGGCTCCGAAAAGGATTCGCTTGCCTTGCGGGATCGTTTACGCCTCCTACTCCGCCCAAATGTCTAAAGCCTGTCGCCTTGCTATGCGCCGCTTCCCCGTGACCCTCACCCGGTATATTCTCAAACTCTGCGGCTATCTTTGACAATTGGGCTAGACTCGTAAAATCTCTCCTCCGAATATACAAGCGGTACTCCCGTGTGAGGTTTTCGTACAACCTATTCAGCTCTTGTTCTGGACTATAACCGGCATGCCGCATTAATCTTTTCAGGCTAACCAGATACTCTTTATACCCTTCCCCTACCCGTTGCCGACGGGCCCTTATCTCGTCTTCCAGTTTGTCAAAATACTGGGGAGGCAGGAAGAAATCCAAAAAGTTTATCCTAAACACTCCCCACGACTCGTCCCTCAGGTCGCTCGTCGAAAACCAGTCCGCCGCCATGCCGGTGAATGCTATACACATGGCTCTGGGGATACGATCTAACTCTATCTCGTACGTACTCGCACACTCCTGCAATGATTCTATAAACACGAGCGGATCAGCATACCCATCGAATTTTATTCCCCATTTCCTGATCTGCTCAGGAACTTACATGCAATGTCTAGTTTGGCTGACGAACGCGTCATCGGTGCTGATCCTGGGTCTACAGCTCGCTTGCTCCGCCTGGGTACCATTCATAAGTGAGTCGACAGGCGGCACTATTCGTACGCCAGGGGGTGGTTCTTTAGTAAACTTCTCGTCGGGTGCCGGCCTATATTCCCTTAGGCTGGGTGGCGGGAGAAATCCTCTGGATTGCCCCGATAAAGTCAGATAATCGTATTCCGATTTATGCGGTGACTGCGCCCCTTCAGCATGAACGCTGGGCGGGGTGGACGATTTCGGCCTTCTGGCGGATTTACGCTCCCAGTCCCTCAGCAAGTTCCATATTAACGGACTATGATTCCCCTCCTTAATCGACGTACATACCCGCTTCCTTAACTCTTCTACCTTTCCGAATCTGCCCAGGCCGAGTTCTTGTGCGATGTCCTCCAATTCCTCTTTTCGGCAATAGTATACCCAGCGGGTGCCCACCCCTGGGTTGCCGCTCTCCTGTGTTCCACTATCGTCAATGTCATCCATTGTTGCTGATTGTAATTCTTCGGGTGTTTGGCGTTATTTTATTTTGTTTTATATATACATATATCTGTGTATATATTATATCTTTTATTCTCCCCGTTTCCCTTTTTTTTTTTTATTAGAATAAACCTCTTTTTTTTTATTATTAAATTCGATTCTACTTTTCTTCAACCTGAAATTTTATTTTAAAATTTTTCCCATTAAATTTTGTTAGACTTTTATTAACACTTTGATTGAAAATCTTTCTCTGAATTAATTTTTCTTATTTTTATTTATCTGTTTATTTATTTTCTTTTATATTTATTTATTTAATTTTATTTATTTATGTATTATTATTATTTTTTTTATTATTATTATTAAATTTTTATTTAACGATGAGCTTACTATGTTATTTATTTACTTTTGTTTCAGTAAAATTTTATTGATTGTCAAATAAATATTTTATTTTTGTCACTGTGCTTAATTATTGTTTCTTAATCGTGCTCGTCCCACTGTTCGCTCTCCACTTTTCATTCATACTTGTCCCACTGTGCACTGCCGATCACCACGCCCAGAATCAATTTCGTTTTAGTTCTGCGGCGCGTGCTGTACTTTTCACTATTTGGCGCATATACCGACGACCCGCCTTGCACGTGCGCAAATCCCGTTCTTTTTATCAGCTCGTCCCTTTCTACCGACACTTTCGTTGCGCCGCGACAACTCGAATTGTGCGCTCGCCTGGCCAGATCCCGTTTTCTTAATCGAAGTATTTGCTTCCACCGTCACTTTCGTTGCGCCGCGACAACTCGAATTGTGCGCTCAGCTTAGCTCGATTCCGTTACAAAAACCAAAACGTCGCGACACTTGCTTATTTTCGTGAGCGACAAATGACCATCTGGCATACGTTTTTTTTTTTTCTCTAGCCCCGTTCCCTTTTTGCCGTTTTACATGCGCGCGGTCATAACAGGGTATGACTGGAGATATAAGTTTTCGCGAAACTTTGAACTTTCGGCAATATTTTCGGGGCTTTATTCCCGAATCATATTACCCTCTTTAGCTAATGGGTCCCTGCTCGGGCGCCACTTGTAAGGTAGTTTTATTAGCCGTGGTACAGATCTCAGTCTGGCCAAGGCTCGCGTACAAAAAATAATTTATTTATTTTCTGAGACGCGTTAGCTGTTTAGAGGCAAGTTTGCGTTACCGATATACCCCGGAGTTTCGTAGCTGAAAAGCAGGGATTTCGGGGATGATGCACATTCGTGCGGTCTCCGCTGACTCCACTGCAGTTTCTCCGTACGAATCGGGGATTAGCTCGCCGATAAATAGGAATGCGGGAAGGGGTTAATACCGCTGTTGGCGCGATGCCGTATCTATTGAGCCGTCGGGGAATAGCGAGAGGAGACTCCGTCTTATGCCCTCCGCCGACTGCTCAAATATCTAATCTCCACGAAATTTGGTCGTCGCGTGGTCGGACACCCGCGCGCGTGTACATATATTTGTGCGTGTATATATATATGGCGTAACGTGGCACTCGTTTTGTCTCGCGTGGCAATATATAACACGTGATGAGGGTTTGGGTTATTTCAATTCACTTTATTCGACTCTGTTTGTACTTACTTATTCCGCGCTCTACGCCTTATAAATTACTGTTTGATGACTACTGTACGCTTCTTTACTATTTTTGTACTAATGATTCCTTTTCTTATCGTCTTAACTTAAACACGTCCGCACTCTTGTTGCTCTACTGGGCAATTAATTCGCCGGTCTCGCACTCGGCCTGAGCTTGCCTTCATCGCTGCCTTCGTCGCCTGTGAATCGCGACATTTGAGGTTGTGGGTCGTGAGAATGCTGCTGTTCGGCCCTTCTGCTCTCTTACGCTAGCCTGCCCTTGTTCTCTTATGCTAGCTCGCCTTTCCTCTCTTGCTTATCTTCTGATCGTTGATTATGTTACGTGCTAGTGTTATAATTGTATTTTATGTTTATGTGTAAATAATAGAGTCTCCTAGACTATGGTTCATTATGAATTAAATGTGTTCTTAGTCTAAGGCTTTAAACATATTAATAATTATAATAATATAAATGTGGGGGAGGCCGGTGGACAGCCTACCTCACAGAATCTAAGAATACAACCTGGCACTCCATCAGGACAATGCAAGTAGCCAGCTTTGATAGAGTTCAATTCACTCAGGAGCGTAGACTGGGGAACGGAAGGCTGGGGGCGGTATGGGTGGGCGTGGCATCCAAATTTTTTATTTTTTGGGGGGTCATCATCGCCTATTTTGAAACCAAATTTGGTGGTTCTAGTTCAAAAACTGTGGGTGATATAAGCTTTTTTGAATTTAAAATGCGGTGGGCTGGAGGCGGAATGGGTGAGCGTGGCTCAAAAATTTTTGATGCAGTTTTTTGGGGGTTGCTAGTATCTATCTGCCCACCAAATTTGGTAGTTATAGTTGTAAGGATGGATTTATCGGTTTTGAGTTATCGAATTTATCGATTTGCCAGCCCCCCAGTTATCGTAGAACCCCCATCTTGACACTTTTATTTACTATCCCATGGATAAAGAGAATTGGAAAGTTTCAAGTCATTAGCTTGAAGGGTGTGGAAAAAAGTTGCGAACATCCAGACGGACGGACCGACAGACGGACGGACACAATGACGGACATTGCACAAACTCAATACACTCTTGACCTTCGGTAACGAGTATAATCATCAGAAGTGACAACCACTATCAGATTATCCATATCTGTCAACAATGACGAAACAAGTTGCAGGGCACTAAGATGGGATCAATAAATGTTAGTATCGAAATGAGAAGGAATATAAGAACAAGTGAACGGCCGTTTAATAATATTTTAACACATAAAAGATCTATATCGGGAAGATCATGAGAATGACCAGAAGAAAAACAAGAGTCAATGAGAACACAACCCCCTTGCGGGAGGCACGATCGCATCTTTACAAGTTATATTTTGAAGGAAAAACGGAATAATCAGAAATATCGGGTTGTAACTAGGTTTCCGTGAGTGCAACTATATGGGAATCAAATGATGAGCTGTAAACATATTATTTAAAAAGTTTAGTGGTAAGTCCTCAAAGTAGTTTTGTTAGTTTTTTGCCACAGAGGTAGAGGCAACCGGGTGGCTAACAGGCGGTGCACTACTAATCTTAATTCCCCTATTTTTATAAAGTCGCCTATTCTCATACTCCTTTACACCAAGCTTCTGCGGCCAGAACTTTTCCGAACAAATTGTCGAAAAAAGTTCAGGTGGCACGCTCCACTGGAAAGAAGATATACTTCGGGCGTGTTTAAATTTAAACTTCTTCTTGGTATCCAGAAAAATAAGCTAGTGGCATCCCACAAAGATCTGCGCTCAACCGCCTCTTTAAAAGAGCTGTTTCTGTTAAATATGCAAAGCCCATCTCTATGTATATTATCAAAACACCTACCACACATGATGCAACGATCACGTTTTGAAAAATGTTTGCTGTCCCGGATAAATCCATTCCTGAATCTTCAGAACATAATCCCATCACACAAATTTGGCTTTCGTGAAATGCACGGAACAATTGAGCAGGTTAACATAATAACATCAGAGATACGAAGCGCGTTCAAAAATAGAGAAAACTGCACTGCAATATTTCTGGATGTTTCTCAGGCGTTCGACAAAGTTTGGTTGGAAGGTCTGATGCATAAGATCAAAACAATGCTCCCAAACAACACTCATAAGCTGCTTAAGTCGTACCTCTACGACAGGAAGTTCGCTGTGAGATGTAACACTGCAATGTCTGACGAACACAGCATTGAAGCTGGTGTTCCACAGGGCAGCGTACTTGGACCAACACTGTACGTGTTATTCACAGCAGACATCCCAATAAGTAGCCGATTGACAACATCCACCTTTGCTGATGATACAGCTATTTTCAGCCGCTCCAGATGCCCAATACAAGCAACAGCGCAACAAGCCCTTGATCTTGTCAACGTGGAAAAATGGTTATCAGATTGGCGAATTAAGGTAAACGAACGAAAATATAAGCAAATAACTTTCACCCTCAACAGGCAAGATTGTCCACCGCTCACGTTAAACAACACCACACTTCCAAAAGCAAACGATGTAACGTATCTGGGCGTACACTTAAACAGAAGACTTAAATGGCGGCGACACATTGAAGCCAAAAGAACACATCTAAAACTGAAAGCCAATAGCCTCCATTGGCTCATCAATGCTCGCTCTTCCCTTAGTTTGGACTACAAGGTCCTGCTTTGCAACTCTGTTCTAAGACCAGTCTGGACCTACGGTTCCCAATTATGGGGGAACGCTTGCAACAGTAGCATTGACATTGAGAACCATCACCGGGTCACCGTGGTATGTTCGGAACGAAAACATTCATAAACATCCGAACAGTCAGTGGTATGTTCGGAACGAAAACATTCATAAACATCCGAACAGTCAAGGAGAAAATAGAGGAACAAAAAGTGAAATATTTAAGCAAGCTCTCATCGCACACTAATCATCTCGCGAGAGGCTTCACAAGCCTACGCAGCCGATCCCGTCCTCGTCGTAACGACTTACCAACCCAGCGATGATTTTTAGGGACGCGCACTCAGAATATAGTCAAAAAAAGTACTGTTAGCTAAGATTTATTAATAAGATTTGTATACTTATTGCTAGTTTTCTAATTCACTAGAAAAGATTCAATAAATAAGACCAGCAATTAAAAAAAAATTAAAATTATAATACAGATGATTTAAAAACTACGTTTTGTGTTCGACCACACAAGTACTCCGAAAGCCACAATCAAAGTTGTGATGGAAATCCAATCACATTTAATTTTTGAATCAACAGAGAATGACAGAGTTAAATGCCTTACTAAAATCATTGAAAACAACGTCAGTTTGCATTTTACCCTGAAACCCTTTGATAACAAGCGAAGTGAATTCAAGAAGGTTAGTGGTACAAAGTAAATCTTCGCCTATCAAAACCGTGTTGATAAGGCGATATAATTGAACTACATCTGTGTTGCAGTTGAGAACATATAATTTTTTTCAAAGACTTTTGGAATGCAGACAACTTGGATACACCCCTATAATTTTTAACGTTTGACTTTGAAGAATTTTTATGAAATGGAATTATAAAGGATTCCTTCCATATATCAGGAAACACAGTTGAGTCAACAGTCAACAACCTGGCACTCCATCAGGACCATGCAAGTAGCCAGCTTTGATAGAGTTCAACTCACTCAGGAGCGTAGACTCAGTAATTACTGGGACACATATGCAATTTGACGTTTAAACTTGAAAAGGATAGCAATTACTGCTACTATATAGATATAAAAAAGACGTGAAAAGTTTGGTCTACAAAGATTAAGACATTTAGAATAACAAGATGTGTTAACAGAAAGAAAACTAGATTTTGCTAATTAACACGATAATAAATCTAAAGAAGTTCCCGATTTTTTACATTTTTTATAAGATAATTTTTTCACGTTATTCAATTTAGATAGTTCCCTCGTAAACCAAGGTGGTTTATAACTACTTGAAGAACAAGTGAGGGAACACAAATATCCAAAAGCGAACTCAAGTTCCTATAAAATATAGCAATGGCAGTTTCTATATCACTACAAGAATAAAGGCGAGACCAATTAGTATGTTGAAGAAGATAATTTAATTAAGTAAAGTTAGTTTTACGAAAGCAACGGTTACTGAACTAGGGTCAAGCATTTCGATGGATAGTTTTAAGGTTGGATGGTAGGTATATTCTGGAAGCACAAGAGGGAGTATTCTACTACTGCAATCTGGGTCCGAAACAAATATCAAGTCCAAAATCCTACCACTACAGTTATGCACCCTATTAACTTGCGATAGGCATAACTCCAGTAGGCCATCGATAAAACAAGTAGAAATGTTGCAGTCGGACGCAACCGACTGCAGTATACTTGTTACCAATTTTAAAACCGGTAGAAAAAAAGGCCTGATTGCAAAGGGGTACAGATGCGGCAGGGGTGTACGCTGCCTTAAAGATTCTCCGATGCAGATGGTGATGCCACCAGCTGTCTCCCTTCCAAATTTGGTGACTCTAGCTCAAAATTTCTAAAAGGTGGGGAAAGGGGGCCTGGGCGGGAATGGGTGGGTGTGGCATCCAAATTATTGATGCGGGTCTTTGTGGAATGTCAATTGCTACCTTCATACCAAATTTGGTGACTCTAGCTCCAAGTTTGTAAAAGGTGGGGAAAGGAGGAATGGGGGCGGTATTGGTGGGCGTGGCATCCAAACTTTTGATTCAGTTTTTGGGGGGTCATCATCAGCTATCTTGGCACCAAATTTGGTGGCTATAGCTCAAAAACTGTGGGAGATATAAGTTTTTTTGACTTTAAAATGCGGGGGGCTGGGGGCGGAATAGTGGGCGTGGGTCCAAAATTTTTGATGCAGTTTTTTGGGGGTTGCTAGTATCTATCTGCCCACCAAATTTGGTAGTTCTAGCTGTAAGAATGGATTTATCGGTTTTGAGTTATTGAATTTATCGATTTTCCAGCCCCCCCAGTTATCGTAGAACCCCCATCTCCCATAGATAAAGAGATTTGGAAAGTTTCAAACCTCAAGCTTGAAGGGTGTGGAAAAAAATTGCGAACATACAGACGAACGGACGGACAGACGGACGGACACCATGACGGTCATTGCACAAACTCAATATACTC
Organism: Scaptomyza flava; assembly: GCA_030179655.1. Classification (NCBI taxonomy): domain Eukaryota; kingdom Metazoa; phylum Arthropoda; class Insecta; order Diptera; family Drosophilidae; genus Scaptomyza; species Scaptomyza flava. Next base: position 45,898,213 of record JARNME010000012.1, read on the forward strand.
TTGACCTTCGGTAACAGGTATTATCATCAAAAGTGACTGGTGATGATGTTTTATTCGCAGACCTAACAACAAATGGCAGATTAAAATCGCCAACCACTATCAGATTATCCATATGTGTCAACAATGACGAAACAAGTTGCAGGGCACTAAGATGGGATCAATAAATGTTAGTATCAGAATGAGAAGGAATATAAGAACAAGTGAACGGCCGTTTAATAATATTTTAACACATAAAAGCTCTATATCCGGAAGATCATGAGAATGACCAGAAGAAAAACAAGAGTCAACAGCAATGAGAACACCACCCCCCTTGCGGGAGGCACGATCGCATCTGTACAAGTTATATTTTGAAGGAAAAACGGAATAATCAGAAATATCGGGTTGTAACTAGGTTTCCGTGAGTGCAACTATATGGGAATCAAATGATAAGCTGTAAACATATTATTTAAAAAGTCTAGTGGTAAGTCCTCTTACATTTTGATAGGCCAAACAAAGTAGTTTTGTTAGTTTTTTGCCACAGAGGTGGAAGCAACCGGTTGGCTAACAGGCGGTGCACTACTAATCTTAATACCCCTATTTTTATTAAGTTGTCTATTCTCATACTCCTTTACAACAAGCTGCTGCGGCCAGAACTTTTCCGAACAGATTTTCGAATAAAGTTCAGGTGGCACGCTCCACTTGAAAGAAGATATACTTCGGGCGTGTTTAAATTTAAACTTCTTCTTGGTAGCCAGAAAAATAAGCTAGTGGCATTCCACAAAGATCTGCGCTCAACCGCCTCTTTAAAAGAGCTGTTTCTGTTAAACATGCAAAACCTATCTCTATGTATATTATCAAAACACCTACCACACATGATACACCTATCACGTTTTATGAATCGAAATGAGCCCCGTACAGCTCCCGTACAGTATACATGAGTTTTACGACCGTAACAACAAGTGTTGAAAAAAGCACATATTGTGACAGTAGGCTAATAACTTTCTTTTAATAAATCGGAAATGCAACTGTGTTTTGTATACTTAAATTCAAAATAATGATTCACGACCAAAGCGCGCTTCTTTTGTGTTTGAGCACAACTAACGCCCTGCTGCTGGCGGTTGTGAAAAAAGCAGGCTTCAAAACCAAAAAGTATTTAAGTGAACCCATATTTGATGGGTAGAGCTTAGATTACCAAAGATTATGCTAAACATAACCGAAACCACTTAAAAGACTCAAAGCAAATTCACCTTACAGATCTATGCCTTGTAATAGATCAGTGGCAGTACAATCCTGTTTCTATGTTATTTAAATTGTATCTTATTAATTAATTAATATATTTTTATTCAATACTTCTTGCGCAGCATTGACTGCCAAAGCAATAAGTATGGCTCTATTGGAGCCTGAATTAGGTCAACTTTTTTAATATTTTTCGAAAAATGAATAAGCCGGCTCTTGACCGACATGTTGTTGCTTTTTTTACGACTGTAAATAGCTGCTGGAAGCTATTTACGGCCGTCAACATTTAACATAATATTTTAACATTTTCATTGTTCAACACTACCGTACCAGCAGTAGCTAACAGAACTGCAGACCTAAAATGTAAGTACTGTACTGACGCTGTACGGGACCATTGTTTCATATGAAGTTTTTGCTGTACGGGAGCTGTACAGGCGTCTGCGTACAGGCCTTTACCCAACAACTTTGCATAAAAACTTTAAACAGGCGACCCTCTTCATTGTACTCGATACCCAAGTACCTCAACAGTATTTTGGGTTTGTGCCATGTCCTTCATGGCGTCTTCCCGTCTGTAAGTCTTTCCGTCTGTATGAACGCAACTTTTTTCGACACTCTTCAGCTAGACTTGAAACTTAACAAATAACAAGTGAAAACGTTGCAATCGGACGCAACCGACTGCGGCATACTCGATACCAGTATTAAAACCAGTAAAAAGAGGCCTGATTGCAAAGGGGTACGGACTGGGCAGGGTTGAACGCTGCCTTAAAGATTCTCCGATGCAGATAAGGATGCCACCAGCTATCTTCCTTCCAAATTTGGAGACTCTAGCTCGAAGTTTATTAAAAGTAGGGAGAAGCGGACTGGGGTGGTATGGGTGGGCGTGGCATCCAATTTTTGATTTAGATCTTTGTGGAATGTCAATTGCTATCTTCACACCAAATTTGGTGACTCTAGCTCGAAGTTTGTGAAAAGTGGGGAAAGAGGGGCTGGGGTAAGTATGGGTGGGCGTGGCATCCAAATTTTTGCTGCAGATTTATGTTGATGTTAATTGCTGCCTTCATACCAAATTTGGTGACTTTAGCTCAAAATTTGTCAAAGGTGGGGAAAGGGGGGCTGGGGGCGGTATAAGTGGGCGTAAGATACAAATTTTTGCTGCAGATCTATGTGGAATGTCAATTGATAATTTCATACCAAATTTGGTGACTCTAGCTCAAAGTTTGTAAAAGTGGGGAAAGGGGAGCTGGGGGCGGTATGAGTGAGCGTGGCAACCTAAGTTTTGCTGCAGATCTATGTGGAATGTCAATTGCTACCTTCATACCAAATTTGGTGACTCTAGCTCAAAGTTTGTGAAATGTGGGGGAAAGGGGGGCGGTATGTGTGGGCTTGGCATCCAAATTTTTGCTGCAGATCTATGAGGAATGTCAATTGCTACCTTCATACCAAATTTGGTGACTTTAGCTCAAAGTTTGTCAAAGGTGGGGAAAGGGGGCCTGGGGGCGGTATTAGTGGGCGTGGGGTACAAATTTTTGCTGCAGATCTGTGTGGAATGTCAATTGATACATTCATACTAAATTTGGTGACTCTAGCTCAAAGTTTGTAAAAGTGGGGAAAAGGAAGCTGGGGGCGGTATGAATAGGCGTGGCAACCTAAGTTTTGCTGCAGATCTATGTGGAATGTCAATTGCTACCTTCATACCAAATTTGGTGACTCTAGCTCAAAGTTTGTAAAAGGTGTGGAAAGGAGGGTGGAAGGGATGTGCGTGGCTCCAAAACGTTGAAGCAGATTTTTGGGGGTCGTTACCAGCTATCTTCCCACCAAATTTGGTGGCTCTAGCTCAAAAACTGTGGGAGATATATGCTTTTCTGATTTCAAAATGCGGTGGGGCTGGGGGCGGAATGGGTGGGCGTGACTCCAAAACTTTGATGCAGTTCTTTGGGGGTCGTTACCAGCTATCTTCCTACCAAATTTGGTGGCTCTAGCTCTACAACTCTAGAAGATACACGCATTCTCGTTTTTGACGAACCGTTGGGGCAGCTGGGGCGGCTAGGGCGGTATTTGTGGGCGTAGCATCCAAACTTTTGATGCATTTTTTGGGGGGTCATCATCGCCTATCTTGGCACCAAATTTGGCGTATCTGACTTTTAATTGCGAGGGGGCTGGGGACGGAATGGGTGGGCGTGGCTCCAAAATTTTTGATGCAGTTTTTTTGGGGGTTTATAGTGGCTATCTTCTTACCAAATTTGGTAGTTCTAGCTGTAAGGATGTGCGAAATATGTGGATTTATCGGTTTTGAGTTATCGAATTTATCGATTTGCGAGCCCCCCAGTTATCGTAGAACCCCCATCTTGACACTTTAATTTACTATCCCATAGATAAAGAGAATTGGAAAGTTTCAAGTTTCTAGCTTGAAGGGTGTGGAAAAAAGTTGCGAACATACAGACGGACGGACGGACGGACACCATGACGGTCATTGCACAAACTCAATATACTCTTGACCTTCGGTATCGAGTGTTAAAAGTGTTAAGATTGAGGTTGCGGAAAATATATGAATCCACTTTTTCTCCACATCCTTACAGCTAGAATTACAAAATTAAACAAGGAGACAGCTACTGCCTTTTGAAGCCACGCCCACCCATTCCACCCTGAGATTCTCCGCACATTGAAATCGAAAACGCATGCATCTTCAACAATTGAGCTAGGCAAGCAAATTTGGCGTCAATATAGGTGATGACTTCCCTAAAAAATGTGCATCAATACTTTGAATGTCATGCCCACCCTTACGGATCCCAGCCCCCCCATTCTTAAAAACTTTTATGCGTACATCTCTTGATCTAGAGTTACCAAATTTGGTAGGAAGATGTCTGTAGAAAAAATTTTTATGCCGTGTCCCCAAACGTTATCCCACGCCCCAACGCCTCTTCAAAAACAAAACTGCGTGTGTCTCTCACAGTTTTTAAGCTAGAGTCACCATTTTGGAACGAACCCTAAAAATCTGCATTAAAGCTTTGGAAGCCACGCCCATCAATACCACCCCTAGCCCTCACAAATTTAAGAAACTAGTACGCGTATAATTTTGGAGCGCAAGTCACCAAATTTGGTAGGAAGATAACTGGTGGCATTCCACAAAGAACTGTATCAAGTATGTTGAGGCAACTCTCCACGCCCCACAGCCTCTTTAAAAACAGGAATGAGTGAATTTTTCACAGTTTTTGAGCTACAGCCACCGAATTTGGTAGCAATATAGCTGGTGTCATCCCGAAGTTGTGAACATACAGACGGACGGACGGACGGACACCATGACGGTCATTGCACAAACTCAATATATTCTTGACCTTCGGTATCGAGTGTTAAAAGTGTTAAGATTGAGGTTGCGGAAAATATATGAATCCACTTTTTCTCCACATCCTTACAGCTAGAATTACAAAATTAAACAAGGAGACAGCTACTGCCTTTTGAAGCCACGCCCACCCATTCCACCCTGAGATTCTCCGCACATTGAAATCGAAAACGCATGCATCTTCAACAATTGAGCTAGGCCAGCAAATTTGGCGTCAATATAGGTGATGACTTCCCCAAAAAATGTGCATCAATACTTTGAATGTCATGCCCACCCTTACGGATCCCAGCCCCCCCATTCTTAAAAACTTTTATGCGTACATCTCTTGATCTAGGGTTACCAAATTTGGTAGGAAGATGTCTGTAGCAAAAATTTTTATGCCGTGTCCCCAAACGTTATCCCACGCCCCAACGCCTCTTCAAAAACAAAACTGCGTGTGTCTCTCACAGTTTTTAAGCTAGAGTCACCATTTTGGAACGAACCCTAAAAATCTGCATTAAAGCTTTGGAAGCCACGCCCATCAATACCGCCCCTAGCCCTCACAAATTTAAGAAACTAGTACGCGTATAATTTTGGAGCGCAAGTCACTAAATTTGGTAGGAAGATAACTGGTGGCATTCCACAAAGAACTGTATCAAGTATGTTGAGGCAACTCTCCACGCCCCACAGCCTCTTTAAAAACAGGAACGATTGTATTTTTCACAGTTTTTGAGCTACAGCCACCGAATTTGGTAGCAATATAGCTGGTGTCATCCCCATTTGCATCAGACAATCTATTAAGGCATCGTTAAGAGTATACTGGGCTTATGCAATGTCCGTCATGGTGTCTTTGAAACCTTGCAAATACCTTTTCCTATGGCCTGGAAATATAAAGTGTTAATGTTGGGGTTCTACGACAACTGGGGGCTGGCAAAACGATAAATTCAATGACTAAATCCTTATATTTCGCGCACCCTTACTGTAGGAGTTATAAAGATAGCTTTTGGTTTTAAGTTAGAGCTACCAAATTTGGTGGGAAGATAGCTGATAACGACCCCCAAATATCTTTATATATTGAATCCATGCCCATCCATTCCGCCCCTAGTGCCCCTTCTCCCACCTTTTACAAACTTTGAGCTAGAGTCACCAAATTTAGAATGATAGATGGTGGCCCTCATTTGCATCATACATTTTTTAAGACAGCGTACAAAATATTATTTAATTTGTTTTCTTTATATGAGTTTTGTTTTAATTTCCCAAGTGATAAGAATTTGGTATGATGTCAGTTACCCTTGACGTTTACAATTTCAGCCAGACCATTAAGCATTGATTGGATCCATTTCTTGATATTATTTGCCGCATTTTTCTTCATTCTTCCACAGTTAAATTTTTGAGCATATCTTTAGACGTAATAGTGTGGGCCCTTAATCCCGAATATGCAGAACTGGCTTACGTCGCTAAAAATTACGTTTGTCAAAATTCAGATGGCTTATTAAGCTATTGTTTAGCTTTTATCGCAGGCTTTGCAGGTTTTCAAATCTCTAAAACAAAACCGTAGGTGTGCCAGAAGTTTGGGAGATTTCATTATTCGGTACAATTTTCGGAGAAAATACGTAAACCGAAAATGGCCAAAAAAAAAAGAGTTGCTACGCTGAAAAATAAAAATTGCCTAAAATGTATTTGCTATTTTTTTTTTTGTCTTCAAGGTTGGCCACAGTGCTTTAGCGTTATATATAATAATTTGTATAAAAAAAAAAATTGTTAGGTCATATCTCTTGTAATTCTTTTACAACATTAATATTTAATATTTTTCCCGCCAAGTAACTCATGTTGCTTGAAGGCCTGCCGTGATAGCTTGCTTGAACAGCTGTTCTACGTATTTCGTTAAAAGCAAATCTGTTTTGTTTACATTTTAAAAGTGCAAAAGTAAAGAAAAAGAAGAGTTGGCGAAAGATAAGGTTGAGCGCCGGCTACTTACTGTGGGCATTCACACACCTAACAAACACCGCAAAAGCTGCCTCCTTATAAAAAAAGGTTTGCTGCAATAACTTTGTTAAATTTACAACAAACTGTCCACTGCTCGACCATGCAATTTTGTTACCTAAAAGAACGATTTTTTTTATGTTTATTTGCCACAAATAAATGTCTTTTAAATTGACCTATTAAAGACTCCGAATAATAGTTATGGTTAAACGAACTAGGTGGCACCTCTCTTGTTAGGGACGGTTTTGCATGCTTACATGAAACGACAAATAGTCTTAGAGATTTGTTTAGAGATTTATTAATATCTAAAATCATGAATTAAAATATTTATAAAATTCAAATGTATTTGCAATATGCAATTTAGCTTAAAATTACCTTTCGAAAAAGTAACACTTGTTATGCAAAAGACATTTAATATTGCTTAAACTAACCAAATCTCTGACCAAATTTGTGGAGATTTCAAAACCATCTCGAACTCTGCTCTGGCACACCTAAAACCAGCTCGAGGTTGGTTTTAGGTTGGAGTTCGGTTGGTTTTGATGGCTGGCACACCCCTGATAAAAATACCTTGAAAGAAAGATCGATGCTACAAACCTTACACTGACTGTACGAAGCTCGCTGCTACGAATACGTAAACATCTGTAAGTCAGTGTCAGACTGTCACTACGTAGAACAATTAATTTCAGTTGCTGGTGAATAATACTGTAATAACTGTAGAATTTGTGTATAAAGTGTTTTAAAGCATGAATAAAAGACAAAGTGCATTTGGTAATAAAGGTATTATCACGCAATGGTTGAATAACGGCATTAATAAAGATGAAGATCCTACCGAAGATAACCATAACAAACATGAAAATCATAAAAATGAAATTGAGATTGACAGAGAAGATCAAATTGGTGAAAGTTCTATCGATTTTATTGTTGATGGTACTATTCCAGCTTACACAAATTACCGTGAACACCGTACAAAACATATTGATTTTTATAAGGACTTTACAAGCAACACAAAATTCCTCTCATTTCAACCTACAATCGTTTTGCATACCCGAAAATTCCATCACATTTACCAACGTTAGACCTTATCGAGCAACGATTGATTTCACCGAGAATACCGTTCATGCAAATTCGTAAACTGGACACTTTAAGGTTCAGTACGGTATTTATGGCCAGATAATTAATGTTCCTGTCGAAGTTAATACAATGGTGAAACAATTGCCAAGAAACATTCAAGATGACCATTGCTTTTATGTGCATTTGAAGAAGAAGTTGATTCATAGAACTAGTTATGTCCACGGGCTTATTAATAAGAGCCATATTAAAGAGTGGCTGTCGTATTTAGTATGTACGCCTCTTTATATTTATCACGACATTAAAATCGAAGAATCTTATATTGCCGGCGATGAACGTACTTCACAATTGAATATGGATGAAATAAGTGAACACGTGCCAATTGAAGACAATTTAGTTGCGCAGCAACAAACTCTTTTGCGGAATGATGATTATTTTTTGAATCTAGCACCCGGAGAATATAACAGACCTGCCAGTATTTTAATGGATGAACATGCACAAGAACTATCTATTCCGAAAATCTACGGCGGTCAGTTTCGAATATACAAAGATGGTGTTACTGTTACTCCAATCATGCAAGCTACCAGCGAACTCCAACGATAGGCGTGCTTCTGACCCACAACACCTTTTATATATCGCTGCTAAAATCATGAGGTTGCGAGTTAGTGGATGTGTCAACGTTGCGTTTAAGCATGTTGGAAAAGGTTCTTCAATTACGAAAGAGACCATTCAATCTGAAGAGTACACAAATAATTGTTTGGGAAAAAATCTCGCATTTCTTCGCTGCATACCAAATTCTGCTTGATATGGTCAGATGGAAAAAATCTTATTTTGCAATGATCAGGCAATTAGGGCCACCAACTGCTTTTATGACTCTTAGAGCCAATGAAACTGGCTGGGAAAATTTTTTGAAACTATTGTACAAAAAACGAAGGAGCGCAAATTTCTGATGAGCTTTTAGCAGAAATTAGTTATGTGCATAAAGCTCAACTTGTTAATGAAGACGCCGTAACCTGTGCTATTTTTTTTAGGAAACTTAAGAGTAGAAACTTATTTCAAAAGAATAGAACTTCAACATCGTGATAGCCCACATGCTCATATTCTTCTTTGGTTGTAAAATGTTTCTGAAGATTCCTCAAGCAATGATCCTAAAGTTATGAAATTAATCGAAGAATTAGTGTCTGTGTCAGCGTTAGAGGCGTCTGGATGTATAAAACTAGTAACACACAAATACACATTCACGTGCTATATACACAAATGGCATTTCAATAATGCCAAAGTCTAAATTGTCACAAATACGATTTACAAAATTCAGTTACGAGACAAACAAATTGGTTACTTCTTACCGAAACTTGCATGGCGTATGATAATCCGATTGAAATTTCTAATTTCAGTTTTTTTGTTCAATTCAAACGAGATACTGTTCCAAAAGGTGGGGTAGCTATTTACCAAAATAATAATAATATTGTTAACATTATGACACCGAACCTTGACGTAAGCGATTTTAATGTTAGGCGATTAAATGCTGATGATATTTGTGCGGGCTTGTACAAACTAAGAAATGGCCTACACATAGTCAAGGTAGCAATTTACGTTTCTCCGAATCCAAAATTGGATGAAAATGAAAAATGATCCCCAAGAATCAACAACAAAATATGGGACCCCACTATTGACCCGGTATTTTCCAGATATTTAGAGGATATCAAGTCTCATACTTATGTTTCATATTTCAGTTACCATAAACCTATAATTTCAATGATAAAATTTATTGAGTATATGTATGTATTGTAACATAATTAAAATATTTTAAACGATATTAACTTCTTATTTATTCAATAGAAAACAACATTTTCAATAGAAGAAAAAAATTTGTTTTCCTATCGATCACCACGCTCAAAGAGTGTAACTTGAATTAATATAAAAGAAAAACTTGCATAAGTTGAAATAAAAATGCTATGCAATAGCGTCACCGTGGCAGTCCCGCAGTGCCACACTTCTTTTTTATTCAACTTTCTGGCCAAGCCTATAAGTTTGATTTTGTCAACAAATTATAAGTAAAGATTATTACATGCTTTTATTAAAATTGACTTGCCTGTCTATTTGTTTGTTTGTACCAGATTCTTGTAAGTTCCCGACTAGCTAGAGCTAGATGTGTTTCAGATGGAAATACATGTTTTTAATGTTTTTGGCACGATCAAATGTGTAATAACATGTTGAAACCACGGAAATCAGTTATCCTTTTTGCTTAAATTACTAATTTGACTGGTAAAATTGACGAGCTTAGGTGGCATAAAGAGAAGATTGCCGCTTCACAGGCCGAAAGTCGTGGGTTCAATCTCCGACCGAGACATACCTTCTTGTTTTTTTTAAATATATATATAATTTTTTAAACTATTGATAACATATGTATGCAAGAAAGCGTATGAAAGCATGTCTTCAAAGTTTTTTTTTTTATTAACTTGTTATACTCGTTACCGAAAGTAAAGAGTATATTGGGTTTGTGCAATGTCTGTCATGGTGTCCGTCCGTCTGTATGTCCGCAACTTCTTTCCAAGCCTTTCAAGCTAGAGACTATGGGAAAGTAAGTTAAAGTTTCAAGATGGTGGTTGTACGATAGCAAACAATCGATAAATTATTGCTCAAATCCGATAAATTCACATATTTCGCACATCCTTACAGCTAGAACTACCAAACTTGGTAAACAGATAGCTACCAGCAACCCCAAAAAAACTGCATCAAAAATTTTGGAACCACGCCCAGTCATTTGAAGTCAAAAAAGCCTATATCTCCCAAAGTTGTTGAGCTATAGCAAAGACCGTACAATATCAAGATGTTGCAATTGTTAAGAAAAGCTTCGTCTCAGGGTTTGCCTCAGAAACCTTTCAAATGGTATACAGAATAACAAAAGCAGTATTCCATAAGTGTGAGGGAGCGCGATAGCGGATAGCATGTGCAGCCGTTTTTGTTTCTGTTGCCTTTTTCACACAGCGGCCCGTCAAGTGAACGACAAGCAGCAGGCCAGCGGCAGGCCAGCGACAACCAAGAACGGTAAAAATTTGTCACTGTATGTGTGCGTGTGTTTCCCTTTTTGCTGGGCCTACTGTCTAGAATTTTGCTATTTTTCATATTTTGGTTTATTCTGTGTCGGCAAATGACATCGACAAGTGTGAATACACTTTCGAAATTTGTGTGCATCGCTGCATAAATTGCGATGGCATGATTTGTTGCTATTACATAAGTAAGAGCTCGAAATTAATTTCATTGATACTATTCGGGCTGTTATAGTGCGCGTTTCAGGAACGGAAGGGTTTATATTATTTCCAAGTTTTGCGCGCAAAATTCTTTGAGCTTGGGCGCTAGGCGTACTATGCTCGATTGAGAGTCAATTGCATAAAATTCTTTTAACCCATTCCTTCGCACATTACCATTTGGGGTTTTGATTTCATTTTGCAGTAAATTATTGCGGATGGCTTTGAATGTGTGGCAATAGTCAAAAATCCAATATATTTTTTGACCGTTTTGAAAGAAAAATCTATCATTATTCGCCTTCATGTCATTGTAACATTTGACGTTTGTTGAGTCTTGATCAGAAATTACAGCCTTTATGGTCAACCCGCTACTGTTAATGCATTCTATGTTAGCTTTTAAAATTGTTGTTAGTGTATGGCCTGCAAGCAATATAAAGATTTAAATAATTACTGCATTAACGAGTTGCAAAACACACCTGAGATCGCATTCTTTGAACAATAATAGCTCACAATTTGCTTCCATTTGGTGAAAATGCCTTTTACCATGAAAAAGAGAAATTTCGAAGCTATTTCCATTGCTCTTCGCTCACCCCCCAAATCTTTAAATCCATCTATTTGATCGGTTGACGAATTATATTCCAACTCTCTTCTACCGGCCACTTCATCAAAAATTAGCACACATTGTCTATCCCGGTCCGTTAAATTTGATGCTATGGTCTTCAACAATAGTTTTATGCAATCATGCAGGCCAGGCTCCAAACTCCGTAATGGACTCCATCGAAACGTTGTGGAAGTATTGGGAAGCGGAAACTCCAGGGTTTCTTTAAGGTAGTCATATGCCTTTTTAGAAATAAAGTGCAAATTCTGTACAATAATTTTTTGAATTTCCGTATATCTGCACTTATCATTCAAAATAAATTGCTACATCAGAGGCATAAGAACAGTCAATAGAATTTTGATCTTTCTCTTCAAGGAGAGTTTTCAGTGCTTTGATTTCAGACTGAAACTTCTGCCCTTCCATGTCTATTAAGGTTTGAAAATATTGTTCCCTTTCTACCAATTTCTTTTCCAATAGCTTTAGGCGAGGCTGCTGCTGGGAACAACGCTTGCTATAAAAGTGCATATTTTTGCAAAATGTTTCGCAATGTGAACACGTAACTGTGTTTTCCACATTCGCCTCAAATGGTAATAAGTTTTTAGTGTCATTTAAAACTGCCTCCTGTGATTCCTTCGCTACCATATTTGGAATTGCATTTTTATTCAGCCGACCTTTTCCAATCATCGCTGCATCAAAAAGTTTTTCGCAAATAAACAACTCCTTTCGCAATTCAGTTATCATTCCACAACGATTCAGCCACTCCTGTCTTTTAATTACCTCATTGGGAAATCTAAATAGTGTGTTTGGATGCGCAGATTTGCATTGTGGTATATTACAGACGCGTAAATTTAATTTCTTGAAAGGGCCCGATAGCATTGGGTAAACAATGTGGTCGTAATTTTGAACAGCTGGATTAATTCATAAGAAAAATTTATACAACGCAGGTAAGTCATGTGCTACTATTCGTAAACAATATAGTACTTACCAAGATTAATGGTAGGATGTGCACCCAATCTCAACTTTCCATTGCCAATGCATTCCGCGCTAAAGTGTCGCGATCAAATTCTCGTAGTGCCTTTTTTTCTACCGGCTTTAATATTGGTATCGAGTATACCGCAGTCGGTTACGTCCAACTGCAACGTTACCACTTATTTTTCTACTATACTGGTTACAAATTATAACAATAAGTTAAGCTTCTTAGAGAGCATAATTTGTATTTTGTCTGTTTTACCGTAGCCTTAACGCAACCAACACAACCTTAGTCGCTACTTATTAAATCTTAAACAAGTAAAAAGCAAATTTTTTGCTCGCCAAAAATGATAACAATTCAACAACATTCTTGTTCATACTAAACTCTTATTACAGACATTGCATTTGTATTGCAGCTATATGATATAGTTACCGACCTGACCGAATATGACACATGATCTAGGTTAGGTTAGGTTAGAGCGGTAGAGAGGGGCTCGCAAACCCCTCCACTAACATACGCCATGTACTGGCCCGTTGCGGTGCCGCGTTTTGGACTAAATTTAAAAACCGTCTACGCAGACACAGAGTATGTCACACCGCTTTCGAGGGCGTGCTTCCAGCCCGAGGCTTGAATAAAAGAAATGAGTTGAGAAAGGTCCGATAGAAAAAAAACTAATGTGAGTCCGATTACACGGGAGATGTGTAAACATCTAGAAACTAGTTATTTTTTATGTGTAGTTGCAAGTACTCTATTTGAATAGATACCCACTTTGTGGTTTTGTTCGTTCTTTTAGTTTAATTATAAGTGAGGGCAACTGTGTTCTTAATGTATTGTATGCACCACTTAGTTAAACAATCACAATAAGCACGTCTGTGCTGTTTGGCTAAGGTTTTATGAATGTCTTTATTGGAATTAAAATATATTCTTTGCTTATGGTTAACATTTACAAACTTATGCTGTTATCAGCTAATAGCTACAAAAAGAGGGAGAGAGATTGTACTCGAATATTTGGCAAAAGTGCAAGCGCAGCGTTTCTCGTTGGTCAACGGTCTCACGCTGGCTTGCCCTTTTTAAGAGGCTTCATATAACTTACACGCGCAGACCAAATAAATGTATGTACTTTGGTATGCGCATACATATACAGTAGAATTCGGTTATAGCGACTTTCGAGGGACCGACGATTTTACGTCGCACAGTGGCGCCCGTAGAACAAGTCAAGTGTCAAAAATCAAAAATTGCATGTGCCTCTAAAAAATATTGAATGAACCTACTTTATAGGAAATTTTCCAGCGATTTCAAATCTGCAATCCATAATGTAACCGGATTTTTTGTTTAGAAGATATAGCTTTTCAAAGTTGTCTGATTTTTTGTGTTACATAAAAATCACAATTTTAAGGTAATTTGGTCGGCTTTGAGATACAATATCTCAAAAACTAAGTTACGGATCGTCATTATTTTGGTTTCTATTGATAGATCTATTTATTAAGAAAAGAATAAAAAAAAAATTATACTGTTTGCTTTGCGTTTGGCCAGGCAATTCAATATTTACCAACTATCCACTTTTTCACTATTTCTCAACTTTGATGGAAAATAAAATAATTACATCACATTATATCGGCTATTTTTTTAAATTAATTTCTTTGATTATTCCTCTTTTAAATGCAAAAAATTTCATGTGCCCGTTTTTGCCCCTTTTTTTTTAAATGTAAAAAAAGTGTAAAAAGTCATAGGAAAAAAATGTGTTGCATGCATTTTTGGGCAATTTATGACATATAACCGTGAAAACCCATTTTTGTTGTTGTTTTTACGTTCGTTATTGTGAAGATACTTGACTTTTGTTTTTCATTCTGTAATGCTTACCTGAGATCATTTGTCAAATCCTGGTCCCTAAATTCATGTGCAGTTACAGGATATACAAATAAATTAACAGGTACGCACCGAATACAGAAATCGCGTTAGCGTACAACTAGTCACACATCCCATTCAGGTAGGCACAAATCTTATTCGGACACGTGCCAAGTACCCAAATTGCATAAATTGACCTTATTGACCTGGACTTATACAAACAATAGGTAAATTTGTTAGGCATGAAAGCTAACTCTTTTCTTGAACCCTTAATCCAAACGGTATATATCAGGTAATAGATTAGACTATATAATGAAAAAAAAACTATAATCCTGGTTTAGTCTACGACTGAAAGTTGGCGAGACAAGTACTGTTTTACACTTCAAACATGTCGTTGAGCAACCATAAATTATTTGACCTGTCAACCACATTACAAAGTTTCACGGAAGCCGCCTTCGAAGAACTTGATAGTTTATGCGGCAATATACAGAGAAGCGAAGATATAAAAAATAAACTCTGCATGATGTATGCCAGTCTAAACTCACGATGGATAAAAACAAACAGAATGACTGAGAGATTCAACACCAAACACCAGGACTGGCTTAATATTGATACCATGCAGGATCTAATGGACCATACAACAAAACGGCTGTTGGAGAGTCTTGCTGAAAATGTGGTTGAAGCTCTTCCTGAGAATCTGACATTGATCAGTAAATGGGGCTGCGATGGATCATCTGGACAAAGCGTGTATAAGCAAAGAATATCATCCGATGACGCTACAATATCGGACGGAAACATGTTTATGGCATCCGTTGTTCCTTTGCGGCTAAAGTCTGATGATTCTTTACACTGGAAAAATGAACGGCCGTCATCTGTACATTATTGCCGACCAATAATGTTTCACTATGCAAGGGAATCGCCGGAACTCATACGAAACACAGTAAAGGATATTGAAGACCAAATAAGCAAGATTAAGCCAACAAAGTTCGAAATCAGTGAAGGAAAATACATTGAATGTAGTTACGAGTTCCACCTGACCATGGTTGACGTAAAAGTGGTCAACGAACTGACAAGCACAAGGTCAACTTTGTCATGCCCAATTTGCAAAAAGACGCAAAAAAACTTCGACGATTTAAATGATTCTACAAATGAAGAGAATTATGAATTTGGGATCTCACCATTGCACGCAAAAATAAGATGTATGGAGTTCTTGTTAAAATTAGCGTATACGCTTCCACAAGAGGTTGAAAACTTTGACGAAAACACATCAAACAAAGATAAGGAAAATATCAGAACGAAGCGAATACAGGATGCGTTTTTCAAACAAGTTGGACTTAAAGTAGAATGCCCCAAGTACGGATACGGAAACTCAAACGATGGAAACACTTCAAGGAGATTTTTTGAGAATGATGAAGCTGTAACTCAAATCACAGGGATAAACAACCAAATCGTTAAGAGATTGGGAACGATCTTAAATGTTTTGAACTGCAAGGAAAAAGTTGATTCTGCCAAATATGGAGAATATGCTTCAAAAACTGCATCACTTCTAGCAGAATTATATCCGCAGAAAAAGTTGACCCCGACAGTCCATAAAATATTGGCGCATGGCAAGGATATAATTGAGTATCAGTCTTTGCCAATTGGAGAGCTCTCTGAAGAAGCACAGGAATCATTAAACAAATTTTATAAAAAATACAGATTGCTAAACACTTTCAAAGCATCAAGGGTGAGACAAAATGAGGACCTCTTCAACATGTTAGCAGCATCTTCAGATCCACTAATTCCATCACTGAGGCATGTTAAGTAACGAAAAGAATTAGAAAATACGTATAATGCAAAGATGATTTCTCTTTTAGATATACCATCTTTTACGGATTGTGATGAATATTTTACAAAAAACTAATAAAAAAAAAATTAAAAAAAAAAATATTTTTAATTATCATAATATTAATTTTAAATTATAAAAACCATTAAAATGAAACAATAAAAATCGAAAAATTTAAAAAATATTTTTTTCCTTCCCGTAAAGTTGATTTTTCCACAAATTTCAACTTTGCATACCCATAAATAGGCACAGAAAAATCGTAGAATTCATTTCAAACGCTCATTTTATAGGTTGATTAATTATCTATCATATGCTTTTAAAATTGTTCGATTATCTAATTTGGTTCAAAAGTTATGATTTTTGATATGAAAAAACTCAAATGGCCCCACTGTGCGTCGTTTGATGCTTAAATTTGTTGGCATTGTTCGTGGTATTTTTTTCGGCACGTCGCAATATCCGGTTGAATTGTGAAAAATCTCGTTGGTATAAGCGGTTTGTCGCTCAAAGCGGAAACATACTAAGCGGAGGCCCTTTCATATAAGTTTGTTTGGGGACAAACCAAGTCACCGAGTTTTCGTCGCAATAACCGGACGGAAGCTATGAATTGACCGGATTCTACTGTATATTAAATTCTCGAGTCACGGGGTTGGGTGAAAACTCCTCCGGAAAGGCTGGACCGATTTCGATGAAATTTTCTGTACATATTGGGTAGGTTTGAAAATCAGCCAACTTCTATTTTTCGAACACCTAAATGTTAAGGGTGGTCCACCAAAAAATTGTTTTGTTGTTTTTTTGGACAATAATGGCAATCAAATTTAATAATAGTTTTCACGTATATTTCTATCAACCAACCAGTTATCCTTGCCAGGTATCTCCCGTTGCCACTGCTTAATTAAGTTAATTATGGCAGTAGGCAATTCAAAGTATGTATAAAGAAAGCTAACATTCAGTCTAACCATTTAATTGTGCGTGAGATTTTTTTAACCGTCAATATTAAAATTTTGGTCAGCGTGTGAAAAGTCGGCTCAATTGGATTACGAAAATTCAAGGTTGAAAACCCTAAATACATGTGTATTTTTGGTGCAGCAACGCGCACCTAACTTGTTTGTTGCCATACAAGATGTTTAATATTTTTAAAATGTTTGTTTGCCGAGAGCTTATGACTAATTTAAACAAGTAAGAAAGCTTTAGTCGGGAGAGCCCGACTAGAAGATACCCTGAACCCAGCTGCAATAAATATATTAAATTTATATAAGACTTTGGTATACTGACTTAACTTCAATCGATTAAACTCGATATCTCCGGTGTTTCTTAACCGATTTGGACGAAATTTTCAGAAAAGTTCTATCGTTACCCATTACTTCAAAAAACTCATTTTTACATTTTCCAAATTCTATATTTTTTTTATCCATATCATGTGCATATCGGAAACCAGAATAGTTATCGATAATTTGAAAAAAACTTGTTCGGCTCATGGTATAGCAGAACTTATATACAAAATCTGAAGTCTCTAGCTCTTGTAGTCTCTGAGATCCACGCGTTCATACAGACGGACAGACGGACGGACAGATAGACATGGCTTTATCGTCTCGGCTGTTGATGCTGATCAAGAATAGGTGTACTTTATGGGGTCGGAGATGCTTCCTTCTGCCTGATACATACTTTTGAACAAAACAATTATACCCTTTTTACCCATTTCATGGGTTAAGGGTATAAAAATAAATAAAAATAGTTGCCGGAAAAGGGTTGACAATTTCAAAGGATAATTCAGAGGTACTAACAGTACTGCCATTTGAGTATTTTACAAACATTAAATCTAACATTTTACCACTACAGTTACGCTTACTGCTAGCTTCGGATAAGCGTAACTTAAAATCATCAGAAGTGGCTGGTTATTATTATTATTATTATTATTACTAATTTAATTGATCTTTTTCATCACAATAATTGGTCTCATCTTTATTCTTGTTATGGTATGGAAACTGCTATTGGATATCTGTGTTCCCCTTACGTGTTCTTCAAGTGATATATAACACCTTGCTTAACGAGGGAACCAAGAGATAAAAAAATGAAATAATCGGGAACTACCACAGACTTTTCTATGTATTTAATAGCAAATTCTAAGTTTTTTTTCTGCTAATATTTTAATAACAATTATCTTAATCGTTGTAAATTAACCTTCTCCCGCGATCCTAAACAGTTTTATAAATTTGTTAACTCAAAACGTAAATCTTCATGCTGGCCGTCCTCGGTTTACCTCGATAATATGAAAGCAAGTTCCGTTCAGGCAATGGCCTGCCGAGTACTTCTAATCTGTATGCTCCTCGAGTTTATTTAGTTACAGTAATTCCTATCTTTTGCAAGTTCACGTATCAACTTGCATATATGTCCCAGTTATTACTGAGTGCACGCTCCTAAGTGACCTGAACTCTGTCAATCCCGGCTACTTGCCTGGGCTTGATGGATTACCAGGTTGTATACTTAGATTCTTTGTAAACCCTTACATAAGTTATTTATTTTGTCGGTTGACTCAACTGTGTTTTTTAGAAGGAAAGAATCTTTTTTTATTCCTCATCATAAAAATTATTCAAAGTCTATGGTTAAAAATTATAAGGGTGTATCCAAGTTGTCTGCTATTCCGGAAGTCTTTGAACAAAAAACATATTCTCATTTGCAACACATATGTAGTTCAATTGTATCGCATTATCAACATGTTTTTAATAAGCTCAGGTCTACTACCACTAACATAGAATTTCCCTCGCTTGATATCAAAGAGTTTCGGGGAAAAATGCAAACTGACGGCATTTACACCGATTTTAGTAAGGCATTTGATTCTCAAAGTCATTTTCTGTTGCTTCCAAAATTTAATATTTTTAAATCGTCTGTATTTAAACCTATTTTTGTTACCTCTGGTGTTCCCCAGGGAAATCATCTTGGACTTTTGCTATTTAGTTTGTTTATTAACGACCTTTGGTGTAATTACTAACTCCCGTGTATATAAGATAACACCCTGTAAGTCAAAGTCTCAACAAGTATGCAGACAGCCAAGTCACAACAACAGCTTGGCTGGTGAGACTCAACAATAACAATACAAGCAGTTACCAAATAACGCGCAGACACAGAAGCCACGAGCCCTGACCAAACATTAGCAGCGGCTCACCGTGAGACAGGTGGATGCAACCCGACACCCTCATACTGCAACGTTCTACTGGTGCGAACGGCAGAGGGCACTGAGGAGAACCCACGTGCGCTGAGTGCACTCTACAGGCTAGCGACCGTGTGACCAAAAACGGCAGCGGTATTGACTGCAGCGGCAGCATAAACTGCGAATGCGGCAGAGCGTAGGTTAAGTGGTAAATCATAAGACAATATTGTAATTAGTTTTAATAAAACCACGAATAAATGCTTTTGTAAGGGATAGACCTCCATTGCACAGCTTTCTCCTTTCTGAGGTGAAGCGCTTCGTGGACCTCCTTCAGCACGTTGCTCGCTCCAATGTGCCTTTTAAAAACAATAAGAAAAGCGTCAGTGTAAAGGTCAGTCACAAATTTCAAGACCGCCTTTGAGGCGAAACAAACACATACGGCAACGTAAATTTTTACAAGTGGTCTACCTCTAACCCTGTAGCTTACATAATAAGGCTGCCTCAACAATCCAATCAGAGCATTTGCACCAGCATGGAAGTGCCTAAGGTGCAAATGCCTGAAGAAGATGCTGACGAATTCTTTCGATATAATTAAAATTTAATACCATTTTCCTCAACTTCGTGGATAAATGGAATTAACGATTGCAGTATTGGAGTTAATACTATCGACTTTGTTAACAACATTTTTGCCGTAGCGACAAATGCACACAACAAGCCAAGAGAGTCAAACAAGCGAGAGGCTTTGGACAAGATATAACGCTTTTATGGTTTTAGGGAAGCAAAACTATCCCCGTCAAGATGATATTTAAACACATCTTCTTGAGGTGCCCAATGCATTTCAAACTTCTTAACTGAGCTTTGCTCATTAAATTTTACACTCATTTCCTCGCTGGCGTTCCTTTCACCAGACCGATTCTGGTAATTGGAAGCCCACTTGGCCAGTGGAAACCCTCCTGCGTGCAATATGTCACCGACCTGGCTGAAAATGGTGTCCAGCTCTTTTAAACTGTCTACACCTGCCAGCATACCGTCAACATAAAAACAATTTCTAATCACAACCGCGCCAATGGGGTGTGATTGTGTGTAGATATTTGCCAATTCAAACAAACAACGTACAGCCAAAAAGGGTGCTGACGCTGTACAATATGTACAAGTATTCAATCTGTAATGCCTGTAAATTTTGAGAAGCGGCTTCTCTCCACAAGACAAGTTGAAAGTCTCTGTCTTCCTCAGAAACATTTATCTGCCTATACATTTTTGAAATGTCGTCAGGTACGGCATATTTGTTCAACCGAAAGTTGACCAACGATGAATACAACTCCCTCTGAATAGTTGCCCCCACAATTAGTGTTTCGTTGAGCGAAACTGCTCTTGATGTTTTTCTAAAAGCATCAGAAACAACTCGAAGCTTGGTTGGGTTACTCTCATGTCGCAGAACGCATTGATGAGGAATGTAGTACTACTGTTCTCGAGGAGCAGACTTCAGAATGGACATATGTCCCAAATCCAAATAATCTGTCATGAAGTCTTGTTACATATTTCCAAGAGTGTCATTTCTTGACAGTTTGCGCTCAAGTTGCAGAAGACGCCTTTCAGCAGTTTGAAAGGACAGGCCAAGAACTTTGAGATTGGTTTTTGTTCATGCCTAAAAGTAGGCAGAATCAATCATGAACTGCCGATCTTACTTCCGCGGCTCTCCATGCAATGCTAGCAACTCCTGCAACATTTGTTTCATTTTCATTTATTTTTTATGTTAAGAACTATGTTCCCTTTTTGCTTTACATATCACTTGAGAATATGTACTTATCGTGCACACAAGTGTTTTTTAATTTCGCGCATCGATAATATTAAAGAAGCAACTTTTTACCACACCTCTACACATCAGAAGAAAGAAGCCAACCCACTACAACATTTTCGTCCTTTGAGTCGGATTATCTAAATCATAAACTCAGCAAGCATCGTTGGATTTTTTTGTTCTTAACCCAAAAAGCACAGATAAGTAATACTTTTCTCCATATTTATGCACTTTGCCAAGTGGCAACTTCTTCACAAAATATATTACTTATCGTGCTGATACTTACCTATCAGAACACTCCGTTCAATTTTATGAATGCCCAAATAAAGGGCGAGTCCATAAATTATATTCATATATAATTTTTTCCACCGCGTCCGAAAATTCAGCCGCCATATTGGCATTTGCATATGCACATATATAAAACTATTACATAGCCTTCTACATAAGGCGCCATATTGGTGAAAAGTTTTTTTTGTACTCTGAAAAGTGAAAAGTTTTACAAGTTCCAAATAAAAAGCACAAGTTTAGTTTTGTGGTGCATCTCAATTATTTATTTTCTTAATGCGTGTGTCTCCTATATAAATCTATTATTCGTTTCTATGTACGTTTTCGTATCTATGTTTTCGGCAATTTTTTCTATTACCACAAATATTTTCACACATCCGTAATTATGTACAATATTTTTTAATAATTTTATTGTGAAGCCTCAATTGCCTTAAGTGAAAAATAGTGAATAATATTTTTAACAACCCAAACGGCAAACTACAAACATACGTACATATGTACATATCCACAAACATATGCCGGCACTTGAGCGCAGCTCAAGCGTACATATGTACATACATAGAAGGACATATGCAAATCATATGTTAATTAAACGCGCACAGAGACAAAAAAAAAAAGAATTAAATATTTTTTCAAATTCAGAATATAACTGATCCACAAATTGTACACATTTTATACATATATATATATATATATATATATATATATATATATATACATATATACGCACATATTAATTCACACAAAACAAAATTTACATACACAAATACAAACAGCTGTCGGCCAGAGCAAAGCGTATTACATACATACATATATATTTAAATGCGCAATGCCGACAGATTTTATTTATATTTAACAACATCCTATGAAACTCCATCTACATGTTAAATATTTTGTTCAATATAATTTATTTCCAATAAACACTGGACTTGCACATGTACATAAACAAAAACAACAATATATAACCAAATAAAATTCTGGCCGCCACAACACAAAGAGATTAATAAAGAATATATTTATTCTAACAAGGCGGCCAATAATAAATACAATCACATAACTAATTAACACATTTAAACACTATTTTTTCACACTTATTTATAATAATAACACAAGCATTGCAAGTTTCTTTGTTATTACATATGTATGTACATACATTTATCGATATCTAAGCACTCACAGAAAACTATCGTTTAGCATTGCAACTGCGTTCAGCATCGCACGTCACATCACGTTTCGGGATTTTTTATTTTTTTTATCGTTCGTAATTATTAAAGTTTATATTTTTTGTGTGCATTGCTGACCTTGTATTAAATAATTACTATTAATTATTTATTCTTTGGTCTCTCCACTCCACTCGTCCAAACTATTATATCTGTTGATTTTATATGTACGTTGTCCGCAAAGAATAAATCGTTATTTTATTCTGGCTGCATAAGCTCCTAGCATGCAAAGTGACATTGCCAAGGATAAAGATAATCTCCTTGCCGTTCCGTCCAGGGTCCATAAAAGATCTAGTTCCGATCCGAGTAAATTCGTCGCGTCCACATCTACCGAGTGTCCAGTCCCACAGCTAATTACTAGATCCGTCAGTCAAAAACTTAAGATGACAAGTATGTTTACTTTGACCACGTTCATTTCCGTGACCGATCGTCTCAGCCAGTTCGAGTCAAAATTCGCTTCCAATTCCGATGTGTCACTGCACACGCTCAAAATTAGACAAGAACAGATTCGGACCTTGTGGGACAAGGTCGAGCAAGAACTCGAGCGCTGTTTAAGAGCGCTCTCCGAATCTGCGGGACACAGCAATGTCAACGATACCGAAATCCTCCATGCGAAATATGACCACTGCTATGGGGCGTGCGAGCGCTGTGCATCCATGCTTAGCGAGCAAATTGAGAACGCTACGGTTCCTATACCGGGTCATAATGTTGCCTATCAGCCGAGAGGCTGCCGCTTACCGCCCGTTGACACCGAAGTCTTTTCCGGAGACTATTTGAAATGGCCTACGTTCCGGGACATTTTCACAGCGGTGTATTTCAACAATCCAAGTCTTACACCAGTCGAGAAACTATTCCACTTAAATTGAAAGACGAGTGGCGATGCTAAGGCTATCGTGTCCAAATCAGCTCTCACAAATGATGGGTTTGCGTCAGCATGGCAAGCACTCGTCAACAGGTTTGAAAACAAAAGACTGTTAGTCAACAGTCAACTTCGAATTCTGTTCAACGTACAACCCATTTCTCACGAGTCTGCAGCCGCACTAAAGGATTTACAGAGCACCATCCAAGGGTGCCTATCGGCCTTAGAACTCTCATATATCTCCACTGAGAATTGTGATTGTCTCCTCGTTTTCATGTGCAGTCTCTCCATAGCACTGCAGATGTTCCGACTTGGGGTGAGTTAAATAAATTCCTGTTAGAGCGGTATCGAACCTTGTATGCAATTGAAGATGTACGGCCCCATCTAGCTCCTTAGCCGGCGGTTAAGGCTTCAAGGAAAGAACCCCTTCCAAAAGAGTGAACTCCTTTGAAACCAAAGTCACTGCCAAGTTTCAGACTTGCAAACTTTGAACCAAAGAAAACCATCCAATCCGTACTTGTCCTAAATTTTTACAAATGTCTGTCCAGGAGCGATCCGACACCATAAAGCAGCATAAGTTATGTTTGAATTGCTTTGCAAGAGGCCATCTCCTTAAAGATTGTACGAGTGCACACAGTTGCTTCACGTGCAAAGGTCGCCATCATACACTTCTTCATCGAAGCGACCCCCCATCTCAAGCGCCTCATGCGACAGCCTCCAATCCATACACTTCGTCAAGCATACCATCCAATGTGCAAACCTATTTCTCTGCAAACACACAAGGTGTTTTGCTCGGCACTGCTCTCGTCAATATATGCTATGCAGGTACCACGTACAAGGCACGTGCACTGATTGATTCAGGATCGGAAGCAACGTTCATTACGACTCGATTTTTCAATTTAATATAGCTTCCTTTCCAGTCCGTTCAAGCCAAAATAAGTGGGTTAAATCAATCCGTTTAAGCCTCAGAAGTTGTGTCACTTTTTAATAGGCTCCCCAACAAAGCCGAGAATTCAAATTGAATCCTCGGCGTATGTGATTCCCTCCTATACAATCACCCTAAGCATATGGAAGGACCTGCCGAATATCCAATTGGCTGACCCCACGTTTTATAGGAGCTCGCAGATAGATGTGCTTCTTGGTGCAGATATCCTCCCGTCCATTTTATTAGGCGGCTCCCAATCCAACATTTGCGGAACTCTATTAGGGCAAGAGTCTATCTATGGCTGGAATCTCACAGGCCCAATATCCAAAAGTATTGGCTTATCCATTCGCGCGTTCACTACAAAGGTTTCCGTTGATCCTAACCTCCAGTTAGACAAGCTTCTCACAAAGTTTTGGGAGGTGGAGGATCTTCCTCTAAGTCCGATAAAAGACTCGGATTCCAAATGTGAAAGCAATTTCGTCCGCACCCTTAAGAGAAATAAAGATGGAAGATATGTAGTCACACTCCCTTTTCGGAACCCTGATCACATCCAGTTGGGACATTCAAGGTCCATTGCGTTAGCTCAGTTTCTTAAGAACGAAAACCGTTTGCATAGAAACATTCATCAAAAAGGGCAATATGACGCCGTGATTCAGGAGTACATAGACTTAGGTCACATGAGACAAGTCCCTCCAAGTGTTGACTGTAACCATTTTTATCTTCCCCACCATGCTGCACTACTACTAAAGTTCGCGTTGTGTTCAACGCATCCAATGTTTCGACAAACGGCAAAAGTTTCAATGACGTCCTATACCCGGGACCAGTCCTACAATCCGATCTGACCGTACAGATCCTCAAGTGGCGTTATTATCGCTACGTTTTTAATGCAGACATCACCAAGATGTATCGCCAGATCATGGTGCATCCCAAGCACACTCCATATCAGCGGATTCTGTTCCGAAACAAAAATAATTACTTGTGCGATTTCGAACTTGACACAGCCACCTTTGGTGTCAGCTGTGCTCCCTTTTTGGCCATCCGAGTTTTGCAGCAGCTTGCATTAGATGTAAAAGAAGAGTTTCCTCTCGGTAGTAACATTATTTTTGAGCACATGTATGTGGATGATGTTCTAGCGGGTGCCCACTCCGATGAGCATGCGATTCTTAGGATCCAAGAACTCCGTAAGGCTCTAGCGTGTGCTGGGTTTCCATTACGAAAGTGGACAGCAAATGAGAGATGTATTTTGAAGGAAATTCCAAAGGATCACTTACTTCGAGATGATTTCTTGGAAATCGAAGAAGCCAGCGTCGCCAAGACATTGGGAATTATATGGCTAGCCGACTCCGATGAGTTTTTCTTCTCCCCTTCCACCATAATATTGAAGTCATCTTTCACCAAACGCGATGTTCTTTCGAGCATTGCGAAGCTCTTCGATCCAGCTGGATGGTTGTCACACGTCATCGTGCGTGCGAAAATATTTATGCAGGAGATTTGGCTCCACAAGCTAGATTGGGATGACGTGTTGCCAGAAGAGCTTGATCGCCGTTGGAGGGAGTTCCTAACATGCTACCCCATTTTGGGAAAGATCCTCACTTTGTACTGGTGAATTAAACCTATGAAGCAAAGAGTAATGAGGCTTTCAGCACACACGACACTTCGACGCCTTACAGTTCGAAACAATGTGTCCCACGGTCAAACAACAAAGACACATTCTTTGAGTTTTTACGTACTCAAATCGTTGCATAACCGAAATACCACAGAATGCGGGACGAACATATATATTGTGATCTGCGGACTTGCAATAAGTACATGTAGACGACGACCTTTGAACTGCATTAGCACAGGCAAATGAAGATTGATGAGGCTTTCTCACTTTATTGCACACTTTTGACTTGTCACGAGTGGACTCTCCTGCTTTCAAGTATTGATACCTCCTATTCAACTGTTTAGCACAATCTTCCCAAGATGTCAGCTTATCATAATCAAGCTGCTCCTCAAAACGAGATATGGTCGTATGGTCTACCTTAGCCATGCCCATATGAATAATCATTGCATTAGCAATGTCTTTGTCGTCACCCAGAGACAACAGCGATGCATATATAGCAGACACTGTATCTATTATCGATCTTAAACTCGACGCAGATGGTTTGGTCATGCTTGGCAAATCAAACAATTGAGAAACTGTATCAAAAAATATAAGGCATTTATTGTCGTAAACTGACTTTAGACTAGCAAGGGCCTTAGGGTAATTGCAATCTGTTAGCTTATACGGCTTAACTACACCCAATGCTTCATCTGACAGACAAGAAACTAAATGGTTAAATTTTTCCACGTTTGTTAATGACGCATCGTCATCCACAAGACTTTCGAAAAGGCACATAAAATTCCTAAACTCCGAATGTTTACCACTAAATTTTGTTAAACGCATTTTCGGCAGCTGAGATCGCTGGCTCGAATTCATTGAGCAATCATGTTGTACCTGTGTGTCGAATCGTGGCTTAATCGCATTCATAAACAACGCTTTCGTTACTACACACAAATCCTCTAACGGCGCTCTGCTTTCGTTAGCTGGATTGAAACTGTCCAGCTCTGCCTGTAAATTCATAGCCTTTTCAACATACCCTTCTAATAATTCTAATCGACATGCTAACTCTGTTTTGTCGGATGAGATTTTTTTAATTTAAAGGCGGTTTGCATGCGAGCAATGTCAGCACTAATTTTATCAAACTTCTGCAAACATAATGTTAACTTAACAATAGTCTTAGATACTGCTGGCTTTTCGAGTGACAGTTTATCTGATTCAGACATATTTAAGCTGACTAAAAACAACCTTTAACATACGCAGAAGAAAGTTCGGCACACTTTGTGAGCTACCCTAACGCACGCACTGCGAATATGTAACAAAACGCCAAGTTTGCTTATTGAACACACACACGTGCTCTTGGCGATATGTGATCAAAAAAATCAAATGAGTGTTGGAACTCACGGGTGATGTGTTAACACCTGTTTGTACCTGTATTATTGCTATGAGCACGTTTGCTTGAAAAATAATAGTTTATTGAATTTGGTATAACTTTTATTATTACATTTTATTTTTATTAATTTTTTATTGATATTTATTTAACACAGATAATATAGGTCTAAAATAACTAAAGTACGAACACGTGTTCGCCTTGTGGAACAACAATAAACAGTCCTTCTAATGATGTGACTCGTGATAGAGCAACATAAACTAGCTGCTGGTCATGTGTTTTTTTATATTTATAGACGACTTGTTCGTAAGTTGCACCTTGCGACTTATGTATTGTTAATGCACAAGCTGGTGTAAGTGGAAAATAAGATCGCTTGACATTAATGGTCTTACTGCTATTAATATGTGTTGTTGAATTCCTACGGCTGATTCGAATTAAATCAGAGGCAATGTTCATTCTTGAAGCATAGAAAGCACTCTTTCTTTTTGCTTTTTCGCAAATTTTGTTTCCAGCAAATTTCATCCACAACCGCATAATTTCAGTTAGGTAACGTTCTATACTTACTATTTTTCATTTTTTATCACTACATAACAAAACGTTTTCAAAAAAATGAGCAGTGTATACCTTACTCTGTCGCACTAACAAAACAACCCCTTAACAGAATCAAGAGAGCAACATGCCTGTCTCCCTCGCACTCACATGTTCAAATCAGTTGGCACTGACTCTCTCGGATGACACTTTCTAGTTATTTGTATCATGACTAAGCACAAACAAAACAGAGATCGGTGTGAGTTACTCGGCGAAACAACGCAGCAACAACGCAGAGAATATTACAGCGGCGAAATTACGGAGCGAATTGAGTTTTGTTATTTTATGCTACCCGCGCGTATAGATGTTAACACATCAAAAACGAAAACGGTCCAAGCGACCGAGGATAAGTAAGTCAAGCGGTTGCTGCAGTCACTTTGTGGGTACAGCTGTAAAATATGCGGGGTGCGGGGGTTAAAAAATAGGGATTATATTTGGTGACACATTGTAGTGATTTTATTGGAGACACATTATAGTGATTATATTGGAGACACATTTTAGTGATTATGTTGGAGTTCTTTTATTTAATGAATTGTACAATATCTCTTAAAGTATATTTTAGCCTATAGCCGCGGAGCTGCGCTGCCAGTGACGCCGGCAGCGTAGCGGCTCTCTGCACTATATAATAATAACAATATGGAGAGAGAGTGCATGGTATATGCATGCATTGCGAGTACATATATACAGTGCTTATCAAAATGATAAGACACATCAAAATTTTAAGTTTCTTTTCTTGCAAAATGTTTGTTGTTGGAAATTAAAAAAAATAAAGTATGAGGAACGAAAGTGCAAAACATAGACTGTGAAAAAGCACCATTACTTATTTTTTTTTAGCGTTGCCTGGAAATGCACCGCTAACTTTTTTTTAGAAGTGCAAAAATTTACTTGTTTGCAAGCGTATCACAATTATAAGACACATTGGTTTAAGTGAACTTAAAGAGGTAGGATCGCGGATTTTGGCGTTTTTTATTGTTTGCAGCTAGATAATTTACTAATTTAATTAAAATGGGAGCTCTAGTCTCCTTCAGGAGGAAGAAAAGGGCTCGATTCTTGCTTTTTCAAAGTCTGGCTGGACTGTTAGCCAAATTTCTCGTAAAATTTATCGAAGTCGCACTACCATTGCAGGCTTGGTCTGGAAGGAAGCCAAGCGTACGACATCTAAAGGTTTTCGGCGCTAAGGCAATAGTGCTAAATAAAGCGCACAAGAATAAATTTAAGCCAAAGGGTGAAGAGCATATAATGGTTGGCTATTCAGAAAATGCAAAGACACACCGGCGTCTTTATCAACAGGTGATGACCACATGCGGTTTCCGTATTTAGCGCAAGGTACTGATGCTATGTTGGTCATGTCTCCTGTTGAGCCAATAGAAACGCTACAAGAAGGTCCTCAAGCTGCACAAGCAGATACATCAGGTAATGATGGCATCATGAGTGACGCAAATCATGTGGAACATGAGTTGCATGGTGATGGCATTACACATTCAAGAGCAGTGGTCGAGGAGCATGAAGAGCCCGAGTATTCTAAGAGTATTATTATTTTTTTAATATTCAATTTTTGATCCAACACATTGAATCCAAAAAACAAAAAAAAAAAAAACATTGGTTGTCTGTAATGTCGGTTTACTGACGATAGTTGAACGTGACAACGTCTTAAGAAAATCTAGTTTTTAAAAAGCCCGCCTCAATGTGTTTGATATAGGAGAAAATGTTCCCTTAGACGGATGGCTGGTCCAACCTGTCATTTCAGTCACTTAATTTTGTCAATTATAGCATAACCTACAATCGCTACACTAGCGGACCGATGCTATTCATGTTTGTGAAGCAAAACATAGTTGGACTTGACGAATGATGAATGATGAAGTTGGATACCCTAACCAGCTTATTTTCCATATTAATAAATTAATTATTTAATATTATTAAACTATTTTAGTAATTTGCCAACTTATAAATATCAAAATATGCAACTATTTCAAATATATTATGGAACTACATATCCACTACATAGCACTTATATGTAAATAGGGTGCTCAACATCATCATTCTTGTTGTTAAACAGCAGAGTTGTGTGGCTCGACCGTCCGCTTCTCTGCCACTGCACCAATACTCATTTGAAGGCAGAGATATTGTTGTACAACAACAACATATTATTTCAATATAAGAACAAAACACTTGCACCAATACACTCTCATATAGCTCACACCAATAGCGTGCTCTGCATGCATTTGCACCAATACACTCTCATAGAGCTCACACCGCGCTCTCGCTTGCACTTCAGAGCGAGGTAACGATACATACGTCATGTCAGAGAGAGGTAACGACACATGAGCGAGTTAACGGCAAATGAGTCATGTTCTTCGTGCGTGCAGCCGACTCTATCGATTTATAAGACGTTGTCACGTCAAAATATAATTGGATGACTCGCTGTATTATTTCTTATTATGAGAGGTCCCTATAGAAAGAGACATATTTCTGCATATCAGAAAGCGCTCATACCTGCGTCTTTACTTCTTAAGTCCTGTGTGGTACGGCCTAATTTGTAATTAGGATAATAAGCTAGTAAAATAACATCAAATCGTCTTGCTAGCTTAAAAGCATCAAAGATTTATGCGTTTTTGACTCGCTTCACCGTGTTCACATTGATTGGATCCAAGACTGCGCCTGAATTTATTAATGTTATGCAAGAAAGTAAGTACTCGTTATCCCTAAGCACCATTTCATAAGGGAATATAGCTAAGCTAATTATATTTTTCTGAAAATAATATTCCTGATTTTATGTATCATCCTTAAAGTATGCCTTATAAATTTGGTAACGACACATACGTCATGTCAGAGAGAGGTAACGACAAATGAGTCATGTTTTTTCGTGCGTGCAGCCGGCTCTATCGATTTATAAGACGTTGTCACGTCAAAAATTCTAGCGATTTCAGAGCAGTTGTGGATATGCTGAAGAAACAAAATTGTGAATTCGGGCACCACCAGTTGCGGCAGAGCACACCTTACAAATTAGTGATTCGTGATATCCATCCGAACGTTCCAAAGGATTTAATTGAACGCACGTTCACTGGTAAGGGCTTTAAAGTCATGAACATGTACTGCCCCAGGAAACCAAACTGGCGCAGTATTGAAATCAGTGAAGGGGATGATCCTGAAATAATTAATATAAAAACAAGACAGAACATGTTTAATGTAAATCTGGAGAAGACACCAAATGTAGTAGAGGCACTTAAAATAACCCAAATTGGTAGACACAGAGTCTCAGTGATGAAGGCATATCAAAGGAAGGAATTGGTCCAATGCTTCAGATGCCAAGATTTCGGGTTTCGCGTAACTGCTGCCTTAAAAAGCCAGTTTGTGGTATATGTTCAGGGAAACATTTTACAAAGACGTGCGCTGTAAAGGTACCAGAATGTGCAAATTGCGGCGGGGAGCATGAAGCTAGCAATAAAAGCTGTACAGTCAGAATTGCGCTGAGCAAGAAGCTTTAGCCAGCAGCAAGACTACCAGAAGATGGATTGCTAAGCAGTACTAAAAACAAAAATCATTCAGCCAAAATACAATTTATTTCGACTGCAGCAGTCAGGAGTGGCTTCTCCTATGCAGACATGGACCACGCGAAAGATATACAACGGCGAACACAGCACAGGATAGCTATGCTTTTTTGATAACACTGAAGATCAACACTTCAGTAACAAGTTTCAAATATTGGAAAAAGCTATTAGCGAGCTAAAAAGCAGAATGGACCAAATGTTCAAGCTTATACAGGATACGATGGAGGCAAACAAAGCCTTTCGTGAATTGGTGCAGACACTAATCTCTAAATGATCAATCTGCAACTAAAAATCGGATTATGGAACGCACGAGGATTAGTTAAAAACATTGAAGAGCTCCGACTTTTCCTTAGTGCTAATGATATTGATGTAATGTTAATAACTGAAACACATATGCGCCCTGGCCTGAAAGCATTCAAACCAGGATACGACCAATATTATACCAATCATCCCAGTGGAACATCAAAAGGTGGATCTGCTATTTTTATTCGAACATCTATTGTTCAAACCCAAAACGAACCAACGTCAAGACTGGATATACAAGCTGCCAGTGCGAGTGTGCAGACAAATGGCGGGTGCATCAAAATATCGTCCATATACCTGCCTCCAAGGTTGCCTTGGTCAAAAACTGACTTTGAGCAACTCATCAAAAGCTTGGGCGACAAATTCATTGCAGGTGGGGACTTTAACGCAAAGTACCAATGTTGGGGCAATGTAAGAGCATGCCTTCGAGGAAAGCGACTACAAGAAGCCCTCACCAGCAGTACATGTGAAATTCTAGCCACTGGAGAGCCAACGTTTTTCTCATATAACACTCGGCTAACACCTTCTGCTCTAGACCTTTTTATTGTCAACGGAGTTGCTATAAACATGCTCTCAATAGAAACAAATTACGAGCTCTCCTCAGATTACCTGCCAATTATAGCAACATTGCACCAAGTACCGCAACAAAAACCCATGAAGCTGCATATCCTCCCACGAGGCTCCCGCGTTGAAGATTTCCAAGCTGATCTGGAGAGAAGAGTACACCTTAACATGGAAATAAACAGCCCAGACGATATTGAAGATGCAAACACAATATTTTTGAAAAACATTCTGCTAGCCGCATCTTACGCTACGCCGATCTTTCAACGCTCACCAAACCAACGAAGACAATCTTTTCTCCCCGCAAGTGCCGATGCACTCCTTCGTCTGAAAAGAAGAGTGAGAAAGGAATATGCAAGAACGGGTGATACTCGTATACATCAAATCTACGTAAGATTATCAAACAGATTGCAAAAGGTTCTTGCTAAAGTTAAGCAAAGGAGAATTGATGAAATTCTAGAAAGTGCTGGTCCTGAAGCTTCCTTTGACTATACTCTCAGGAAGCTTACAAGCCGATTTAAAAGAGCTGTCATTCCGAAATCTCCACTAAAAGATCCGGCAGGCGGGTGGTGTTACTCCAGCCAGCAGAAGGCGGAAGTCTTTGCAAAAGCCTACATGAAAGATTTAAGCCATTGAACTTAACATCTGCAGCTACTCAAAGGGCGGTTAAGCATGAATTGGAAATGCCGTTTCAAATATCACTGCCAGCTAACCCAGTCACACTGGAAGAGGTGGAGCTTCAAATCAAAAAGCTAAAATCCCCTGGTGAGGACCATCTGGACAACAGGACGTTAAAACTGCTTCCTAAAAAAGCAATGCTATTCATTGTTCTGCTTCTCAACAGCATTCTTAGAATAGGTCATTTTCCTAACAGCTGGAAAACCGCCCTTATAACCATGATACCAAAGCCAGGCAAGCAACACAATGAAGTTGATGGATACAGACCCATTAGTCTGCTCACAGCGCTAGGGAAGATGACGGAAAGGGTAATCCTCAACCGCATCCTGCAACTCGAGACGGTGACCCAAATAATTCCGAAGTGGCAGTTTGGATTTCGACAAGGTCATGGCACGCCTTAACAGCTTCATCGAGTGGTCAACTTCGCTTTTAATGCAATGGAGAAAAAAATGTTCACAGTAGCTTTGTTCATGGACATACAGAAAGCCTTCGACAGGGTGTGGCACGACGGCCTGCTCTACAAACTGAAAGGCATACTAACTCCGCAGCTATTTCAGCTCGTACGTAGCTTTTTAATCGACAGAAGCTTTAGAGTTGTTGTCGATGGTGCAAAATCCTCGAAGCGCCCAATCTGCGCAGGTGTCCCTCAA
The DNA here is from genome assembly GCA_030179655.1 of Scaptomyza flava. NCBI lineage: Eukaryota > Metazoa > Arthropoda > Insecta > Diptera > Drosophilidae > Scaptomyza > Scaptomyza flava. The sequence goes on from JARNME010000012.1 coordinate 45,931,810, forward strand.
GGCAGCGTCCTTGGGCCAACGCTCTATAATCTATTCACAGCCGATATGCGTTTAACGAATATAGTTGCTAGGCTTGACGGGAACGACGTACTAATAGCAACCTAAGCGGATGATACTGCAGTACTGACCAGAAGTAGCTTTATTCAAATAGCAACTGAAGCCCTGCAGCAGTACGTATGCAGTTTCGACGACTAGGCTATTAAATGGAATATAGGCATCAACAGCAGCAAATGTGCAAATGTTACATTTACTACAAGACGATTGACAAGCACAGGGATTTCGTTGCTTGGAAATACAATCACGCACAAGAGTTCGCACAAGTACTTGGGTGTATTGCTGGATAGGAAGCTAAACTTTAAAGCCCATACTGTCACGGTTAAGCAGTCGGTGATGGGAAAGGAATAAGATGTCACTGAGCAACAAAGTTACAATTTATAAGTCCATCTTAAGCCCAATATGGAAATATGCTCTACAAATTAGCGGTACTGCGGCAAAAACAAATTTAAACAAAATTAGAGTAGCCCAGTCCCAAATACTTAGGCGAATAAGTAATGCACCGTGGTACTTCCGAAGCAGCAACATAGAAAAGGATTTAAAGGTTCCAAAAGTTGGGGACGTAGTGCAGAAGCTTGCATCGAACTATCAACAACGCTTAGGTGGTCACCCCAAACAACTAGCCCGACGCCTCACTACAAAAACTACGATTAGAAGATTAAAAAGGTGCCATCCGGAGGATCTCCCAACGAGAGTTATAAGTTAAATAATGTAAAAGTAATTTAATATAAACATAACCACTAGTCAGATGTATCATCTAAGATCTATTGTTCCTTCCCTAAGTGTAAAACTACATTAAGTTGCCACTTCGGTAGCAGAATGCTTGTTTATTAAATAAATTAAAAATTTTTAATATACTATAAAAAAAAAGAACATTTTCTGTTCTCCTTCTTCCATACATTCGTCCACCTTGCGTAGCTCCCCTTCCTCCAGGAGTTTTACTTTAAGCGCGCGAAGTGACGGTAATGAGTCCCGTGTCTCGACTGCCACTACAAAGTTCTCGAATGAACTGGATTAAGTCGACAATAGTAGTATACATAAAAACTCATCGGGTAAATCCACGCCGATCTCATTGGGTTTTTCCACCACTCCAAAAAAGCTAATAATTGCTTTAGCAATGTAACACGCCGTGCCGGTCCTCTTGGTACATGAATCTCACGCAATAGATTCCAAACATCTGCTGATGTTTTACAATGTTTCACATTGATTATTTGCGCAGCCTTTATGTAAATCATTCAATTATTAAATACACTTATTAATTGTTGCTTTAAACGTTTTATTTTATGATTGAATATTTATAGTTTTTTAAAACATGTGCTTGAAGCAACATGAGTGAGTTTTTATAATAATGCACTGGGCCGATGTGCCTCAACGTAAATACAATTTTGAACTAATTGACACATACGAATAAGCTTAAGCTATCCCTACAAAAATCTGCCACGCAGTCGGCTACATGGTTGCAGTCGCGCATGGTGTCCGGTTACATCCTGTGTGGCTGGCGTGATCATGCGCTGCGCTCGTTGTTGCTGACCGATAATTTGCCTAGATCAGCATTTTATCAGCAGGCAGTCGCTTGGCGCGGTGTATCCAAACAGTGGATATTTGTTATGGGATAACTACTCCCCCTCTCGAAGTCAGATCGTCCTCGGTCGTTTTTAGATCCTTGATCATCTCCGAGATTCTTCTCGCGTTGCGACGGGACGTATTTAGCTTGTAGACCCAGTAAACCCCTGCTCCGACGATGCAAACCAACAGTATAGCGCCATGGAAAACGATGTTATGCTTCCCGCCTTGATGCTGTCTCTAACTTCTCTGATGTAATTGAGGTTGTCTTCGCTTAGACGATGGATGTACGGAAGGCTGAGCAAGGTGTTGTGTCCGCTGATGTTCAACATTGGGGACGCTGCAACCGCCGGGAAACGGTTCTGCACACTGTTGCGGTTGAAATAACGCGTGCCGTTAACGACAGCGTACGTCTTAAAGGTGACCAGGCTCGTTCCTTCAACTTTAGATGCAGCTATATCGTCGTACGCAACCACTGCACTGCGATCGTTAATGATCACGATACCATCATCCACTATGGTGACGGGGTCGAGGTGACTCGGTTGTGTCAGGCAATGGGCTGTGCCTCCTGAGTGAAGACCTTGCGCGCAGCTATTTTTTCTCGCCTGCTTGCAGAACGTAGCCGTCGCAGTTAGTGAGCAGCTTGTCACAGCCAGAATTTGGCCATCGCAGTCAGCTACCAGGTTGTCGTCCAGCTGTAGAACTGTGCCATTGTGAGCGACCGGGAATATTGGGATTTTCTTGCAGAGCTTGCTTACTACAGGGAAACGAATTATAAAGCTAATTATATTATCCTTACGATCTACTTTAATGCTAGATACTTCTAAAATATCGGTAACTGTAGTCCCTGTAATTTGATCAGTGAGAATATTTAATAGATCCGAATGATCCATAATTGCTGGGTTTATTACGTTAATTTTTTCCAAAGTTAAGGCAAGCATTAAGTTTCCTATTTCGGTTATCAGCATTCTATTTCGTGTAGTGAGTGTTTCAAAAAGGCGACCAGTGTCAGCCTGTTTAACGTTAGTGGATTTTAGAATTTCGTTTACGGTGTCGGTGAGCTGGTTTATTTTCTCTTGTAGCTTTGAGTTGATTTTAATTTGCCTATTGCTTGCAGTGATCAACTGCGTTTGCGTTACGTCGATTCTCCTAAAGTCGTCTGCGTCCGGGGTGCCCGCAATGGCCTTAAGGGCTGTTCCCAAGAATTCAAGGCTTCTTATCTTGCGATAATGCACATCGAGAGCGGACAACATGTCTAGTGCGTGTCCGGTTTCGATTTCCAGCAATTTCCTCATATGGGATTGCGGAAACAGATTCGTCAGTCTCCCTGCCTCGTCCAACATTGTTCTGTAGTCCGTCAGGTTGGTAGTGTGTCTCAAGTACCCGTATTTGTCCCAAAGTAAGATGTCTCCGTCCTCAATAGGTATGTAGTCCGCGTGCGTATAGTCAGTCACTCGTGCAGTCGTCGTTACCAGTATTAAAAGTACGTGCAATATAATTCTAAAAAGATAAAAAATATTAAATTTGATTAAAAAATATGTAAGCAAAATTTTCAACGGAGGTTGTCCTTGTGGACCACCCTCCCCTCAACGAGGACCGTTGTCCCCAGGTCCGCTTCGACTTTCTTCTCTACGCAGAGCGGCGTTAGTTTGTTCCCTAGTCTGCGGTTTGTTTTTACCAAGATCTTTTCGCCTACCTCAAAGACCCTGTTTTGTCGATTTTTGTTTTCCCTTTCATTTTGATGGAGTTGTGCTTTCTCCAACTTTTTCCCAACATTGCGGATGCACTCCGGCGAAGCGGAGACCACAATGTCCTTTGGTCTTTCTTTGACGACTGAATGGATAGAACCATTATACTCAATCGTTGCCTGTAAAATCAAGTCGACCGTGTCAATTATTCGTCTTTGCAGTTTCAAGCACCTGGATATCTCCAAAAGGGTGCTATGAAAGCGCTCTACTTGTCCATTGGACGTGCTGTGGAGGGGAGGCGCGTTTACAACGTTAACGCCATAATTGTTCAACAGCAAAGACTTGATGGTCTCTGACTTGAACATTTCATTGTCACAGTACACTTGTTTTTCCCGCGGAAATATGTTCATTAGCACTAATAGAGGTGGCTTCGTGTCCTCTATTGTCCGAGATGCAATCGGCTGGACCACTGCGAATTTGGAAAACTTGTCGATGCAAGTGAGGAAGTGCTTTTTGTCAGTGGAGAAAATGTCAATGTGTAACATTTCTCCTGTTTGCGCAGGGACAGGTGTTTGTCCGAGCTCTTGTTTTTTCGGGTGTCTATCGTATTTTGCTTGTGAGCAGATTTTACAATTTAAGACTACCTCGTTCGCAAGTTTGGTCATTTGTGGGAAATAGTATTCCGTCAATACCTGTTTGACGTTCTCCTGCGCTGCCCTATGGGCCCGATTATGTTCTTGAGTGACGATTTCTCTTCGGATACTGATGTTGAACACATCGGCCACGAAATTTTTGCAATGCCAAAACTTGGTGGTTGGAAATGCTTTTATCAGCTCATGCTGGAAACTAGCTAATGCCGGGAGGCTACAGTGAATTGCGTTAACGACGTTCGGGTTAACGACTGACTTAACTATTCCCACAAGCATATCCTTATCGGTGAAGTGTATTTGATGCCGAGTCTTTTCCTTAAAAAGGATCGAGCACCTTTTGAATGGAAAACGTGCTTCCTCTAACACGATCTGATTCCGGAAGCAGTTTAAAGGCTTGTCCGAGGAATCGACCGTGTAGGTAAGGGACAACTCGCTATGAATCGTAGCCGCGTCAGATTCTGGCTCGTTGTGGTTACCTTCGAGGGCGTTCACATTCTGTCGCGAAAGCGCGTCCGCAACATAATTCTCTTTTCCGGGTTTGTAAAAAAGTTTAGCCCACATCTCATCAATGCGCGCCTTCCAGCGCTTGATTTTCGCATTGGGGTTACTCTCGGATACCGAGAACGTAAGCGGTTGGTGGTCCGTGAATATGTTGATGTCACGGACGCCATACAGGTAATGCCGTAATTTTCCAAGGGCCCAGACTATGGCAAGCAATTCGCGCTCATTGGTCGCGTAATTAACCTCCCTATCTTTCAGACCCCTGGAAATCATGGTTATTGGGCGGCCGTTCTGTGACAAAACCGCGCCAATGCCATATGCTGATGCGTCTGTCGTCAGGTCAAATGGCTTGTGAAAATCTGGGTACATTAAAATAACGTCTTCGGACGCTAAAATGCTTCTTAATTTCTCGAACGCGTTGCGCTGAGTTTCGTCAAAGCTTACTGGGACTTTCTTCGACATGTATTTGCTGATAGAACCGTTTTCCCCTTTAAGAATGTCAGAGACCGGCTTCGCTATTGCAGCAAAGTCTTTGATGAAACATCGGTAGTAATTCGCCAATCCCATGAAGGACCTGACGGCAAATACAGAGGTCGGTTCAGCATATTGCTGGATTGCTCTGACTTTTTCTGGGTCGGCTCTCGCACCGTCTTTGGACACGATGAAACCGAGGTAACCTACACTCTCTTTAAATAACTGTGACTTTTCGTAAGCCACGCGCATATTTGCGTCGTACAAGTTCTTCAAAACCCAGTCTACGTGCTTAACGTGTTCCGATTCGCTTTCGGAAAAGATGATCACGTCATCTACATACACGAAGCATGACTTTCCGATCTGCTCCCGAAGAACATCGTCAATTGCTCTCTGGAATATGCTGGCGGCGTTTTTTAAACCGAATGGAAGCCGAAAGAATTCATACTTCCCGCCATTAATGGAAAAAGCCGTTTTTTCACGGTCTCGCTCTGCCAGAATGATCTGGTGATAGCCTGCTTTCAGGTCGAGTGTTGTGAAAAATTTAGCTTTACCCAGATTTGCCAAAATCATTGAGATGTTCGGCATCGGGTATTTGTCGGCAATAGTTTTAGCGTTGAGCTTCCTAAAGTCAATTACCAGACGTTTATTTCTATTGCCCAAGCTGTCTACGCCTTTTTTGTCTACCACCCACAACGGACTATTGTAAGGCGATCGTGACTTTTGGATTATGCCGTTTTTTAGGAGGTCTTTAATCTCCGTATTGACAAAATCCTCAACTCCCCTATTATAGGGTACCATTTGGAGTAAATGGCATTTTCATCGGTCGTTCGTATTGTTGCAACGACGGCCGTGTTGTAAGGCAGCGACTCGTTTGAGTCCACAAAAGCCTTGTTGTTTCGGTGAAGCATTCGCAGAAAGTCTGCCTTCACCGCAGGTGGTGCGTCGATTTCTTTATTGTTCGTGTGGTTGACATTGGTACAAGTATAGTACTGCAATGCCTCCGAAGTTGCACCGATTTTTATTTTTCCCTCTTTAAGGCATAAGACTGCACCCACTTGTTTGAGTAGGTCCAGCCCTATGATTCCATCAAACGTGGAAAGGGAATCAAGGAGGAAGAAGAATGTGTCGCATCCAAACATGGGTAACTTGCATTTCTCAGCAATGTTGTTGGACCCGTGTATGGAGTGGACAACGAAAGGGGATTCGACCGGGATTACGCCCTTTAGGCGTTTGAGTGGCTTGATGTAGTTTTTTGCCGATCCCGTGTCGATTAAAAACTTCATGTCTATCCCCGCTACTCTCCGCCGAATGAACGGCAGTAGGGACCTACTACTGGCGGGACTTTTAAAAATTTTGTAAGACGCGTGCGCGGCTTGTCTCCACGACACGTACGTCTCCTGAGTCCCATTGAACTCAGGCATGCATTTTACTACATCAAGGGGCTCATTGCACACTGTATCATCGCTGATCTGTGCGTCTTCGTATACCTTCAACTCAGGCACCGTAAGCTGAGTATTTTTTAGCTTCGAAGAAATTTGTGAGATTTGTTTCTCTAATTCTGACTTGAGCATGCCCTCTCTTACGACAAACTCTTGTGCCTGTACCGCGAGCGCGGACTGTACGACGGCTTCTATCGCATCGCGTAATTGGTTCGGATCCATCATTGTTTCGGTTCGAATTTCTTGCTGTGAGACTTGCAAAACGTCAAAGCTCCCTATTAAGCCCCTTAGCACACTATCGTCGCTGTCGTAGTGTTCTGGCTCGTCCTCCGTTACGTCGCAGTCACTCATTCGACCGTAAACAAAATTTTCAAACAATACCGCACGTCATGTGGTGCGAGGGGAAAAAAATGAAAATGTTCCTTTTATCTTTTTTTTTTTTTTAACTGATACTCAAAATAACTGTCTTTTGCCTAATCTACACCTTGGAAATGATTAGTGCTTTTTTATTTTTTCTTTTTCTTTAAATTTGTTTTTTCTTTGTTTTATATTTTTTCTATTCTCAATAATCAAATTACTCACATGAAAAACATTTCCTTAACAATTATCCCCGTGGGCTTGTAGTTGGTGTAGGTTGACGGTGATAGCTCCCTCTGTTGTTCGTTGCTGTGAATAATCGCCGGTTTGCTACTCGGGTGATCCTGTTTTGTACTCGCACTGAGGTTTGTGTCTAGCTTTTGATCTGGGTTTGGAACTTGGGTTCCTTATCTTGGTTTCACTGAGGTTCGTGTCTTGCTTTTGATTTGGGTTTGGAACTTGGGTTTCTTATCTTGGTTTCACTAAGGTTCGTAAGAAATGTGCAGCATACTTTTAGAGCACTGATTCTGCTTGCCTTCATTAACTTGTAGCGTTTGTAATTGTGTGTACTTTTTTCTTTTTTTGCAAGTAATTTATTAGCAAAAATTTTTTAATTTGTCTCACAAGAACTATTTTGGCATTTAGCAGTTGTTTGTTGTTCACGTGCGCACAATGATGTCTGTCGACTATCTTTTACTTCCGCACTTTAACTTTTATTATTGACTCCTTATTTCGGGAGTGTGTTTGACCATTAGTTGGGCGCCAATCATTCAATTATTAAATACACTTATTAATTGTTGCTTTAAACGTTTTATTTTATGATTGAATATTTATAGTTTTTTAAAACATGTGCTTGAAGCAACATGAGTGAGTTTTTATAATAATGCGCTGGGCCGATGTGCCTCAACGTAAATACAATTTTGAACTAATTGACACATACGAATTAGCTTAAGCTATCCATACAATAATCTGCCGCGCAGTCGGCTACATGGTTGTAGTCGCGCATGGTGTCCGGTTACATCCTGTGTGGCTGGCGTGATCATGCGCTGCGCTCGTTGTTGCTGACCGATAATTTGCCTAGATCAGCATTTTATCAGCAGGCAGTCGCTTGGCGCGGTGTATCCAAACAGTGGATATTTGTTATGGGATAACTTGTATAACATAATGCTTGCAAGCGCCTTCTCGTCTTTTGCGTCGAAGTCAGCTTTTGGCTGGGGAGTATCATTCTCTAAATTCACCACGCGCACACAAACGACGGACCACAGATCAGCATGTATTAGAACACTTTTCATCTGAACTGCCCAAGCACCATAGTTTTCATCATCAAGCTTTTCGATAGAATGCATTGAAGACATCATTTTGACCTTTTCTTAATAACGGAGTTACTCGCGCAGACTAGCAATGTCTGGGCCCATAACCTATTGGTTTTATTCAAGATAAGCAACCACTTCATGTGGTGTGTGCACAGTAACTAACTTGAACATAGCTGCACACAGGCAGCTCGCTCTCTGTTCGATTTAATAAGAACAGAGTTGCATAGTAAAGATCATATTTGTTTGATACGACCATCGATAACATACACGTTGCCGTTTAACATATATTCTTAACATAAGGCTATAATATACGATATTAAGTTAAGGATTAAATATTGTGACTATTGCCATAAAATAAAAGTTAAAATACTTGTAGCGCTAGGAAATGCAAATAAATAATTCAAAATAATGCAATTGAATTACATACTTATTATTTAAAATTTTTTTCTTTACTGATGCGGATTTGGCAACAGCGTAGACAAATCTGTAAAACAAATTAACTGTTTCGCTTTTATTTTCGCATGACATATGGAATTGCAAAATGTCGTTAAATAAAATAGATATTGGTATGAAAAAAATTTCCTAGAGAGTATTGTCGTACCTAAGAATCAGCTCTCACTTGCCCAGTTAAATAATCGTATAAATAAGTGCTCTTGCAATTTTAAAATAATGTTTAGTTCTTTAGTCAAGCTTATTTTATTTCCACTAACGTCAGTAAAAACTCGAATGAGTTATCCATGAACTTAAGCTGTTGAAGCTCGCTGGCTTACGATTTAGCTTAGAACATTTTCGAATTTGAAAGACTGTCAAGTTGTTGAAGTTTTGACATAGTGCTTACCATTCTTTCTACATACCTGTCAGGTTTTTTGCCAGCCTGATAAGACAACGTTTTTGCCAGAGCTGTTTGGCTTGCGTATAACCATTTAAAACAAGTAGAAAATTTGCAGCCGGACGCAACCGACTGCGGTATACTCGTCACCAGTATTAAAACCGGTAAAAAGAGGCCTGATTGCAAAAAGGTACTGATTCGGCAGGGGCGTATGCTGCCTTAAAGATTCTCCGATGCAGATGGGGCTGCCACCAGCTGTCTTCTTTCCAAATTTGGTGAGTCTAGCTCAAAGTTTGTAAAAGGTGGGGAATGGGAGGGGGGGGGGGGGGGGGTGGTGTTAGCGGTATGGGTGGCGAGGCATCCACATTTTTGATGCAGATCGCTGTGGAATGTTAATTGCTATCTTTATTCAAAATTTGGTGACTCAAGTTTAAAGTTTGTAAAAGGAGGTGAAAGGGGGCGGAAGAAGTGGTGGAATGATGCAGTTTATTGGGGGTCGGTACCATCTACCTTCCTAGAAAATGTGGTGGCTCTAGCCTCACAACTCTGGAAAATACACGCATTCTCGTTTTCGACGAAGCGTTGGGGCGGCTAGGGAAGTATCAAAAACTGAAGCATATATAGGCTTTTCTGATTTCAAAATACAGGGAGGCTGGGGGCGGAATGGTTGGCGTGGCTCCAAAACTTTTCATGCAGTTTTTTTGGGGGTTGCTAGTAGCTAACTTCTCGCTAAATTTGTTAGTTCTAGCTGTAAGGATTTGCGAAATATGTGGATTTATTGGTTTTGAGTTATCGAATTTATCGATTGGTCAGCCCTCCATTTACCGAAGAAAACCAATCTTGACACCTTAATCAACTTTCCCGTAGATAAAGCGAATCGGAAAGTTTCAAGTCTCTAGCTTGAAAGACGTCAAAAAAATTGCGTTCATTCAGACGGACAGACACCATGAGGGACATTTTACAAACCCAATTTACTCTTTACATTCAAATGAAAATTTTTCGCAAAAATGTTAAATGCAACTTGCTCGCTATTTTTTGATAGTGTTAAAAGAAAAGTGATAAAATTTCTGCTGCACATTTGTTTAAATATATATTATATGTACTAAGGACCATTTCAAAACAAAACTTTCGATTTTTGGTCTGTTAGAAAAAATAGCTTCGCAGTGCTATTTTTACGCAGCTGTACATTAATGAAATAAATTTGTATCGACACCGACATTTAATGACATAGATGTTTGCTCCTATTGATAAGCTATTAGCCGGCAGAATTTTGTCAGATATATACCATATATGTTGGATACACTTTAATCACATTTGCACAACTCACATTCTTTTTATACTCGATACTGAAGGAGTTTCAGAAACATTGACATTTTATGTAATTAATTTACGTGTGTGGCTTTCAGCAGTCAATTAATATCAGCGTTAATTATTATATTATTCAGGCGGGCTTAAATTTCCAAGATGTCAGATTTTGAATTAGTTATCTTTTTAATTTTGGATAAGAGGGAGCAAAAGTTATATATTTTTTTATTAAATTACATATTTTATGCGTTTAGTTACAGATTTCTTCATGTGATTGTGGGCTCTCCAGGTTCTTTTAGTCATTTTACTTTTGAGAAGCCTGACGAAGCTTTAGCAAGATGAGTTACATATGCGTTTGGTCATTTGAAGGCACGCTGTCGCTACAAAGTACCAAAGAAAATAAAAATAAATGCAATATTGCATACTTTCATTAATTATGACAAGCGGCATTATGGAACGTTGGATGGAAAAAGGATTGAAAAGAAACATGTGAATGCGGCAAAAATTTTAAACTGTGCACTGTGTAGTAACATTATTGTATTCAAAATAAAATAAAAAATATTACTTGCTTATTATTGTTATCAGTTTTTTAATTTTATTAATATATTTAAAAATTTTCAAATAAATTATGAAACTGAATTTTTATACCAAAAGTAGAAGTGTATATTAGTACTGAGCAGTGCTCATCGTGCTGTCTGTCCGTCTGTCTGTTTGTACGCAACTTTTTGTAACTTTGAAGCTACAGACATGACACTTTGCATAAACCTTGGTTCATGTAAACACTCATTGAAGGACCGAACAATAAAAAATCGAGGTGCAAATCGATATAAAAAAAAAACACCATATTCTCCCCATATGTTAAGCTTACCTCACTAAGTTAATTGGTCTGCATGAAAAAGGAAGACGCAACGACTATCTTCGCTGCCACCAGCCTTTTTTTCTCCTACATCCTTGCAACTCTTGTGACGTTCGTGTACAGTTTAAGCTACAAATGTCAGTTGGTGTGTGTATGGTAGCTTCTTGTTCTTCGGCGCGAAATGTTAAGCTAGACAAACTTTTCTCGTCGGCAAAAAAAAAAATAAATTATAATAATGCAAAGCTTTTAATTTATTTTATTTATTTAGTTGAAACTAAAGCTACAGGGGAAACAGCCATAGCTACTGGGGCTTTCGGCTAAGGATGCGTGTGCAGATTTCTAGCATGATTGGAAAGTGATCACTGCCTTGAGGAGTGTCATCTATTTTAAGAAAAACATTAGGGTGTAAGGCTGGGTGTGCAAAAAGCTAGATCGATGTGGGTAAATGTATTGTGAGTGGAGAATTGTGTTGGTTTTCCGTTATTTAGTAATGTGTAGTTGTTATCATGTATGTACTTGGCAAGGAGTTTACCTCTGCATTTGTTTTTGGGGGAGCCCCAACAGCTGTTCCAGCTGTTAAAGTCCCCTGTTATTAGCGTGGGCGTATTAGTAATTGGAAATGTTGATTCTAAGTGTGATCGTGTGTATTTATTGTTTGGTGGGATATAAGTTGATATTAAGTTAAGCTTTTGGGTTGAGTGTATTTCTATGCCTATTGCTTCTAGGTTGTTATCTAGCGATAATGTCTTGTGTTGCAACGATCTGTGTACTAAAATAACCACACCACCTTTGGCAGATGGGGCAGTGGTTGATAGCATTTCATAGTTAATTGGGATTGGGAAAAGTGAGTTTTCTGAATGGATACAACTTTTGGGTTGTGCGATTTTATTAGGATAAGAAGTTCATTATAATTATTAATGTAGCCATTCATATTCCATTGCGGACGTACGAAGGCTTTAAAGCTGCACTGCAAAAGTCTTTTGAGCAGCTAGAGTCCAATTTCAAAAATGGCAAAGTAATAACTGAATTAGACATTTACGCCGCCGAGCCACGCCGCCGTCGCCGCCGATTTTTGTCTTTTCTGACGCGCCGCCGCCAAATTTCGTAAATAAAATCGCGCCGACGGCAACACTAACAAATCTTACAGCTCTTAAAAAATTAAGATATATCGTAAAATGTGGCCAAATAGTCTTTTAAAATAATCGATAGTTAGTTGAGATTGTCTTAGCATATCTGAAACATTTAACAGCTGATCACTTGTTTGTTACGCTTTTTGTGTGGATGTGCGTAAAGAATTTCAAAAATTAAGTTTTAGATTTTATAATTAAAGTAGGGTTTACAATGTCAGCGTGAGATTGGAAAATGTTTTGCTTGTGTCTGCCACACATATTTTTCACATAAGTTCGTCTCACTCACTCTCAATCTGTAACCGCTTTCGCTTGCATCTCAGCTTGGAGTGGAAAAAAGCTATTCGAAAATGTTGTTTTCAAAGCTATCAATAGATGGCGCATTTTCGAAATTAGTAAAATGTGCTTAAAAGCTCCAAAGTTTTTGCCTCTATTTTGCTCAAAACTGAGGTAAATGATAACAGAATTCACTATTTAATATATATTAAGTACATATTAATGAATATATAACAATAAAATCATTGTTAAATAAAAAAACAAATCGTTAATTTTTGCGCCATTGCACATATGTTAGCTGAGTTCGAATCAGCTGATTGCATTGTTCAAATTGCGCGCACGTGTACAAGTCAAGTAAAAAATTTTATAAAACAAGCATGGACGAGGAGACAACGGCACGATTTATTGAAGTGGTGCAAAGTAATGAATGCTTATGGAGTGTCACGTCCAAAGCGTACAAAAATAAACTGTTGCGGGATGATTTGTGGAAGTCCATAGGAGTGGACTTCAAAATGTCTGCTAAGTTCTTGTAATTCGTTCGGTTGTGACAATATTTCATTACCGTGTATTTTCAGAGAGAAGGAGAAAGTCCACAGCAAAAGTGGCGCTGCTGCAAGTAGGCCATCCAACTGGATTTTTTTGAAGAATTTAGAGTTCCTCGACGAAGCGTACAAGCGACGCAAGTAAGCACTGCCTTTGATTTGTAATTATTATTGATTTATTAATTATACTATTTCATTTCCAGGGTAAGAAATTCGCAAGCATGGGACAGTTCGACTGCGAATGAGGACTCTTGGTTGCAGGATGGGGACTTGGAGTATCTGTCGGAGCCGCAATCGCAGCAGCTTGAATCGCCGCAGCAAGCAACAACGCCGCGATCATTGTCGCGATCGCGCTCAAAGACACCAGGAATGCTAGATGGCATTGTGGAGGCAATAAATGCCAATACCGCCAAAATGATGGGTGGAATGCAAACCGAGTCTCCAATCGATGACGCGCTAACATTCGCTAAAGCGACATACCTCGAATTGGAGAAGGCTGAGGCGACGGAATTCGAAAAGAAAATAATGGGACTCTCAATGGAATATAGATATCGCAAATAAAAAACAAATAAAATGTATTAAAATGTATTTATATTTTTTATTAAGCACTAGTTTTTCGTTGATAAATAATTTGTCATGACATCGCGTAAATTTTGTGCTTCATGCGTTGCTCTGAGCTGCGCTTCTGATTGTAAATTGCTCCATCTTCCATGGTTGATTTCATTTTCAGCTTGATGCGTTGAAGAGGTTTTTGTTTTTCTTATGAAGTTGTGCAACACAACAGCACTGTTGACAATTGATATTGCCAGATCCGGGTCTGCACAAATGACGGTATGGAAAATCCGAAATTTTGATACTAAAATTCCGAACGCATTTTCAATAAAACGTCGTGCCTTTGACAGGGTTGTATTCAAAATACGTTTATCTTCCGACAAACCACGCCCACCATATGGTCTCAGTAAATGGCGCTTTAGCGGAAACGCCTCATCGCCGACAAAAAAATGTGGAAAAATTGTTTCACTATTGGGCAATACAGAAGGTTCTGGCACTGGCAGCTCGTTGTTCAGCAACATTTTTCCCCAGTCCGAGCGACGCAAGATTCCACCTTAACATCAAAGTAAAATTAATAATATTTTCATTCAAAACAACAAAAATTAGCATACCATCTGACTCAGAACCATATGCACCAACGTTGACGACAGTGAAATTGTAATTGCTATCGCAAGCAGCCAGCAAAACAGTTGAAAAGGTTTTTTTTATAGTTAAATTATAAACTTCCACTGTTTGCAGGTGCTTGGATAGCACAATGCTTCCCATCTAATGCGCCTATACAATTGGGCAGTCCAGTGCAGCTATAAAACTCTTCCGCAATTTGTATTAGGTCCGAGTTAGTTGGCTTCGGGATAAATTTTTCGTTTAAACGATTCCAAATTACTTGCGTCGCACAGTGGCGCCCGTAGAACAAGTCAAGTGTCAAAAATCAAAAATTGCATGTGCCTCTAAAAAATATTGAATGAACCTACTTTATAGGAAATTTTCCAGCGATTTCAAATCTGCAATCCATAATGTAACCGGATTTTTTGTTTAGAAGATATAGCTTTTCAAAGTTGTCTGATTTTTTGTGTTACATAAAAATCACAATTTTAAGGTAATTTGGTCGGCTTTGAGATACAATATCTCAAAAACTAAGTTACGGATCGTCATTATTTTTGGGTCTATTGATAGATCTATTTATTAAGAAAAGAATAAAAAAAAAATTATACTATTTGCTTTGCGTTTGGCCAGGCAATTCAATATTTACCAACTATCCACTTTTTCACTATTTCTCAACTTTGATGGAAAATAAAAAAAAATTATATCACATTATATTGGCTATTTTTTAAAATTAATTTCTTTGATTATTCCTCTATTAAATGCAAAAAGTTTCATGTGCCCGTTTTTGCCCCTTTTTTTTTAAATGTAAAAAAAGTGAAAAAGTCATAGGAAAAAAATGTGTTGCATGCATTTTTGGGCAATTTATGACATATTACCGTGAAAACCCATTTTTGTTGTTGTTGTTACGTTCGTTATTGTGAAGATACTTGACTTTTGTTTTTCATTCTGTAATGCTTACCTGAGATCATTTGTCAAATCCTGGTCCCTAAATTCAGGTGCAGTTACTGGATATACAAATAAATTACCAGGTACGCACCGAATACAGAAATTGCGTTGGCGTACAATTAGTCACACATCCCATTCAGGTAGGCACAAATCTTATTCGGACACCTGCCAAGTACCCAAATTGCATAAATTGACCTTATTGACCTGGACTTATACAAACAATAGGTAAATTTGTTAGGCATGAAAGCTAACTCTTTTCTTGAACCCTTAATCCAAACGGTATATATCAGGTAATAGATTAGACTATATAATGAAAAAAAAACTATAATCCTGGATTAGTCTACGACTGAAAGTTGGCGAGACAAGTACTGTTTTACACTTCAAACATGTCGTTGAGCAACCATAAATTATTTGACCTGTTTAGGAAGTCAACCACATTACAAAGTTTCACGGAAGCTGCCTTCGAAGAACTTGATAGTTTATACGGCAATATACAGAGAAGCGAAGATATAAAAAATAAACTCTGCATGATGTATGCCAGTCTAAACTCACGATGGATAAAAACAAACAGAATGACTGAGAGATTCAACACCAAACACCAGGACTGGCTTAATAGTGATACCATCCTGGGTACATTAACAGAAGATGAACCCAGCACATCCACCGGACGAGCAAGAGGAAGGCCGACTAAAGGCATGGAAGAGTGTTCAAATTTAACAAGAAAGAGGAAACTCGCTGATTCAACAAATGATTTATCTACGGAACATTTATCGGAATTATATCCGCAGAAAAAGTTGACCCCGACAGTCCATAAAATATTGGCGCATGGCAAGGATATAATTGAGTATCAGTCTTTGCCAATTGGAGAGCTCTCTGAAGAAGCACAAGAGTCCCTTAATAAGTTTTATAAAAAATACAGATTGCTAAACACTTTCAAAGCTTCAAGGGTGAGACAAAATGAGGACCTCTTCAACATGTTAGCAGCATCTTCAGATCCACTAATTTCATCACTGAGGCATGTTAAGTCACGAAAAGAATTAGAAAATACTTATAGTTCAGAGATGATTTCTCTTTTAGATATACCATCTTTTACGGATTGTGATGAATATTTTACAAAAAATTAATAAAAAAAAAAATAATTATTTTTAATTATTTTAATATTAATTTTAGATTATAAAAACCAATAAAACGAAACAATAAAAATCAAAAAATTTAAAAATATTTTTTTTCCTTCCCGTAAAGTTGATTTTTCCACAAATTTCAGTTTTGCATACCCATAAATAGGCACAGAAAAATCGTAGAATTCATTTCAAACGCTCATTTTATAGGTTGATTAATTATCTATTATATGCTTTTAAATTGTTCGATTATCTCATTTGGTTCAAAAGTTATGATTTTTGATATGAAAAAACTCAAATGGCCCCACTGTGCGTCGTTTCCTTTACGATGTTGTGAACAGTACACTTGGCCACGCGGAAGGAATAACCAATGGCACTGTAGGACGAGCCGGTAGCAAGAAATCTAGTAATAAAAATTTGATTTTATATGTATGCAGAGTTTTCAAATAAAATCTTATATGTACCTTAATGTTATCATAAGCCTATCGCGCTCTGAAATTGGCTTTCTAATAGAAAACTTGGCCAAATCTGATCCCACAAGTTATAGAAGTTCACCGAATTGTTCTATATTCGTCCGAGTGAAATTGTAAAACGTTTCGCTGTCACGCAACAGCTCTTTACAAAAAGTTGGCCCAAGCCCAAGACTATCCCGCTGCAACAAATGCTCTCGCGCCCAACACCGTCGAGCACGTCTCTTCGGCTTCTCCTCCTCAACTACAACAGCAGCAGCAGCAAGAGCTGTATTCATAATCATAGAATGAAAAGCTAGTAAAATTTCTTGATTGTTCTTCATTTTGGTTCACTTTATAAATTCTTGACTCACATAAGACAAATATCAGCTGTTCATAGACAGCTTTTTTAAAGCGAAGCGCCTCGTCATAGGAGATATTCCCTTGCACCAATGTTGTTGGCACAAATTGTTGTCCATTCAAAAATTTGGAATTTTGTTTTCTTGCATCGATTTTTGGACTCCGTTCATTCATATTTTCTTTATACCTGCGACAATCCCTAGACCAGGCTGGATGCATTCCCCCACAATTGATACAAAGGTAGTTTTCCACTGCAGTTACCTTGCACTGCGAAGTTGGATGATCTAGAGCACATTTACCGCAGATGTATGGTTTCCAGCAATAGTTTTTGGTGTGCCCGAAACCTTTGCATCTGTGACAGAGAATGGCGTTTAATGATTATTTAGGGATTTCAACCATTACTTTCTGATGTCCGATTTTAGTTAAATTAAGTGCATCTTTGTTATTCGCCGCACGATCTAATTCAACAAAGAAAAAGTTTCTGGGTATGGTTTGTTCCTTTCCGTTATTATTAATAACCTTCCGGGGGCGAGGGTTGCTTACACGACGGACGGTATGACCAGACTCGATAAACGCCTTTCTTATTCGATCTTCTGGAGTAGTACTTGCTAAATTGCGGACGATTACCCGATAAGGCTTGTCATCCTTAAGCTGATATGTGTAATGGTGCACATCTATTGTTTTAAGGTGTTCCACAAGTTTACGATATGAATTAGAGACCCCAACAAAGGAAAAAAAGGACCCTGGCAGCAAATGCCAGATGTTAAAAACTCAAGACTGGAGGCGGCTATTGAAGCTCTCACAGCAAAAGTTGATGTATTACAAGCCATGTTTAAAGAGATGCAGGAGACCAACCAGTTTCTTAAACAAATGTGCCTCAGTCTTTTGAACGCTAAAAAATGAATCCACACACACTTAGCCTCGGATTATGGAATGCTCGGGGAATCTCTGGGCATGTTGAGGAGCTAAAGCAGTTTCTTACCGAACATAACATAGACGTTATGCTTATCACTGAGTCTTGGCTACAGGAAAATATACAAATCTATCTCCCTGGCTACATCATTCATAAAGCAGACCATCCCAGCAATATTCTTAGAGGTGGAGCGGCGATCCTAGTAAAACAGGATATATCTCACTTTCCTTGCGACCCGGTGTCGACGACGCAACTGCAAATGGCCTCCATTAAAATTAACACAGCTTCGGGTGAGTTGGGAATTTCTTCTCTTTACCTTCCTGCGATGATCCCATGGTCTGAAGCGGACTTCAACCAGTTGCCCAGGAATCTGGGCAGTAAATTTATTATTGGCGGTGATTTTAATGCTAAAAGCAGACTTTGGGGAAGTTTTAGGGGCGATGCGAGAGGCAGCAACCTTCAGCAGTAGAAAGCTCCTCTGTTCAAATTCTGGCAACTGCTCAAGCAACACACCATCCTGCTGATATAAATCGCATACCCAGCCACATCGATTTATTTGCTTACAATGGTCTGCGCCAAAAACATCTCAAGATAAGGACAGAATATCAGCTTTCTTCGGATCATCTACCGTTAGTCGTTACATATGACTCTGCTCCGGTTATCATTATGAAAAAGAGTCGATTACTACAAAGGGGATCGAATATGAAGATTTTTCGTCAGGAACTGGAGAAAACTTTGGATCTTAATCTAGAAATCTTACTGCCAGAAGACATCGAAGACGTTCACAAGATCTTTCTTAACAAGGTGCACTCAGCTGCTCACGAAGCTTCTGCATCAATGCCGTCGCATGGTATTAGACATGATAATATTCTACCCCCTGCTTTAAAGGCGCTGCTGCTTATCAAAAGGAGGTTAAGAAGACTGTTTTGTCACACTCGTGATCGCACGGTTTATAGAGTCTATTGCAGAATATCTAATAGAGTGAAAAAGCTGCTAGTGCTTCATAAACAGGAAAATGACAACCTTCTTGAAAAAGTTTCGCCAAATGATTCTGCTAATCATTCTCTATGGAAATTAGCGAGTAGATACAAAAGGCAGGTGTCAGCTGAATTCCCAATTAAGAGTGCCGATGGTTCTTGGGCTCGTTCGCCTAGTGAACAGGCTAAAGCATTTGCTGAAGACTTGGAAGGACGGTTCCAGCCATTTGATACCACACCAGAAAACTGCAAGCAAATGGTTCAATCCATTCTTGACATCCCTGGTCAGTTGTGCCTCCCTGTTGCTCCAATTACACCAGAGGAAGTATCCTGTCACATAAATGGGTTTAAAAACCAGAAAGGCTCTAGGCGAAGATGGACTTGGCGTTTCCCTTTAAGGCGGTGTTATTCCTAGTTCTCCTCTTCAACTCGGTGCTGAGATTAGGATACGTCCCAAAGCAGTGGAAAAAGGCCAGAATTTTTATGGTTTACAAAAATGGTAAAAATCCATATGCATTAGACTCCTACAGGCCAATAAGTTTGCTTTCCTCCATATCAAAACTTTTCGAACGCTGTCTACTAACTCGGTTGCTTAGAATTGATGAAGTAAAGAATAGTATACCTCCTTTTCAGTTTGGGTTCCGTTTATCTCATGGATCTCCATAACAGCTGCACAGAGTGGTAAATTTTATTCTTGAAGGATTTGAAGCCAAGGAGTACGTGGTAGCAGCGTTTCTTGATATTAGACAAGCTTTTGATAGAGTTTGGCACGATGGACTGCTTTCAAAACTTAAAAATAGTCTGCCGCCTCAGCTTTAGTTGATTGTTCGGAGCTACCTTTGCGACAGAACGATCTCAGTGGTCTTAAATGGAATTACATCAAGCGTTAAGATGATGCGTGCAGGTGTACCCCAAGGCAGTGTACTCGGCCCGACTCTTTACTCCCTGTTCACCTATGACATGCCCAATGGATTTGATAGCCAGGACTTTATTGTAGCCACATTTGCAGATGACACGGCAATCTTATCTAAGGACAGATGTATTCTAGCTGCCACAAATGAGTTACAAGAATATTTAACCAGGTTTGCTCATTGGGCCACGAACTGGAACATTGGCATAAATGCCAGCAAATGCGCTGAGGTTACGTATGCTCTTCGACCACTTATTTGTCCAAGAGTTTACTTAAATGGAGAACTTGTACCCCACCTTTCAAAATACAAATATCTTGGTGTAATTTTAGATAGGCGGCTCACGTTCAATGCGCACACCACATATGTCACAAGCTCTCTAAAAAAAAGAATCCAAAAACTGTACTGGCTACTAACCTGCAAGAACAAACTGTCTCTCAGAAATAAAGTTCTGCTTTACAAAACCGTCATTGCATCAGTCTGGCGTTATGGAATTCAAGTTTACGGTATCGCCGCAAAATCAATCCTAAACAAGGTGAGAGTCCTGCAGGCAAAAACCTGAAGAATGCTCACTGGTGCCCCATGGTACGTCCGTACAACTCAGATAGAGAAAGATCTAAATGTAGATAAAGTGGGCGACATAATCGCCCGGCAATCGGCAGCCTACCACCAACGTTTGGGTGGTCACCCAAACACACTAGCTAGAAGGCTCCTCAGGCAACGCTCAAGAAGACGTCTTGAAGGGTGCACCCCATCGACTTACCCAACAGAGTTATAGCTTAAATGTGTACACTTAAACACCATACTTATATTATTTTATAAGTTGCTTAGCACACGTAATTTTAAGTTTAATTTAAGTTGTTAAAAATCATAATAACAGAAAAATTAAATATCACCCCAAAAAGAAAAAAAAAAAAAAAAAAAATTTCAGCTTATTTTCACTAACGGCCAACCAACAACCGAACACTTCTCAACCATTCGAATTCATACGTCGCGGAAGGCGCCTATTTTTTTTTTTCAAACAAAAACATAATACTTTAGATAATCTTCAACTCACTCAAACTGTTGTCCCACGCTGAAAGATCTTTCAAGTGTGTTGAGCGGCGGTTGCTGAAACGAGATAAACTTGATCGACAGGTCGAGGTCTTGGGGTAGGGTTGGTTGTCTTTGCTATAAAGCTTTTATGAAAAAACAACTAAAACGAAAAAAAATATTTCTGTTTTAAAAATTTATATCTTAAAGGTAGTATAAATATCATTAAGGTTTCAATAAATTCGGGTTTGACTGATTTTTATCTTAACTATTTAACAATTTGAATTCCTGTGAATACCACGCTTTATTTGCGCTGTAGGCACTACATGTGTGAAGGCATGCATGCAATTGCTCGTGCCTTCAAAGGTTTGGGTATTGGACAGGCACAATAAGGTTAGGTTTACAAAAAAAAAAAAAAAAAAAAAAAAACTAAATGTGAGCTTGCCAGAGGGGCATAAGCCGAGAAAAAAGTAGGGGGTGAATATTAAATAAAATTATTTCCCTGCTCCGCGCTCAAAATCATCCTGTTACGATCCCGGAACTCTGCAACATTGCATATGCGGCTGCCAAAGCTCGTCTTAGTTGGGACTTCAACCTTTCCAGTGATTGCCACGCCGCAAGCTCCGCTTTCGTTGGTGCTTCGCCGACGAACGAGCGATTAAATGTCTCGGTCACGGTTAAATGATCGCCTTCTTGTGGCTGTCAATTATCGCCACATCGAGGACTCGAACCCTTATAAGAACGCCCCAGTCTCCAGCTCCACTTTTAGGTTAGGATCGCCTGCAGCTCCAATTCGCCTCCACCAACATTGGTGTTGGTAAGGTCAATTTAGGTCAATGGTCAGGTAAATTTATACGATACCCATCGCTTTTAATTTCTATTTTTTCTGTGAGTTAAGTCTCTACTAGGATTCTGATGGGCGTGTAATTGAATATGTTGGGACATAGGTGGGGTATTTGACGTATCTGGGAAATGAACTTCAGCATTGTTTAAAAGTGAAGTTATTCGGGGTTCATATTCATTGCTGAATCAGGTTTGCGTGCACTGGTTAGTACACGCTTTTGGCCGTTTTTTGAAAGACATGTTTGACAAGATGGGCGATATGTGTCTGGTTTGCCACATCCGTAGCAACACTGCAATCGGCTAGGCAATCTTGGAATCGATGCCCCACTGCTATGCAATTCGAACAGGTGAGCGAGATAGCTGCAATTTCGCCCTCGAAATCATCGCCTCAGTTGGGAGTATCGTCAGGTTGCTCTTCATGTTCGACGATCTTGCTGACTTGGGTTCTGGGTCTAAGCCTATTCATCGGCAAGCTAGTTTTTTCCAGTACTTGCATAAACCGCTCCCGCTTTCGAACCACCTCCCGTAGTTGTCCTGCCCTATATATGGGCACAAACAAAATTTCGCGCTGAGTTTCTGGAAGAAGATTTGCTCGAACAACTTTTAGTTATGACAATTCTGACATAGGCTGTTCTAATTTATCAGCTATCGACATTATGACTTTTTAAAACACGTCACAGTTCTCATTTAATTTTTGCTTGCGCTGCGAGATAGCTGTACGAATTTCTAAATCCGTTCACCCATCTCTAAGCTGCGCTTGAATTGCCGCACTTAGAGCTCTCCATTCGATCGAGGTTGTGCTTTTGTGGTATCGCCAAAACCACTCATTGGCTCTACCTTCAAATAAATTACTAGCGTGCTGGGCTAACAGTGTAAAATGTCCTTCCAGAGTCTGGTGTGTCAGGGCTTCGACGCGGTATAAACAATCTTCTACTGATAAAGTCGAATGCCCAGAAAATCTTAACTTCCAATTGGAAATATGGGCAAACCTATAAATTCGTCAAACGATTAATGAAGGCTTGTACCTGCAATGCCCGGGCCTGAGGCTGGAGCTTGCAGTCTTTGAAACCCAGCTTCTATTAACTGAGATATAACAGAAGACTGCTGATGCAAAACAGCAGCCATTGCGTTTATTAAAGCCTGTTGCAGAGAGGCTGCATCTTGCGCTCGACTGCTGATTGGAACCTGCCGGTTGAGTTGCATCTGCGTACGGTGGTGATTCTCCTAAATTCGTCACCGGACGAATCTGTGCAGAAGCCGACGACTGCGCAACAGTGATCGGCTGTACAGTAGCGGAATTTGACGCACTTTTAGACCTGGTCGTAATCCTGGTGGCTATTAATTGATTAGGATGCTCTACTTCTCTAGTACATACACAACAAATGGTTTCGGGTTCAATGGGGATTTCAAGTTGAAGGTCTTGTTAAGAACACCCTGCTTATGGCGTCAATGGTTGACCTCGCCTTACGAAACCCATACTGGTGCGAGGACAGCCCGCCGGCTCTGTCTATCGCATGGCTTAGCCTTGTTGCCAGAAGCTTTTCAAAAGCTTTCCCAATGTTGTTTAGTAGGCAAATTGGTCGGTACGAAGACGGCTCCCCCGGTGGTTTATCCGGCTTCGGCGGAAAAGTCCTTTCGTTCAGCGTCAAAGCCAGCTCCAGCGCACGGTTCGGTATACCATCTGGACCTGGTGATTTGGACGCCAAGAGTATCTCCTCCGGCATGATAATATCCGGTACGGTGTGATGTTGGTGCGCCATTCGTGCTGCGGGCAAGGACTGCTACGTGGAAACAAGCACTCCAGACTTCCTTCATCCTGTAGGGACGCATCGAAGGGTGGTGTTGATTCCCTGCATGGATGCGTTTGACCACCGTTTTGTACGCTCTACCCCGCGGATCTTGCTCAGCAGAGTCGCACAATTGCAGGTAGCACTCTCTCTTGCTTGCCTTGATAGCCTTTTTAAGTGCACCTCTTGCCCGTCTGTACTCCTCCCATATTCTCGCACAGTCCGGCCTATTAGCTGCACGTTTACTTAGCCTTCTGGCCCTGATACAGGCGTTGCGTGCCATCGCAGTTTCAGCTTTCCACCAATATGGGGGGGCGGGGGGGGGCATGGGAGCGCATGTAAGGACGTCGCAATGCCATACTGGTATCACAGGACGAGGAAATTTGCTCTGCCATTTGAGCTGCACGATCATCTGCAGGTCCTGACATAGAGAGCTGCGTGATTGCTTGATAGAACACCAGAGCGTCGAAGGTGTCCTGCCGGTAGTGCTTATCGATTGGTACGCTATGCACAGTAAGCTCTCGCTGGCCATCAAGCTGTATAGACGTAACTTGACGTTTGTGATGCGTTGTAGAGAGGGGCTAACGAAGGTAAGGACTATTAGTGAGCCAGCCCCAGCTCTGGAGAAGATGTGCCCACTCTCACTGTTGAGTAGCGCAAGATCTAGTGGAGCCAGTGCTTCCATGAGCACCCAATCTCTGGAGTTCGTTGTAACGCTGCCCCATTCCAGTTCCCATGCATTAAAGTCGCCCGCGAAAATAATTCTGCTTCGACCCCTGGCATCGTCAGCAAGTTGCTCCAAGATTGCTGAGAAAGCGGCGAGTGATAAGCTTGGCGCAAAGTAACAGCTGTAGATGCAAAAGCTGCCCAGTCCTGCTCTCACAAAACCTTCAAACTCCTGCACTTCAGTCAGCTGCTCGGTTGCACCGCATACCCACAACGCAGCCTTCTTGCTGGTGTCCGACCCCCAGATACCTGATGGTGCGATCGACACCCGATGAGGCTCGCTTAATATGCATACATCAAAGCAATGCTCTTTAGTTGACTGCTCCAGAATCGACTGACCAGCCATGCAATAATTAAGGTTTAGCTGTAGAAACCTTAACATTTCGTTCGCTCTACAGCTGCTTCATAAGCCGGGCAGGTAAAACTACCAGTAGTGTGCTCCACGCTTCCTGACGCCTGCTTAGAGCACAGCCACACTTTGGTGGCTTGCTGTTTGTTCCCGCTCGTGGCCAGCCTCGCCTTTAGTCGTCGTTGCTTGTGCATTTCACTGCAGTGTGCCCAAAAGCCAGGCATTTATAACACCGCAGTGGCTGCACAATGGGCCGTATGTAGCCAACAGCCCACCCAACGCTGATTTTACCCAATTCCAGTAACCGGCCGGCTAAAGCGGTTGGAAGCACCAACGTTGCCGACGATGTGCCGCTACGAAGGGCACGAACAGAGCGGACTGCGTCGACCGTAAATCTTGAGGTGTCTATGGCCTTCTGGACTACTTCGATTAACTCCTCCTTTGTTGATAGTCCGTCTAAGCCGCGGATTTCGACTCGCTGGACGTCTACGAGCGTTTTGACCTTCGCCTTGTCTACCAACGCTATTGCCATGGCTGCTTGCACTTCCTCAGAGCTGTGCGAAGGCTTTTTATTTAGGCGCAGCAGCAGGTCACCATTGGCTGCTCACCTGATCCCCTGTACATACAGGTCACCATTGGCTGCTCGCCTGATCCCCTGTACATCCTCGCAGTATTGGCGCAAGGATGAGTCGGTTTTTACGACGCGAAGCGTAGCTGCAGCGTGACTGCCGCCTTGGCTTCACCTTCGACCTGGTCGATTGTGGTGCCGTTTGTGGTGCTGCGTTTGGTGGCACTTTTGGTGCCGCTTTTGGTGCCGCTTTTAGGCAGAGTGTTGCTCTGATCAGGCAACTCTCTTTGTCGCTTAGGCGTTGGTTTGCTACCTTCGCTATGGACAACGCCAGGAGGGTGAGCTGTTATCTCCATGTCACTGCAGCGAGGACAGTCCGAGATTGTTAATGTTGTCTGGGTAATGCCAGCTGCTTCTTGAGGATTGCTAAGCTTTAGAGCTACCTCGTGCGTGCAGCTTGATGATCTTTAAAATTTATTCGCGCATCAATGTGTTAATGTGACGTTGGCCACTAAAAAGCTCGGACAATCCTGAGAGAGCCTTGCCCATCTCTTCCAGCGCCCTTTGCAGTGTGCCTGTTAGCTTCACTGCTTTAGCAACTGGCCAGTCAACCGGTTTCGGCAAGTGAGCTGCCGGTGGAGTTTGCTGTGCCGTGGGGAGCTCATCGTCTTCTGCCGGGAGTGGTGCGACCATCCAGAGGGAGAATCTCGGCAAATGCCGAGCGGCGCACAATTTCATCCATCCTTTCTGGATGGACTCAAGCAGTCTCACGTTGAACAAAGGTTTCCCTATGGTGTGAAACCGCTGGAGGTTATACCACCCCGAATCGGTCACCAGGGCCCCACGGAGCACCGCCGCGACGGAGGGGGTTGCTAGTAGCCGATTCCGTGGGCTTTTGCTATTTCTGCTAAGAGTTTCCTATTTGAATGCCAATAAAGAGACCCGCCTGTGGTTATGCTACAATTGGCATAGGCCCTTTTGGGTATGCAATGGAAATTCGTTTACCCTTTTTTTACACCTATCGCAGCAGAGACACCCACCAAGCCCACTAACGCCACCTGTTGCCAACAAGGGGATCACGGTGAACACTGTTTGCTCAGATAGCCCTGCTACGAATAAGCGGCCAGCCCTGGGATGGTGCGCGATCAGCTGGCCGTGAGGTCACACTAAAAACATAAACAGCACACCACAGGGAATTAGGTGTTGCACTGTGTGTATTTAAATTACTCACACAAGCGAGATCAACCAAAAAAAAGCGCGCGCTATCTGCTGGTGAGCTGACTTTGTGGTTTTACGCTACACGCGCGTATAGGTGTGTGAAGTAGGCCCAGCGCAGGCCTCCCCCACAATGCATTACATGTATAATATAGCTAAGTATAAGAGCGGCCAGACCAGCAAAAGAAGACCGAAGGTCAGGCGCGCGTTCGCAACCCACGATCAAGGTGACGCGATCCACGAAAAGAGGAATAGCGCGCTCAGGCCAAGCGCGAGACTGGCGAATTAGTCCGTGGTTGGAATCAAAAGCGTGCGGTTGTGTCCCACAAGGGGAACTCGGTCGCCGGGATAATAAAGGTGCGGTCATGTCCCACGGAAGGGAGTTGAGAAAACGTTGAAAGTAGAGAAACATGGCAAACGGCTGGCGAGATTGGCATAAGACAATTGTATGTAGATATATGGCGTGATGGAAAGTTTAAGTGAAATAAAGCAGTATAACCTTAAAGCACGAGTGTCTTTAATCCGACCAGAGGGGCATTAAATATACACGCGTACGCATATGTAAGCGCGGTCGATACGCTACTAGGCGCGTTTCGAATTGTTTGGATAGATCTAAGTGATCAGCGGCACGCGTACTGTGGCTCGTCCCGTACGCTTCCCAAATCATTCAGTCGGTTTGGTAACGGAGCATCGGCAACAGTGCGACCTCGACTTGAGAGGGAACATACCCTGTGCTATCGGTGGTACTTGTACTGCGAGTTGGTCCCGTACACCTCCCTGATCGCCAGCCGTTGCGGAATTTCGACCCCGGTATAGCGGCGGACTAGCATGCCTCCAACTCGCGAATACGTTTAAGCAAATTTAAATATTTCTTGTAACGTTAAATCTGGCCGGACTGAGTCTCATACGCCGGCCAAAATCACTACTTTACAGATGTTAGCACATCAACAAAACAAAGCGAATGCAAAGCAACAGACAGCGAGTGAGTCTTCGGCTTTGCCGACCACTTTTCTCTGCCGCAACACCAATACCATCATATTCGTTTGCAAGCAGAGACAATTGTTGTACAACAACCACATACTATTTCAATTTTTGCTGCCTATATGTGTGAGTTACAGCAGCGAGTTACAGCAGCGAATTAACGCAGCGAGGTATGCATGTGAGATACGGTAGAGAAGTGAGTGACTCTTAATAGTTACGCTACCGCGCGTATGGATGTTAACACATCAAAAACCATGGAATGTAGATTTGAAGCATTAATACCAAAAAAACGATTATTTCAATGAGAAATGAAAACTTCCAAACACCCAATTCACCACGCATTATATCAAGAGTTGAAACTGCGAGAGAACGGTTCAAAGACAGGAGCCCCATCTAAATCAGCAACAAAAATATGCCTGCGATACCTTCATGCATGTAGTGAACGGAACTGGTGGAATTGTTTCTTAGATGTGCTCGGTGGAACTCTAAAAACATTCTAGTTTTCATTGATTTTAGCAATGATTCGATCGCAAAAGTAGTTGCACTAGTAGTTGCATAATTGGGTTGTGCTGCAACATTGCTGCAAAATCGGTCGAACAGCTTATTCAGCACTCAAGTTGTCATTGAACATGCAATGTAATGAAACTTCTACTTGCAATGTTTCGAGGAATTCTGAGATGGCAAAAGGGTTGCAAGAATAGTGTGGGACAGCTCCCAAAAAATTTTTGGAGGCATTAGACCGCATTAAACCGGCTTGGTGTTGCGATGATTCTATTGGCAGGCGATATTCGATAAACATTGCCAGTAAAAAATACGTTTAATGTAAAAATTCCCTGCAAATTTTTGTCACTGAACTGAATCAAAGACCGAACTTTTTGATATTTTTTCCAAACATTGCCCTATGGCAATTAAGTAAATAATTCGAAAACTATGCAGTAAATTGTCAAACCGTAAATAACTTTGGCTTATGTAAGTCGTTCAGGTTCGTTTATGACAAAATATTCGTGGCACCGCCCCTCCTTCTTCAAAAAAGCGTTTGTAAATGTTTTGTTTTTCATAAACTTATCAATTATGATTGATATTGTGATATTTTGGCCTTATTTTGTCAAAAAGAAGCTGTCGACAATAAATCACTAAGAAAGGTACTTTACTACATCAAAAATTTTGGATTTACGCCACCCATTCCGCTTTCATCTTTTCCGTATTTTGAAATCGAAAACGCCTGTATCTTTAACAGGTTTGAACAAGACTTGCAAAAGTTGCAGTTAAGATATTTAATGATGTCATTCAAAATCATCAAATACTTGTAGACCCTCAATCTTTCCGCGCCAGCCACCCGCCGCCTGTATCAACGCCCACTTTTGAAATCGAAATCCGCATATCTTCCGCAGTTTTTAAGTTGGAGTTACCAAATTTGATGGCAATATAGCTTGTGACCTCAATCAAAGATCTGCATCAAAAATTTGGATTCCACGCTCACCCATGCCACCCGCTTTTTAGCATCGGAAATTCCCATATCTTCCACTGCTTTTAGCTAGAATCACAAAGTTTAGTGTCTATTTAGCTGCCGATGTCCTCCAAAATGTGCATCAAACCCCTGGAAGTGAAAAGTCAACTTTTCGTAACATAAATAATTTTTTGGGCATGTTCTTTACATACACAAATCGCAGACTATCTGTACTAATATTATAAACGTGAAGTTTTGTAAGTATGGATATTTATGACTCTTTCACGTAAAAACTACTGAATGGATTTAAACGAAACCTAGCAACAATATAGCTTATACATCAGAATATCATATAGGGTGCCATTTACGAGAATAACCGCGAAAAAATTTTCGACGCCAACCACACTTTGCCTTGCCGGTCATATATAAAATTTTTTTGTTTTTAAATTAAATTACAAAATTATCCTGAACCCAGTTGCAACAAATAAATTAAATTTATAATTGACTTTGGTATACTGACTTAGCTTCAATCGATTGAATTCGATATATCCGGTGTTTCTTAACCGATTTGGACGAAATTTTCAGAAAAGTTCTATCATTACCCATTACGTCAACCCTCATTTTTACATTTTCCAAATTCAATAGTTTTTTGATATCGATTCCAGGTGTATATCGGAAACTAGAATAGCTATCGATAATTTGAAGCAAACTTGTTCTGCTCATGGTATAAGAGAACTTATAAGCAAAATCTTAAGTCTCTAGCTCTTGTAGTCTCTGAGATTCACGCGTTCGTACAGACGGACAGACGGGCATACGGACGGACAGACGGACATTGCTATATCGTCTGTTGATGCTGATCAAGAATATATATACTTTATGGCGTCGTAGATGCTTCCTTCTGCCTGTTACATACTTTTGCACAAAACCATTATACCCTGTTTTACCCATTTTATGGGTTAAGGGTATAACAAAGTATAAAAACAACCACTTTTGAATACACGCATACATACATCTTTTACACTAAAAACATTACAGCATTGTTACATTACATTTAAATTAAAATTAAAATTGCACTTCTTTATATCGACGTTGGTTGTTTTTGTCCGTTTTGAATGTTTGCTGCTGTAGTCATCTGTAATTACTGTCGAATAAATGTTGTTCATGCTGCTTTGTTGTATTCGTAAGCTTTCTAGCGTCAGTCTTGTTCTCTCTCTCCGTTCAATGTGGTTTGAGCGTTGTCGAAGTCAGCTGTGTGACCTGTTGCTGTTCTGTGCTGTGCAAGTGCTGTGGTCATTTTTCGCTTTTACGCATCCCCCGGTGTTCGTTTAGTCTCGCTCCAAACGCTCTCTTGGTTGTACCGATATAAGCCCCGTTACATCGCTCTCCCTCTCTTCCCATGCAGCTGATTTGGTAGATGACGTTTTGTTGTTGTTCCTTGTCGATCTTGTCTTTCGTATTCGTAAACAATCTACGTGTATTTTTTTGCGCTTTACATGCATTTGTTAGGTGTTTGGTAGCATCAGCTGGCATAATTTTCACGAGTGTTTGTTTGTTAGTTAAATGTTCTATATATGGTATGCTAACGTATTGGTTCATTTGTTCGTCCGAATTGTCGTTGTGTGCTTTAAAGATTTTGTTATTTTCGTTTGTGATTTCTAGTATTATGTTTTCCACTAAACGTTCCGGGTAGCTGTTCTTAAATAACATTGATTTTAATTTAATATATATTTCGGGCCTGTGTTGTTCAATGGTCAATGTGTATGCTTTCCTGACCATGTTTTTTGCAGTGTTTAATTTTCGCTATGTTGGGGGATATGGGGTTGCCCATGGAAATACCAAAAATCTTTTGGTAAGTTTTGTTGTTGTATGTCAGGTAGTTGTTATCAATTAGAATAAAGTCAAGTATTTCCTTAAAATTTTTCTTTGGTATCTGTGTTTGTTCTGTAATCTCCGTCCATCTTCCCATTTTGGTTTGTATTGCTGTGCTTATGGGTATGTTTGTAAATAATGATACCACGTCAAATGATACGAGTCTATAATCATTTTCAATTATCTCGTTTTTCAGTTTTTCTTTTAATTGTACCGCGTTCAGTATATTGTATTGTTTTGAAATTATATTATTTAAAATGTTGACTATATGTTTTGCCAGTTTGTAACATGTCACGTTCGTCGATGATGCTATTGGTCTTAGGTGTGTGTCTTTTGTTATGTATTTTCGGTAATCCGTATAATCTGGGAGCGTGCCCACTTGAACAGTATAGTGTCGCTTTTAATTTGTAATTTATATAGTTTTGTTTGTATAGGTCATTTACAATAGTGTTGTTTTTCCTTATTAGTATTTGTGTTGGATCTTTTCTCACTGTTTTGTAATGTAGATTTATCTTCCAATAGTCT
Organism: Scaptomyza flava; assembly: GCA_030179655.1. Lineage (NCBI taxonomy): Eukaryota > Metazoa > Arthropoda > Insecta > Diptera > Drosophilidae > Scaptomyza > Scaptomyza flava. The sequence continues at coordinate 45,962,951 of JARNME010000012.1, forward strand.
TTACATATTGTCATGATAGTCTTTAATACCCTTCACACATGTGAAACAGGGTATATTGAGTTTCTCATGAATCTGTAACGCCTTAAGGAATGATGGGAGACCCCATATATCAAAATTATCAGGACGAGCTCAGGAATTGAATTCTGCGTGTCCGTCCGTCCGTCTGTCCGTCCGTCCGTCTATCCGTCTGTCTGTTTCAACACGATTTCCGGCCAAACTGCTGAACCGATCTTGATGAAACTTTCACAGATTGCTTAGATCATGTCGGGTTTGTTCACTATGAAATTTCATCCTGATCGGAGCATTCTACGACATAGCCACCATACAAATTTACCATATCAACACGATTTCCGGCCAAACTGCTGAACCGATCTTGATGAAACTTTCACAGATTGCTTGGATCATGTCGTGTTTGTTCACTATGAAATTTCATCCCGATCGGAGCTTTCTACGACATAGCCACCATACGAATTGAAAAAAAAATATATATAAAATAAAAATAAATAAATAAATAAATAAATTAATAAAATAAAATTAATCCATGTGTGAAGGGTATCATAGTCTTGGCATAGACAAATATAACTATGCGGCACTTGTTTATAAATAACTACAGTTTTGTTCCCTTTATCTGCCTGTAAGATCATTATTTTATTTATTTATAATAGTTAGATATAATTAAAAAATAAACACTGACTCAATTTCTCAAAGCACTGGCTGCAAAGGACTTCGGCTTGGTTTTTTTTTTTTTTATTGCTGGGCTAATTTATTGAATCGTTTCTAGTGAATTAGAAAACTAAAAATAAGTATACAAATCTTATTAATAAATCTTACCTAACAGTTCATTTTCTTTTTTGACTGTATTCTGAGTGCGCGTCCCTAAAAATCATCGCTGGGTTGGTAATTCGTTACGGCGAAGACGGGATCGGCAGCGAAGCCTTGTGAGACCTCTCGCGAGATGATTTGTGTGCGATGAGAGCTTTATAAAATATTTTACTTTTTGTTCCGCTATTTCCTCCTTGACTGTTGAGATGTTTAAGTCTTTATGAATGTTTTCGTTTCGAACATACCACGGTGCCCCGGTAATGGTTCTCAAGATTTTTGACTGGGCTCTCTGGACAATGTAAATGCTACTGTTGCAGGCGTTCCCCCATAACTGGGAACCATAAGTCCAGATTGGTTTTAGAATAGAGTTGTAAAGCAGGACCTTGTAGTCCAAACTAATGGAAGAGCGAGCATTGATGAGCCAGTGGCTTTCAGTTTGAGATGTGTTCTTTTAGCTTCAATGTGTCGTTGCCATGTTAGTCTTCTGTCTAAGTGTGCGCCAAGATACGTTACATCGTTTGCTTTTGGAAGTGTGATGTTGCTTAACGTGAGCGATGGACAATATTGCCTGTTAAGGGTGAAAGTTACTTGCTTACATTTTTGTTCGTTTACCTTAATTCGCCAATCTGATAACCATTTTTCCACGTTGACCAGATGAAGGGCTAGTTGCGCTGTTGCTTGTATTGGGCATCTGGAGCGGCTGAGAATAGCTGTATCATCAGCAAAGGTAGATGTTGTCAATCGGCTGCTTATTGGGATGTCTGCTGTGAAAAGCACGTACAGTGTTGGTCCAAGTACGCTGCCCTGTGGAACACCAGCTTCGATACTGTGTTCGTCAGACATTGCAGTGTTACATCTTACTGCGAACTTCCTGTCTTAGAGGTACGACTTAAGCAGCTGATGTGTGTTGTTTGGGATCATTGTTTTGATATTATGCATCAGACCTTCCAACCAAACTTTGTCGAATGCCTGAGAAACAGCCAGAAATATTGCACGCGCTTCGTATCTCTGATGTTATTCTGTTAACCTGCTCAATTGTTCCGTGCTTTTCACGAAAGCCAAATTGGTGTGACGGGATTATGTTATGAAGATTCTGGAATAGATTTAAACGGGACAGCAAACATTTTTCAAAAAAGTTTTGATAGACACGGTAATAAGCTTATAGAACTATACGACGTGGGAACTGTGTGATCTTTTCCAGGCTTTGGTATCATAATGATGATTGACTTTTTCCATCTGTCTGGATAGTAGCCAAGTTTGGTGATAGTATTGAAGAGCTGGGCAATTATCTCTGAACGCTTTTCAAGAACGAGCTGTTCAATTTGTAGATTTGTTGTCCTTTGTTTGTGTATTGTTTTTGGTATTTGAGGCATAGCGGCGCGAAGTGCGGCGACGAAGACAGTCTCCAGAGTGTTAACAAAACTATCAATGTCAGCTACATCAACGAGACGTGGCTTAAGCTCAATGTGTGAGCTTATATATTTTTTGTATCTGAGCCAGTTAGTTTTATGTGAAGTTAACTTACCGGGTCGTTTTATTAATTCAGGGTGTCGTTGCAGATTTATTAGGACTGGCGAGTGATCGGATGATAGATCCGAAAGGCACTCTGCACACATCAGTCTACGCGAAATGTTTTTGGTAACTGCAAAGTCAATCAGATCGGGTAGTTTTTTGGGATCTGTCGGCCAGTATGTTGGTCTGCCAGGAGAAACGTGGTCGAGCTTGTTGTTAGCTTTTATAATTGCATTTAAGAGCTGCTTGCCTTTTGGATTCACTAGACGGGATCGCCAGTGTGTGTGCTTGGCATTGTAGTCTCCTGCTGCTATAAAGCATTCTCCTAGTGAGTTAAAAAATTCCATAAATTGGTCTTCAGATATGGTATAACGCGGAGGGCAGTATACAGCGGCAAGAGTAAGTTGGTTCCCACTGTCCAAAGGTATTTTTATAGATGTGGCCTGTAGAAAGTTTTCAGCAAACTCTTTATAGTAGTGGTGCTTGAGGCGGTTTCTGATCAAAATACGAGTTCCACCGTGTGCTTTACCATCGGGATGATTTGTACCATCGAATAAGTATCCACTTATGTTAAAGTTATATTTGTTTGTAAGGTGTGTTTCGGAAAGTAGCATTACGTCGATATGCTTATCGAGTAGGAATTGAGCTAATTCGAGTTTATGCTATGAGACGCCATTAGCATTCCACGTAGATATTCGTATCTCAGCCATTGATTATTTTGACTGTTGTGATACAAGCATTTGTATTAAGCGATTTTGATTACGCATTAGTTCCTGCATAGTTGTTTTCATGAATGACATAAACTCGTTCATGCTCTGCTGCAGGGTACATAAGAGTGCTTCGAGGTTGCTTTGTTGCTGCTCCTGTGCAGCGTTTGTGCTCACTTGTTTTGGTTGTAAGTACGGTGTGTTAGAGGCAGGAAGAGCCAGTCCAGATCTTAGAGCGCTTGCACAAGTTGCGTTATTGGTTGAGAGCTCGGGGCCAAGTGAGGATCTGGCTGCAGATGAAAAGAAGACGTCTGGGTTCGATGAAGTGAGGGTAGTCGGTGCGTTTTTCGAGCATACAGTGGTAAAGCGCTGATGGATACGGTTTTTAAGTTCCTTGTAGACTTGGCAGCCTCTGTAGTTGGCTGTGTGCTTGCCTTCGCAGTTGTTGCAAAATTTTTTGCTAGAGTCTTCTATACTTACTGAGAACTTGCGGAGTTATGCAGTTCCCCACAGTATACGCATACTGAGCGCAGTGTACTGTAGGCTTTTGTTTGGCCGTACTCTTGGCAGTTCATACATTGTACCGGACCGTTTCGTTTGTGCGGTTCTTCTACGGGTATTCTTCGGTGAAGTTAAAGCTGAAGTTTTTTTATTGGGTGCACCTCGTCTTGTTTAAGCATCTTCGTTCCTGGTTCAAGTTCTATTTTTAAAGTGGTTGCGGCATCCTGTTCCTGTTTAAGATGTTAATGACGGTTTTTGCTCGAAATCCTTTCTCCTACAGCGCCTGTTTTATTTCTCCTGGTGTTACATCAGATTCTATGCCTTTTATTACGACCTGCAGGCCCTTGCAGCTTTTTAATTGATACGTATAATAATTCATTTTTTTTCGTTTAGATACTTTATGAGAACTCTGTAATTATCTTCCGACTTTGTCTGGACTTTAATTTTTTAAATTTTACCCTGTACGAGAGGAACTATTTAGAAATGATCTTTGCCTATTAGCTCGATAACTTTGTTAACAAAAGAACTGGAACTGCGTTGACTCGATAGACAACAGGGACGGACAAGGTGAGCAAGAACGTTCTCTGGCACGCGCTGTGTAAGAGAGTTCGATTTGCGGGTTGGGAGTAATTGATTTATATGTTATTATTTGTTAAAAGTCAATTGTTTTGTTTGAATTGCAGATTTTTAAAAAGCAATTTGTGCAGATACATTGCACTTAGCGTCTTTTCGCATAAAATATATATTTAATAGCTTATATCACTGCACTTTTGCGTTTGGGAATTAATTAACCGCGATGAGAAAACACGTCTGCATTCGACGACAGTTAACATTATATGTGATGAAACTCTGTGAGATGTTTATCGATATCGGTAAAGAAACATCGGAGATATGGAAGGTTGAAGTTTTGTCTTCATGCAGTAGCACTTTAGTGCACGCATGCATTCAAACGATGACTACTATGTGATAAGTTAAATTTGCATATTTATATATTTACATTTTTATTTACAATTTTTTTATTATAGGAGGTGGTACATATTTGTTAGTTTAAGGTATTCTATTATTTTGGAGATGTTTTCTGGGGATGGGTTTGAAAGGTAGGATATTGGGCAGCTGCTTTGGAAGATTTGATTTCTAAAATGGGAGGTTGCGTGGCAATTGGTAAGGATATGCTTAATGCTGAGGTCTACTGTTGAATGGCAGTTTGGGCATGGTAATATGTTATCAGGGATGTTGTAATGTTGTTGTGTGAATCTTGTGTGTCCTAGTCTTAGTCTGATTATTTTAATTTGGTCACTACGAGTGATACTTCTTTGGTTTATATCTTTTAGATAGAGATTTGTGTTTGTTTAGGTTGTGTTTGATTGTTTGTACCATCTGTTGCAGAGTTCTTAGTTGTGTCTGAGCTTTTGCGCTAGTCTCTTCGCAAGGAATTTGTTTATGTTTTTAGTGTTGTAGTAAGGGGTGCAGTGAGAGGGCATATTAACTGTAGATTATATTCTCAGTATTTTTTGCCATTGTTAGGATAACTTTTTCTTTTTGGTCTGGTCTTCTGCTGTGTTTGGAATTGTGTACAGCGCCTGTAAACTTTTCCCGCGCAGCATACTTCAGTTTTTCCTCTTTCATAATTTGTATTCCTTGTTCTAAATCTACTATAACGTGTATTGGTGATACGTTCTCCTTTTTTATTGGTAATGCAAAATTTTGGTCCTAGTGAGAGCAGCCATTGGCTTTCGCTAGGAAAATATACGTCCGTTTGGTTTATAAACCATTCCTCATTTAATTTAATCTTTAGTTTTTCCTGTACTTGTAATTTAGCTTTTTCCAGTTTTTTATTTGACTTCTCATCTGTGTCCGTTCTTAGTCGTTGATAGGCCAGTTTTTGTTTGGATTCCCATTTGTCCAGGTCTTGTTCATTAATTTTGTCTTTTAGTTTGTGAAAAGTATGCGTCTGTGTTTTGTTTATTATGTTTATTCTGCGTTGTGTTTCATTAATATTTAATTTGACGATTTTAATTAGAAACGTCTTTTCTATTTTCTGTAGTTCAATTTTCGTGTCGTGTAATCTAAAATTGTGTTGTAGTGCAGTCAAATGGTATACCAAGAAAATCGCATCCAATAGGATTATGAGTTTCGGCTCACACCATCCCATGAGCCAAAAAATAAACACTGCAAAAAACATGGTCAGGAAAGCATACACATTGACCATCGAACAACACAGGCCCGAAATATATAAAAATAAAATCAGAAGAACAGCCACCCGGAACGTTAAGTGGAAAACATAATACTAGAAATCACAAACGAAAATAACAAAATCTTTAAAGCACACAACGACAATTCAGACGAACAAATGAACCAATACGTTAGCATACCATATATAGAACATTTAACTAACAAACAAACACTCGTGAAAATTATGCCAGCTGATGCTACCAAACACCTAACAAATGCATGTAAAGCGCAAAAAAATACACGTAGATTGTTTACGAATACGAAAGACAAGATCGACAAGGAACAACAACAAAACGTCATCTACCAAATCAGCTGCATGGGTAGAGAGGGAGAGCGATGTAACGGGGCTTATATCGGTACTACCAAGAGAGCGTTTGGAGCGAGACTAAACGAACACCGAAGGGATGCGTAAAAGCGAAAAATGACCACAGCACTTGCACAGCATACAACAATAACAGGTCACACAGCTGCCTTCGTAAATGCTAAACTGTTGGACATTGAACGGAGAGAGAGAACGAGACTGACGCTAGAAAGCTAACGAATACAACAAAGCAGCATGAACACTATAAACCACAAAGAAGACATAGAAAAGCTAAACAACATTTATTCGACAGTAATTACAGATGACTACAGCAGCAAACATTCACAACGGACAAAAACGACCAACGTCGATAAAAAGAAGTGCATATTTTATTTAACCCTTCACACGTGAAATACGGTATATTGAGTTTGTCATGAATCTGTAACGCCTTAAAGGAATGATGGGAGACCCCATAAACTATATATCAAAATGATCAGGACGAGCTCAGGAATTGATTTCCGTCGGTCCGTCCGTCTGTCCGTCGGTCCGTCTGTCCGTCTGGCTGTTTCAACACGATTTCCGGCCAAACTGCTGAACCGATCTTGATGAAACTTTCACAGATTGCTTAGATCATGTCGGGTTTGTTCACTATGAAATTTCATCCTGATCGGAGCATTCTACGACATAGCCACCATACAAATTTACCATATCAACACGATTTCCGGCCAAACTGCTGAACCGATCTTGATGAAACTTTCACAGATTGCTTGGATCATGTCGTGTTTGTTCACTATGAAATTTCATTTCGATCGGAGCATTCTACGACATAGCCACCATACAAATTTACCATATCGTACTATCAATTGTGGTCTCTGTCGTGCACTTTCAAATACCTACATGTCAAATTGTTGTTGTTTTCGCACACGAACAAGTAAATGACGCCCAAGAGAAAAAATATTAGCGAAAAATTACCAACAACTGCACAGAAACATAAGAGGGGGGAATTGATTTGGCTGTGTGAAGGGTATCATAGCCTTGGCATAGCCAAAACTAACTATGTGCCACTATGTTAATACTCGATACCGAAGGTAAAGAGTATATTGGGTTTGTGCAATGTCCGTTATGGTGTCCGTCCGTCTGTCCGTCTGTCCGTCTGTCCGTCCGTCCGTTCGTCCGTCCCTTCAAGCTAGAGACTTGAAACTTTCCAATTCTTTTTATCTATGGGATAGTAAAGTGTGTGTCAAGATGGGGTTTCTACGATAACTGGGGGGCTGGCAAATCGATAAATTCGATAACTCAAAACCGATAAATCCACATATTTCGCACATCCTTACAGCTAGAACTACCAAATTTGGTAAGCAAATAGCTACTAGCAACCCCCAAAGAACTGCATCAAAGTTTTGGAGCCACGCCCACCCATTCCGCCCCAAGCCCTACCGCATTTTATAATCAGAAAAGCCTAAATCTCCCACAGTTTTTTAGCTAGAGGCACCAAATTTGGTGCAAAGATGGGTGATGATGACCCCCCAAAAACTGCATCAAAACAGTTTGGATGCCATGCCCCCAATACTGCCCTAGCCGCCCCATCCACCCCAACGCTTCGTCAAAAGCGGGAATGCGTGTATCTTCTAGAGTTGTGGAGCTAGAGTCACCAAATTTGGTAAGAAGATAGCTGGCAACGACCCCAAAAAATCTGCATCAAAGTTTTGGAGCTATGCCCTCTTATACCACCCCCCTTTCCCCGCCATTTACAAACTTCGAGCTAGAGTCAACAAATTTGGTATTAAGAAAGCAATTGACATCCCACACAGATCTGCATCAAAAATTTGGGTGCCACGCCTACCCATACCGCCCCCAGCCTCCCCCTTTTCCAATTTTACAAACTTCGAGCTAGAGTCACCAAATTTGGTATGAAGAAAGCAATTGACATTCCACATAGATCTGCACCAAAAACTTGGATGCCACTCCCACCCACACCGGCCCAGCCTCCCTTCCCCCACCTTTTACAAACTTTGAGCTAGAGTCACAAAATTTGGTATGAAGATAGCAATTGACATTCCACATAGATCTGCAGCAAAATTTTGGATGCCACGCCCACCCATACCGGCTCCAGCCCCCCTTTACCCCCCTTTTACAAACTTTGAGATAGAGTCACCAAATTTGGAAGTTAGATAGCTGGTGGCATCCTCATCTGCATCGGAGAATCTTTAAGGCAGCGTTCAACCCTGCCCAGTCCGTTCCCCTTGGCAATCAGGCCTCTTTTTACCGGTTTAAAAACAGGTATCGAGTTTGCCGCAGTCGGTTGCGACCGACTGCAACGTTTCTGCTTGTTCTAATTTAAATTTAATGTAACAATGCGGTAATGTTTTTAGTGTAAAAGATGTATGTATGCGTGTATTCAAAAGTGGTTGTTTTTGTAATTTAATTTAAATAAACACAAAAAAATTTAATGCAGGCTCCCTGAAGAAAGCTTAAATAAGCCGAAACGACGTAGGAGAAAATTGATGGGTGATTAAATAAAACACCATTAACAACAACAAAGGCCCTTTATTCCGAAAAAATTATCTACAAAAATTTGCAACAATGGGCTCAAAATATCTATATATCTATTTGACTTCAGTATTTTACATATTAAGTTGATTTTTTCTTTTTCCAAACCAATGTCTTATATTCTGCACGCTCCACACACCTTGATAAGGGTTACGGGATACTTGGAAACCTTCAACGTCTTTTAATAGAAATCGGTCGTTTCTCAAAACTTTTGCTATCATGTAAGGTCCTTTATTTTTTGGTATTAATTTTCTAGACGCACCAATCGTGCTGTCGAAATTTTTGACCATAACATAGTCACCTTTTTTGTATTTTTTCGGTTTCCTTTTGCTAGTGTCGTATTTGATTTTATTGTAAGCCTGTGCCTGTTTCTGTTTCTCTGATGCTTCAGTTCTTATTTCTATTACACTTTTCCCTGTTTGGTTGAAATTAATGTCTTCCAAGTTTTCTTTTAAATCGTCTCTTAACTTTCCCCTTTTTCCTATGCCGATTGACATTGTGCTTGGCGTCTGATTAATGCTTCTGTATTGCGTGTTGTTAATCGCAAACTCTTAAATCTTAAAATTCATCGAAATCCTTTGAGGTAAAACAAGAGCCACGGTCTGAGATAATGTATTTCGGCCTACTGCACGCCCTAAAATAATCTTTAAGTGAAATTATTGCCTCTTTAGTGTTTCTTGTCTTTGTTGCGTACAGTCGCAAAAATTTTGTAAAACCATCTAAAATTACGAAAATATGCTTTTTTGGTCTGCCGGAGTCAACAGGTTCATAATGGTCAATGTGCACAAGCTCAAAGGCTTGTTGCCTTTTGGAATGCAATGTTATAGACCTTCTCCTTTTCCTGTTTTTGGAGAGTAAACAGTTTTCGATGTGATTGCAGCATTCCTCTTTAATTTTGGGAAACCAATAACTTTTGCCTATTAAATTTGTCATTTTGTCTCTACCTATGTGTCCTATTTCATTATGGAATTTGTAAAGGACATGATCTTCCATTTCTTCTGGAACGTAAAGCACTATTCTGTCGTCGTTCAATTTCCGATATACTATTCCGTTTCACATTTCGAACAATTTGTGTTCGGTTGTTTCTAAAAGTTTTTTAAGTCTTTGTATATTATTGTCCTTAGCTTGGCAGATTATTAAATTGTCTTCAAATCTGTTCGTCTCTATAATTAGTATATTATTGTATCTACGTAACGCGTCTACGTGTTGCATCTTTGTCCCTGCTCTATGAACCAATTCATTGTCGTAGTCTTGAAGCTCTAAAGCCCATCGAGCAATTCGAGGGTTAAGTTCAATCTTGTTTAATTTTGAACTTTTTCCCTTGTAGATATATGCGGAATCTATGTAACGTAAACAGTATCGCTAAGGTTTCTAGTTCGAAACTGTGGTATTTAGCTTCCGTTTCTGTAGTGCGCTTTGAAAAGTAAAATATTGGGTGAAGCTTTCCATCTGATTTTCTTTGGAGTAACACTGCACCAAATCCTAAAGCACTAGCATCGCAGTGTAACTCAATCTCGTCTTTATAATTATATATTGCTAAGACTGGTGATTGTAGCAACTTTTCTTTAAGCGTTAGGAAACAGTTTAATTCCTTTTCGGTAAATTCAAAATGTCTATCTTTTTTAAGTAAATCATATAATTGTTTGGCTATCGTTGAATAATACTTTATAAATCTACGGAAATAAGAGCACAGTCCGCGGAAACCTTGGACTGCCTGTGTTTTCTCTGGTACTGGAAAATTTTGTACTACCTCTATGCCTTTGTTATCAGCGCGAATGCCTTCTCTTGTTATTAAAAATCCTAAGTATTTAATACTTGGTTGTAAAAATTCACATTTGTCCACACGTAATTCCAATTTGTTTTGAGACAGTCTTCTAAAAACTTCTATGAGCGTTTCTAAATGTTCGTTTATATTTTTACTAGCAACCATAATATTAACTCTTTTTAATGTAATTTTTTATACATCCAGGCAATATAAGCGCAGTAAACAGTAACAGTGACAAAAATTTAAGTAAAATAAATGTAAATAAACAACAGCTGACTGCACAAAAATGAAACGCATTGACACCCAAAATGCCGTTCACAAGCTAAGCGTTTCAAGCTTGAAGCATGAAACGATGAAACGGAGCTGTTGAACACCCTAATTGTTAGACAATACCAGTGGATTGATCGCTGTACCGAACTATTTTTGTACTATTGCGCAGTCGATAGATGAATTGATTGAATGTGTTTTTCCGAATATTTTTATACCTTTAACCCATAAAATGGGTAAATAAGGGTATAATGGTTTTGTGCAAAAGTATGTAACAAGCAGAAGGAAGCATCTCCGACCCCATTAAGTATATATATTCTTGATCAGCATCAACAGCCGAGACGATATAGCCATAACTGTCCGTCCGTCTGTCCGTCTGTATAAACGCGTGAATCTCAGAGACTACAAGAGCTAGAGACTTCAGATTTTGCATATAAGTTTTCCTATACCATGAGCAGAACAAGTTTGCTTCAAATTATCGATAACTATTCTGGTTTCCGATATACACATGATATCGATAACAATTTTCTGAAAATTTCGTCCAAATCGGTTTAGAAACACCGGAGATATCGAATTTTATCGCTTGAAGCTAAGTCAGTATACCAAAGTCCTACATAAATTTAATTTATTTATTGCAACTGGTTTCAGGGTATCTTCTAGTCGGGCTCTCCCGACTATAGCCTTCTTACTTGTTCTTTTTCAAATTAAGTAATATTATTATTTTTCTAATTTTCAAATTGAATCTATTTACTATTACATTAGCTTTAGATTTATTATTTTTCCAATTTAATGTGTCTTATAAATCTAGATGTTTTGTTTTATTTTATCTGCTTCAGTATGCTTGCAACTTGTTTTTACTAAATAAAGATGCGCTTTTGGTACATTTTAAATCTGATGGTAATTGATACCAGAGTCGAACCGCAGAGACAAAGGAATGCCTATTGAGCATACTAATTTGGTTCGTAAACTTTTTAGGCTTTTAACTCTTTGTGATGTAGTAAATCTTAGAATGTAATATAAATAGTCAAGTTTTTTCGACAAGATGATTTTATGAAGGAGGACAAGTATTTTAAAATCTATTTAATGCGCAAAATCAAGATCAACAAGCATTTTCGCATAGTTAGCTATGTGGGCAGTTCTTTTAAGCCCATACACGTAACGAGCAATATTATTAAAAGTCACTTTGCGTTTATGTAGGCTTGCTGCATTGCATTTGCCAAAAATTTCAATACCGTATAACAGAAGGGGTTTCAGTTTGGATTTTGCGATCATTGTCCGTATCTTAATTGGTAAATATTGCTGGGGAAAAAATGTTATACCGAGATTAACGGCCTTGTCAACAAAATCTATAGATTTACTGTCTACGATTAGTTTACTAAGATTGTCAAAATTCAGGTACTTTTTATATATGACTTAACACTTAGATTTTGACGGATTTGAACACAGACCATTTTCATTAGCCCAAACACTAACTCGTAACAGATCAGCATTGTCCTCAACGACCTTAAAAATCGCCGTTTCAAAACTCCTATTAACCTTAAAGCCAGATTGGTTTTTACTCAGAAGTCACTTTGTATTAGTGAAGCTTTTTATTTGTCCTGCCAATAGTTTTTCAAATACTTAAAATAGGAGTGGCAATATAGCTATTGGCCTAAGCTCGTTGTTTAGTTTTGGGATGGGTTTAATTTTTGCCAGTTTTCAATGCTCTCGGAAAGTGGAGTACGTAATTTATTTTATGAATTTTGGGCTTGTGTTATCTAAGCCTAAAGCGTTAGATTAAATTTTTAGCATTGCATTCAGTGCATCACATTGATATACACATTCAAATTCAAAACAATTGCTACAGTTATTTAACGGCACACAATTTACGTACGGATTACTAATAGCTATAAGAACATTTAAATTAACAAATTTGTTGTTAAGTACATCTACATCTACGTCATCAGATGGACAGATTTTCCTTTAGAGCACCCATATTGTTTAATGTTTTGCAAGTTTCTTTAGTTGTTATTGCACTACTAAATTTAATACCAAAGAAATTGCGCTTAGCATTTTTAATAGATTCATTAACGTTTCGTCTGTTAGTTTTTAAAAGTCTATAGTAATAGTCCCTCCTGTATCGTTTCCATTTATCGTAAGCCTCATCCCTCTGTTTAGTGCACTTTAAATATCATTATTAAACCAGGACTTAAAAGTTGGTTATGCAATTCTAGTTTTCAGTGGAAGAAACTTGTTGTAGAGATAATCAATGTTATGCTGAAGTAAGGTTATTTGGGTGTCAATAGAAGGGAGGTGATAAAGGCCATTCCAGTCATAATTGCAGCATGCTTCAAATAGTGAGAGTTGATCAATATTTTTAAAATCTTTAAAAGTAATTGTTTGTTTTGAATATAGGAAATGCATATAAAAAGCCAGGAAGATAAGGTCATGCTTAGAGAATGCCGGTACAGATAGTTGGTCATATAGCAGTATTCTATCTTCTACTGACAAGCCAAGTGACTGCATTTCATCAGTCAGATGTTGTTCCTTTAGTACATTACTGTTCAAGTCACCTGCTAATATAATGTCAGTATACGTCAGTGTTATATTCGATAGCAAATCTATAAGGCTAGAGTAGACAATATTCTTCTTTCATCTAAAAATACAACCAATAAGCAGTTTTTTATCACAGATTGAATTAGTAATGTTAATAAAGGTCTACTCTATTGGACTGCCAACTGGCTGTCTACATATAACTTTAAATTTTAGTCTATTTGCGGCAAATATTGCAACTCCCCCTCCGTGACAGATACGATCAGAACGATACAAATTGTAACCAGGACAAAAAATAGACGAATCCTCCAACTCAGGGACAAACCACGTTTCAGATACACACACAATATTAACATTTGAATTAACAAACACAAAGATAAACTCCTCCATCTTATTACATAAACTCTAAACATTTAAGTGACATATCTTTAGACCACCTGTATGTTTACTTTACACCCCAATCATTGCTTGGCTGTTCGACCTGGGTATATTCAGATTGGGAGACATTTAAATTTATTATAAAATCGTACCAATAGCACAACTAACCTGCGTTGATATAAAAAAACAAGTAAGAAGGCTCTAGTCGGGAGAGCCCGACTAGAAAATACCCTGAACCCAGTTGCAATAAATATATTTAATTTATATAAGACTTTGGTATACTGGCTTAGCTTCCATCGATTAAGTTCAATATCTCCGGTGTTTCCCATACCGCCCCCAGCCTCCCCCTTTTCCAATTTTACAAACTTCGAGCTAGAGTCACCAAATTTGGTATGAAGAAAGCAATTGCCATTCCACATAGATCTGCATCAAAAACTTGGATGCCACTCCCACCCACACCGGCCCCAGCCTCCCTTCCCCCACCTTTTACAAACTTTGAGCTAGAGTTACCAAATTTGGTATGAAGATGGCAATTGACATTCCACATAGATCTGCAGCAAAATTTTGGATGCCACGCCCACCCATACCGGCTCCAGCCCCCCTTTACCCCCCTTTTACAAACTTTGAGATAGAGTCACCAAATTTGGAAGTTAGATAGCTGGTGGCATCCTCATCTGCATCGGAGAATCATTAAGGCAGCGTTCAACCCTGCCCAGTCCGTTCCCCTTGGCAATCAGGCCTCTTTTTACCGGTTTAAAAACAGGTATCGAGTATGCCGCAGTCGGTTGCGACCGACTGCAACGTTTCTGCTTGTTCTAATTTAAATTTAATGTAACAATGCGGTAATGTTTTTAGTGTAAAAGATGTATGTATGCGTGTATTCAAAAGTGGTTGTTTTTGTAATTTAATTTAAATAAACACAAAAAAATTTAATGCAGGCTCCCTGAAGAAAGCTTAAATGAGCCGAAACGACGTAGGAGAAAATTGATGGGTGATTAAATAAAACACCAATAACAACAACAAAGGCCCTTTATTCCGAAAAAATTATCTACAAAAATTTGCAACAATGGGCTCAAAATATCTATATATCTATTTGACTTCAGTATTTTACATGTAATGTAAGTAATGTAATGTCGAACGAGGGTGGGCTTGCGCCCTTCGGCACTGCGACCCACAAGGATCTATTGTGCCCCCTTACCACTAGTTCATTTTTAATGTTCTCAGGAACTGAGTCAGACCAGTCTGTGGGATATGCATCAGGTCTTCCTCTCTGAGAGTGTAGTTGCCTAACAGCTTTGCTCTATTACGTGCCAGGGCGGGGCAGTTTGTGATTAGGTGTTCCATTGATTCAACATCCTCTTCGCAGAATCTACAAGTTCTGTTTCTAGCAAGGCCCATCTTATGTAGATGGTCGTTGCAGGGAAAGTGGCCTGTTAACGCCCCACAAAGTGACCTAAGTTGTGATCTGTTTAAGGATAGAGCTACCTTTGCTCTTGCTGCATCAGGGCAAACATATCTTTTTGAGTGCCTAAGACCCTCTAGATTGTTCCAGTGCATTATTTTCTTTTTTTCTAACCAATTGTGTATGTCAGATTTGAGTTTGTTGTTTGAATAACCAAACATTGGACTTGGGCCTATAAACGGGGCTTCCGCTCCTAATTTAGCCCTTACATCCGCGGCCTCATTACCTGAGTGACCTTCATGTCCTGGGACCCAAACCAGAGAAACTCTATTATTGGTTGCCAGTGCATTTAGCTCACGGTGACATTCATGTATGAAGTTTGAGCTATAGCTATAGCTGTTTAGTGCTTTAAGAGCTGCTTGACTATCGGAGAGTATACGAATGTTAACTCCTACCAATCGTCTGCTATTCAGTCTATATACCGCCTGTAAAATAGCGAAGAGCTCCGCCTGGAAAACGGTGCATTCGGCCTCAAGTGAGAGAGAGATGTGTGTGCGAGGACCCACTATGCCTGCTCCTACCCCTGATGCTGTCTTGGATCCATCTGTGAACCAATTTTGTGCATCGTCATTTAGCCAAGATGGATTTGAAGTCCATTGCTCTCTTGTTGGAAAAATGACCTTGTAATTTTTCGTGAAACTATGGATGGTTTGTATTTGGTCTAGGGTTTTTGTTTTATCAAGGATGTCCTCTACCCTATTCAATATACCTAGGTGTCCTCTAAGGTTGCCCTTCTGGTATTTGTTACCTACATAGAGCCCCAGAGCCTGCTTTACAGCCTCTTCCTCTATAGCTAGGTGTAAGGGAGTTAGGTTTAGAATTGCTTCCAGACCTGCTGTCGGGGTCGTTCTCAGTGCCCCTGTGATACTTAGGCAAGCTAGCCTTTGTACCTTGTTGAGTTTATTGATAGCGGTGCTTTGTGTGGCTTTTTCCCACCATACTGCCGCCCCGTACAGAATCATTGGTCTTACCATTTGGGTGTACGCCCAGTGGGCCATTCGTGGAGAAAGCCCCCATGATTTGCCAAGCATCTGCTTGACAGCCCAGAGAGATCGAGTTGACTTTGTGGTTACTGCTCTCAGGTGTGCGTTCCAAGTGAGTTTGCTATCCAGAGTTACCCCTAGATATTTTACCTCTGTACTCAGAGTCACAACTGTGCCACTAACCTTTATGTCTGGGAATTTTAGAATCCTTTTATTGGTGAACGGGATTATGATGGTCTTACTAGGGTTGATAGAGAGCCCTTCTGAGGTGCACCATGTTACCGTTTGATCGAGAGCACGTTGCATGAGGTCTGCTAGGATCCTTTCATCTTTGCCCCTGATGATTACGGATATGTCATCTGCATATCCTATCGTTTTGCATCCGTTTGCATTGAGAGACAGAACTAAGTTGTCTACTAGGAGTGACCACAGTAAAGGAGATAGAACACCACCCTGTGGGCAGCCTTTTGAGGCATGTATGCTAGCCGAGGCAAGTCCAAGATCGGCCTTTATCAGTCTGCGGCATAGCATTGCCTTCACCCAGGCTACTACCTTAGGGTTTACCCCCCTGTTTGTCAGAGCCCGGCTCATTGAGTCAAAGTTTGCATTATCGAAGGCACCCTCTATGTCCATGAAGGCGCATAGGGCGACCCCCTTTGCGTCAATTGCTTTTTCTATGTCAGTTGTCAAATGATGCAGTGCCGTCACCGTGGATTTACCCTTCTGGTAGGCGAATTGCAGTTTGTGAAGCGGGTTGGCTTCTAAAATGTCAGTTCTGACGTAGCAGTCTATCAGTTTCTCCATGGTCTTTAGCATGAAAGAGGAGAGACTGATTGGTCTGTATGATTTGGGAGAGCATGGTGGCTTGTCCCCGCCCTTAGGAATGAATATTACCTTTACTGCTCTCCAGGTCTTTGGAATATATCCCAGCAAAAGGCTGGCTCGATATATAGGAATCATTTTCCTAATGATGATCCCTTTGCCCTTTGATAACATGGCTGGAAATATGCCATCTGGACCAGGGATTTGTAGGATTTGAAGGAGTTAATTGCCCATTCTACCCTTTCGTAGCTAACTATGTTTTTTATTATTGGGTCTATGATTCTTGTGTGCCTCAGTTCTTCTGTGTCAGGGTCTCCCTCTGTGCTACAGAATGAACAGTCAGGAAAGTGAGATTTTAGAAGAACCTCTAAAGTTTCCTGTGAGTCACTGGTGTATACACCGTTCGGGCCCATCAGTGTCCCAATCGGTCCTCCACTGGCTTTTGATAGGGCTCTATGGACCCTTGCAGTTGAGGGTATGTCCCTAAGATCTTCACAGAAATTCCTCCATGAGGATCTCTTGGATTTCCTTAACTCCCTATTGTAATTAGTTAAGGATGTCCTGTAGAGATCCCAATTGTTGGACCTTTTGGCCCTGTTGAACTCTGTCCTAGCTTCTCTTCGTAATTCTTCAAGTCGTGAATTCCACCAGGGGACCCTCTTGCTAGAGGTCTTAGCCCTTTGTGGGCAGCAGTCATTGAAGGTTGAGACTAGATCGTGCGTCAGGGTATTAACTGCCCTTTCTAGCTCCTCAGTATTCGTTATTTGTGGTCTATTACCCGATAATTTTCCTGTAAGGATTTCGGAGTATTTCGTCCAGTTAGTGGTTTTTGGGCTGCGGTAGAGCACAACGCTCCTCACCGGTCCCTCAAGGTCAAAGAGAATGTGTCTATGATCAGACATTGAGGCCTCCTCGGACACTCTCCATTCTTTCACCAAGTCTATGGCCCTGTCAGAAACCAGTGTTAGATCTAAAACCTCCTTCCTTATAGAATTAACAAAAGTTGGTTCATTCCCCCTATTTGCTACTGATAAGTTAGTTGATATAAGATAGTTTAAGAGAGACTCACCTCTGTTGTTCGTGTCTGTGCTTCCCCATGCTAGGTGGTGAGCATTTGCATCGCATCCAACTATCAGGTCTTTCCGGTGTGTTCTGCAGTACTCCACTAAAGATCTGATAGTATCCGTTGGAACAGCTTCGGAGTCACCAGGGAAGTAAGCCGAGGCCAGAACAGCCTCTTTCTTACCCCCTTCGATTTCCAGTTCCAGTAGTATGGCCACTGTGTCGGTGTCTATGAATTCTGTGAGAGGCAGAAATCTTATGTCAGTGTTAATGATAATTGCTGCCCTAGGTTTGGCCGCTTTCCTATCATATATTACCTGTGTGTTTTTGGTATTTAGGCCTCTAATGCGACCTTTGAAGAACCAGGGCTCCTGTAGAAGCCCGATGTCCTTGGTGTTGCTAGCAAACCTACTGCTGATTTCAGCCGTCGCCGCCTTAGCGTGGTGAAGGTTTGCCTGCAAACATCTTATTTTGGCGGCGGATCAGCACCGGAGACATTTGGAGAGCTTAAACTACTCTCTTCAATCTCCATAACGCTGACTTGTTTGATGAGCTCATCCTCTGTAGTATCATCACTTTTTATTCTGAGAGTAACTTGGCCAAGGCGGAAGTTCATCCTTCCCTTCGTTACCTCAATTGTGGCTGCCGACTTTTGGTCAACGGCTAGCACAAGCATGGCGTTTGAGCCCTTTTCCACTCTCTTTAGGGCCCTCCAGGCCGAGGTGTTTAGGCCTTTGTTTTGTGCCTGTAAAAAGTTGAGGACCTTGCCTGTCTCCATGGCTGCAGACTTGGGGAAGTAGCCGACCACAATTCTGGGGTGAGGAATCTTTGATTCCTCTGTCGACCAGAGTGTGGCGCCGTCCCACGGCGTCATTTTGACCACCGTCGCCTTCACCCACTCCGCTGTAACGCAGTCCTTGCAGTGAAGTGCTAGATACCCAGCTTTGTAGGTAGAGCCAAGGAAGGCCGGTTGTATCTGCCCATCCATCAGCTCCAGCACTTTGTCTTCAATAGCGGCTGATATGGAGTCCATTTGCGCGGTCGTTAGGGCCGTTGTTGGGTAGTCCCTTGCTAATACCGCCAACTTCACTCCTATACCAGCCTCATTTATTTTAGCATTTTGTTGTTTCTTGTCGGCCTGGGTACCTGTTGTCCCCCTAACCGGAATAGAGCCACGCTCCTTATGCACCTGTGCCTTGGCTGGGTGATGTGGCCCTTTATTCCGAAAAAATTATCTACAAAAATTTGCAACAATGGGCTCAAAATATCTATATATCTATTTGACTTCAGTATTTTACATATTAAGTTGATTTTTTCTTTTTCCAAACCAATGTCTTATATTCTGCACGCTCCACACACCTTGATAAGGGTTACGGGATGCTTGGAAACCTTCAACGTCGTTTAATAGAAATCGGTCGTTTCTCAAAACTTTTGCTATCATGTAAGGTCCTTTATTTTTTGGTATTAATTTTCTAGACGCAACAATCGTGCTGTCGAAATTTTTGACCATAACATAGTCACCTTTTTTGTATTTTTTCGGTTTCCTTTTGCTAGTGTCGTATTTGATTTTATTGTAAGCCTGTGCCTGTTTCTGTTTCTCTGATGCTTCAGTTCTTATTTCTATTACACTTTTCCCTGTTTGGTTGAAATTAATGTCTTCCAAGTTTTCTTTTAAATCGTCTCTTAACATTCCCCTTTTTCCTATGCCGATTGACATTGTGCTTGGCGTCTGATTAATGCTTCTGTATTGCGTGTTGTTAATCGCAAACTCTTAAATCTTAAAATTCATCGAAATCCTTTGAGGTAAAACAAGAGCCACGGTCTGAGATAATGTATTTCGGCCTACTGCACGCCCTAAAATAATCTTTAAGTGAAATTATTGCCTCTTTAGTGTTTCTTGTCTTTGTTGCGTACAGTCGCAAAAATTTTGTAAAACCATCTATAATTACGAAAATATGCTTTTTTGGTCTGCCGGAGTCAACAGGCTCATAATGGTCAATGTGCACAAGCTCAAAGGCTTGTTGCCTTTTGGAATGCAATGTAATAGACCTTCTCCTTTTCCTGTTTTTGGAGAGTAAACAGTTTTCGATGTGATTGCAGCATTCCTCTTTAATTTTGGGAAACCAATAACTTTTGCCTATTAAATTTGTCATTTTGTCTCTACCTATGTGTCCTAATTCATTATGGAATTTGTAAAGGACATGATCTTCCATTTCTTCTGGAACGTAAAGCACTATTCTGTCGTCGTTCAATTTCCGATATACTATTCCGTTTCACATTTCGAACAATTTGTGTTCGGTTGTTTCTAAAAGTTTTTTAAGTCTTTGTATATTATGGTCCTTAGCTTGGCAGCTTATTAAATTGTCTTCAAATCTGTTCGTCTCTATAATTAGTATATTATTGTATCTACGTAACGCGTCTACGTGTTGCATCTTTGTCCCTGCTCTATTGTAGTGTATTCATAAATGAAATGTCAAAACACATATTAAATACAACTTGTAACACTTTGTTGCAATTTTGAATAAACCTATACACGCTCAGCACAAACATATATATGTATGCGCATACCAAAGCACATACATACATGTGGTCTGCGCGTGTAGGTAATATGAAGCCTCTTTAGA
Source organism: Scaptomyza flava (assembly GCA_030179655.1). Taxonomy (NCBI): domain Eukaryota; kingdom Metazoa; phylum Arthropoda; class Insecta; order Diptera; family Drosophilidae; genus Scaptomyza; species Scaptomyza flava. The sequence goes on from JARNME010000012.1 coordinate 45,983,471, forward strand.
AGGGCAAGCAAGCGCGAGACCGTTGCCCTACGGGAAACGCTGCGCTTGCACTTAAGCCACTCTCCGCATATATATGTACACTCGCTCTCCCTCTCTTTGTAGCTGTTAAACTATAACAGCATAAGCTTTATCAATGTTAAGCATAGAATAAGAAACACAAAATTATTCAATAAAGACGTTCAAGAAACCAAAGTCGCAAGGCACGGACGTGCCAGTCTAATAGTACTTTATTTAACATCTGACCTTACTATATGGCGACCGTGACTAGAGTCACGAGACTGCAGGAGCAGTAAGAAGAACGTCAACTGGCCATTACCGTTGAAGCCATCTATCCATCTATCTATCTATCTATCTATCGATATCCAGCTGGAAGGAGAACGTTTATGGAGTAGTTGCTTGAACTGGCTTCTGTCAGCGTCTGCGAAAGGATATCGTCGTGGACCATAGAGCTGATGAGCTTCGGCGAACACAAAATGTCAGAGTGAGTACAGAGATGCCGTGTCGGAAAAAGACCAGACGTTCTGGCATTAAAGAGCGACTCAGAAAAAGAAAGACCGAGATAGTAAGACTCTTATACAAAAGCAACACCCCCCCCACTTGGGATGTTGCTGTTAAATCAAACAATGAGCTCGAGCATTTAGAGCAATTACTAAAAACACACGCACTCTGTAACATTCAAAATAAAAATATAAATCATATCAGTAGTAGGGAACTGGGGGTTCTACGCCAAAGGGATGCCGACAATTTATGACCCCATTAATTTTTATGACCCTTTTATCGCCCCCTTGATCTTTGACCCTTTTTTTTCATAATTTATGACCCTTTTTTCCCACGATCATGTCCCTCCTTTGATTAGCCTAATGTGGAGAACAAAGGATTAACATTCCTAGGCCACCACTTTACCAGCAGCATCCGTGAGAATTAGTGATCAAAGGATTTGGAGTCAAGTGCGCGCCTATTAAACCTGCGTTGCATTATGCACCTGCAAGCAGGTGATCAGAGGAACAGATTTGGCTATTTACCTAACTAGTGTTAGAGTCAATTGTGCGCCTCTTTGACGTGCGTGGCATTGTAAACCTGTTTATGGTCATGAGGTGCAGTGTGCACAGGAAGAAAGGATAGATAAGAGAGAGTCAAGTGCGTGCCTGCTTGACGTGCGCAGCATTGTTAACCTGAAAGCAAGCAATAAAGAATGAATGTTTATGGTCATGAGTAGCAGTGTGCAAAGGAAGGAAGGATAGAAAATAGAGAAAAGCGAACGCTTGTTCGATGTACGTTGCATTATTATGGTCAACAGCAACAACAACAACCAGAAGAACATACAGATTCGTGGAGTTCTGTGAACAAGGGATACAAATTTTCCTACGCAGCAGCAGCAGCAGCGGCAGGATCAATACGTTGATCTTTATGACTGTGTGAATGAGAGGATCAGTTTTAACTATTTAACCAATTAGTGTTAGAGTCAAGTGTGCTCCTGTTTTAAGTACGTTGCGCTGCACACGTACATTGATATTGTCAACAGCAACAACAACTACAACCTTCGTGGGGGCGTTATGTGTGCAATGATGGGAATTTTCTTTCGCAGCGGCAGCAGCAGCAAGATCAACACACTGTTTTTAAACAAGAGTATTGATACTTGTACATTTAGATTATAAAGAGTTAGAGGGAAAAGGTGTAAGAGGAGGAAGTTTAGAGGGAGAAGGTGTAAGACAGGGAAAGGATAGAGGGGGAAAGTGTTAGAGGGAGAAGGTGCTACAGGATGAAAGAGTTCGAGGGGGATAGTGTTAGAAGGATACTGTGTGCAAGAAAGTGTTAGAGGGAGGAAGACTTAGAGACAAGTTTGTGCATGCTTGATTGTGCTTTTTTGAAGTACGCTGGTCAAAGGGCAGTACATTCGTAGGCCGCATTGTTATGATCAAAAGCAACACCAACAGCAACAACAACTACATCCTTCGTGGGCTCATTGAACAAGGGATGGAACTTTTCTTACGCAGCAGCAGCAGCAGCAATGTCGATACGTTGAGCCTTATGGTTGTGTTAATGACAGGATCAGTTTTTGCTATTCAACCAATTAGTGTTAGAGTCAAGTATGCTACTGTTTTAAATACATTGCTCTGCACACGTGAATTGTTATTGTCAACAGCAACAACAACATCCTTCGTGGGGGGTTATGTGTGCAAGGATGGGAATTTTCTTTCGCAGCAGCAGCAGCAGCAAGTTCAACACATTGTTTTTAAACAAGAGTATTGATACTTGTACATATAGATTATAAAGAGTTAGAGGGAGAAGGTGTGAGAGGGGGAGTGTTAGAGGGAGAAGGTGTAAGAGGTGGAAAGGATAGAGTGGGAAAGTGTTAGAGGGAGAAGGTGTTAGATACGAATAAGTAGATAAGAGAGAGTCGAGAGGGCGGCTGTTTGACGTGCGTTGCCTTGCACACCTGCAGGCAAAACATAAACAATGAATGTTTGTGAAAACCTGTGATCAAAGAATAAAAGGATTGAGACAAGATTGTGCTTGTCTGCAGTACGCTAGTCAAAGGGCAGTTCATTCGTAGGCCGCATTGTTATTATCAAAAGCAAAACCAACAACAACAAGAACAACAACATTCGTGAGTGTTATGTAAGCAAGGGATGAGAATTTTTTCGCAGCAGCAGCAACAAGATCAACACAAGAATATTGAGACTTTCAGATTTAGTTTGAAATATTATAGGGGGAAGTTGTAAGAGGAGGAAAGTGTTAGAGGGAGAAAGAGAGAGTTAGTATTAGAGAGAGTAGGTGTTAGAGGGGGAAAGTGTTATAGGGGAAAGTGATCCTGCTTGTATTATTATATTAAAACACGCTCCGTTATGCGATTCTATACACGAGCGTCTATGAAATGCAGGTGGTATGTTTATTGATTGTCCCTCCTTCTAACGCACACCCAACTTATTCGCTACTTACGTTTCTAACCTTTATTTGCATATATCTGTTTTGATTATTGCACTGACTTCTGTTACTTTTATAGAGCTAATTAGTATAACTTTTTAATAAACCAATGAACATTTTTTAAGTTGGTGTACTTTGTTAAGAAACTATCAAATTATGTTTTTCTTATGGGTATGTTTTAATTTTATTTCATGTATATATATATATATTTATTTTTTTTTAATAGATTTTTGTAGTATGTTAAATTTAAGATTTATATTAAGCTTGTTCCGTTGAGGGATTTAGCAAACACAAACACCGAACATTAAGATTAATGACAAGCCGGTAGAACACACAAGTCATACTCCATGATTTTGTTTCGGCTTTATAAAATGCTTTTTTAAGTCAATATTATAAGCCTTAGTTCTAGTACTCACTTGAAAGCTTAACGAAGTTCGTGTAGCTGGTATAATAAATCATGTTTTAACAAACTAATTTTGATCTTAATATTTATACTTCATCGTTTATTGAGATTATTGTTATTATTATTTTTTTAATCCCCATATATTGGATTTCGTTCTATCTCAGTAATAATTTATTTTGCTTATACATTCTTTAAATTCCTTAAGGTAATCTTTTAGGCTTATCAAATAATCATTTCCTTAACTTTCCCTCTGCTCGCTTTAAGATTTTCATCAAATGACACTTTTCATATTTAAGATATCCGTCAAACTATTTCTTATACTCAACTTAAATTATTTAATCAAACTCACATATCAAATCAATTTCTAAAATAAAGAAAATGAAAACAGTAAGATGTTCTTAGCAGCTTGATTTTTTTTTTTATAAACGGATTTTACCAACTCTTTCTCAGTATGCTACCTACGATAAAAATGTATAAAGAATGTGTTTTGTACTCATTTACTGACTTCAAAAATTCTTCTATTGACGTTGTATGATACCCTATCTTAATTTGTGTTATATTTAATCGTTTTCTTCAACTTAGTATTCTACAGATTTTTAAACATTTTATGTTATGTAGTTAGCTATTTTGACTAGGCTTTACGCTTAAAACGAGATAGATTGTATTATTGTCCTTAACAAGTTAACTTAATTTTAACAGGGAAATCGATCGGACATTGATTTTTAACTTTATAATTGATTGCTTTAATATATTTCAACTGTCAACCTATGTACATTTCTACTCTTTTAGTGATTATGTTAGATTTTTATATTTCCAAACTCATTGCTTGAACTTACAAAATTTCGTTACTAATTTCTTATAATTGATGGATGGTAGTATTTTATTTCATTATTCTCCCCATTTTTCTTGCATTTAATAAGGAAGTGCATTGAACTAGCTTGTCAGTTCGAGATATGAGCCTTACACTGTTTCGAAAAGTATGAATCCGTTAAATGTTTTAATTTAAGGGTTAAGTATCTATTAGATGCCATGTTATTAGGGCGTATTTATTCATATAATTATTATAAGTCTTAAGGAGACTTATTTTCTTTAGTGCTCAAAACTTATTGTCGCTAAAGGATTTATTTTTTCATGATCTGAGTTATTTATTTAATTCGTGAAACCATTGTAGTGTGATTTATTATTCTTGAACCTTTGCATTAATATTTTATTTGGATGGCAAAATACGGTTGTGATGTACTAAAGCTCGAGATGACTTGAGAGTCGGTATTTTGCAAAACGGGCGGTAGAGTACTTAAAATTTTTAATTGTAGTGTGTGTTTTTAAAATAATGTACTTTAACTATCACCGGAATGGTTTATACCCACTAAATATTGATATTTTCGGTTTTTCTTCCTTTGTATTAGTCGTTTTATACACCCTAGCTCTTGATCCTGTTTTTTGATTTTAGTAGAGTGTTTGATTTTATTGCATACTGTTTGTGGAGGAGGCTCCAAATAATAAGATTTGGTTTAATAATTGTATAGTAAGAATTCTTTTTCTTTTTTTATGTTGGTAAAGCAATAGTTGTATGTTTAACTAATAAAAAGAGCGCAAGCAAGTCATTTACAATAATTTTCACTAACTTAGGATTCATGGTCTTAAGACCGTTTAGACTTCAAGTAGTAAGTAGTAAGCAGTTTTGCTAGACTATTTTCTATTATGATTCTTGTGGGTTATAATTCGTACATTAAAAGAGCGAGATAAAGCTGTTCTTGTTTAGGTCCACAATCTATTTTCTTGGTCCATTTTCCTTTACATATAATACGGCAGGGAGTAAGATTTAAAAGTAGTATGTCATTCCATTGCTATTTAATTTTTATTTTATTCTTTTATGTTATTTGACTTTATATATTGCCTTTAAATTTAAGGGTTTTGCCTCTCAATTTTTGAACCGAGTCATAGTATTTTTTTTTTCTGTGCTGCATAAACGAAAGCATGCTTGATCCCAGATATGTTTATTCTTAATCAATATATAGATCAACACCGTAGGCTTTCAAGTACTATATGTCTGTCTCTATATTTTATCAGCTTTTAGGTATTGAGATTAAATTTTGCTCAGAATCTAATCGCTGACTTAAACACATGAGTGTTACAACTTTCACACTTAAGGAGCATCAGATCTTTTCGTTTCAAAGTGTTTACTATTTGACGCTTTTAAGAACAATTTGCTTGCCTGAGCTAGGTAGGTTATACAGTTAAAACAATTAGTGGAAAGACGGAACTGTCTTATAGAATTTCTTCAACATTATTAGTTGGTTCTTTCCGTTTCGCATTTTATCACGCACTTTGAGATTATTATATTACTTAATGGAATGTGCTCTATGTTCCTGATTGTTTGCTGATTATTGTTCTTAATTATTATTTTGTTTATTTATTTCTGTTGCATCTCATATAGTATTTTTCCCTTATGTTTCTTTTTTATTGCGCTCCACTTCTAAACTTACTTTAATCATTTTCGATGTTTCCTACAATTTATATTCAATCGTCCTTTATTTGACAAAAACTGGGCTGTTAAAAACGGAAGCCAATTAATCTATCAAACTGATGGAAGGGAAAAGTTGTGTTTATTTTTCATTTAAAAATAAAAATAGGCTGTTATACGGGTACACAAAATATTTACTTATATTAAATTAAAAGTACTCTCACTGTTTACGACAGCCTGGCATCCTAAAGAGACTCAATCGCTCACCATCATCACTTGACACCCCACCCTCCCATACGACGAAGCGATCCTCACCTGGACCATCAATGTACGGTTTGCATGTAGGCGCCTTATTTGAATAGTATTTCATTGTTCTACTCTGTACCGATTTTGGATCCCCTGATTTATATTATTTCCAGCTACTTTCCAAGGCTCACACCTTTAACTTTTAACACACCAGCCCACAAAACATATAATTTGGATATAAAAACATTAGACAACGACATCAAGCACCCAGAGCTATTAAAAAATTTATAAAGTATTCGGAGGAAATTTGATCGAACAATGTAACACCCAAAATATTTATTATGGTTTACATTAAATCGTGAAGTCATAATCGAGTCTACTACGTACTTCACATTTTTCCATGAGTTGTTCCCATCTAAAACCCCTATCAATTTATCCGTTTTTTCTTATTATTATTTTTTCAACCAAGTAAGTGCGTACCTGTTTTTTCAATTTTATCTCTCTAGAAAATGTCTGTAAGTTCGGTAGCCTCACACTCATTCAATATGTTTGTTATAGGGATTTTGTATTGTATTTCTATTATTGTACATTTTAAGTTTTCCGGTTTGGTGAGTAGCTCTTCTCAATTAAGTATTATGTTTGCTTATACACACATAATCATTTATTTAGATTTTTGTCTGACTAATAAAAATGTCTTCAAATCTTTTAAAATTTAAGGATTTACTTTTATGTATGGAATTTTGGCTGTCCTATTATATCGCTGATTGTTCTAACTAAACAATTGATTGAACACTACCTCCAAAATGTCTTTTCAACGTATCTTTGATTGAGTTTTCGATAATAACTTCTTATTAATTTTTTTTAGATCGTACCCGAGTCACGTAAATATTGCAGGGTACGTAAAAATTAGCACGCAAACAAGATTGAGGGCAGAGACACTCCCAAAAGGCTTTGAGCAAAGGGTGAAGTAGAAAAAGGTACAATAAGGTAGGAGCTAACGAACAGCGAGAGTCTTTAGATGGAAGCGAGCTGAACGAAGACATCTGATCTCAGACAAGACAAATGTTTATCGGGAGAAAGAATCCTCCCTTCACATTATAGCAGTATGCGTAGCCTTAGCAAGGAACAAATTTTATTGTCTTAGAACAACATATCAACCGTATTAAAGGCTAAGAAACCCTCAACTCATCATAAATACTTGATTTCGTACAGTTTCCATGTCCGGTGGAAGAGTCATAGAACTAGAAGGGGGACACAACAGACCTCTCAGTTACCAAATCATTCATCGACGATTAAGGTTTATACAGGCAGGAGACATATTATTCTATTATTGATTCCCCTTTATGTTTAATTTTTTTTTTATTAAAAAGTTACTATTCTACTGACTTTTATAGATTTTTTTATTAATTTTTTATTATCTTGTCGGAAATTTAATTTCCGTTTGTTTTTCTTCACAAAGTAGTTTACATCTGTCAGCAATGTCAATTCGTGATTTTTTTACTAAAAAATTTTTGAGATTCGAATCTATTTTTTTAAAGCCAACAAAAGTACTGACGCAATACTGCTGCGTTTTGTACTATAACTTGGCGATTAAAAACCGGGACTTAAAAGTACGCTGTTCTACAGAGTAAAGTACTCCTTGCAAAGTGAGGCAGCGGTGGCCATCTGACGTTTCCAGGCAAATATTTTCTCTTCCAACTCCAAGTCTAGAACTCATACAATATCCTTGAAAAGAGGTAAGCCCAAAATACATGGAACTGGTGGCAGTTTTGCTGTTAAAAACACGTTTTTTTTTTCGGTTTTAGAAACCGGTTGTTGTTTAACTGTTTAAAACAGGAAGCTGCTATTTTTTTACGGTTTGAAAAACCGGGTGCTGTTTTGCTGTTATTTTTCATGTTTTTCAGAAACAGCTTCTTGTTTTGCTTTTATTTTTGATGTTTTTAACAGGTTGTTATTTAGCTGTTTGAAACAGAGAGCGGTTTTTTTACCGGTAAAAAAAAAACCTTCTGCAGTTTAGCTGTTGAAAACAGGTTTATTTCGGTTTAAGAAACCGGTTGTTGTTTAACTGTTTAAAATAGAGAGCTGTTATTTTTTCTGGTTTTAAATACTGGGGCTGTTAAGCTGTTATTTTTGTGGTTTTCAAGAATCAGGTTGTTGTTTGACTGCAATTTTTCCGCTTTGAAAACAGTTGAGTGGAGGGGGGTGTAAATTTTGCTGCTAAAAACAGGGATTTTTCAGGTTTAAAAACAGGTTGATGTTTGACTGTTATATAAAAATAACAGCTAACAGCAAGCTGTTTTTAAAACAGGTTGTTGATAGATGTTAAACTGGTGGACTGTTATATCTGCATATTGCACATATAACAGCCCTCCGTTTAAACATATATCAACAACCTGTTTTTAAACCCGAAAAATCCCTGTTTTTTACAGTAAAAATTAAACCCCCCTCCCCTCAACTGTTTTCAAACCGGAAAAATAACAGTCAAACAACAACCTGATTCTTGAAAACCACAAAAATAACAGCTTAACAGCCCCAGTATTTAAAACCAGAAAAAATAACAGCTATCTATTTTAAACAGTTAAACAACAACCGGTTTCTTAAATCGAAATAAACCTGTTTTTAACAGCTAAACTGCAGAAGGTTTTTTTTTACCGGTAAAATAACCACTCTCTGTTTCAAACAGCTAAATAACAACCTGTTTCTTAAAAACATCAAAAATAACTGCAAAACAAGAAGCTGTTTCTGAAAAACATGAAATATAACAGCAAAACAGCACCCGGTTTTTCAAACCGTAAAAAATAGCAGCTCCCTGTTTTAAACAGTTAAACCACAACCGGTTTCTAAAACCTAAAAAAAAAACAATGTGTTTTTAACAGCAAAACTGCCACCAGTTCCATGTATTTTGGGCTTTCCTCTTTTCAAGGTTATTGTATGAGTTCTAGAATTGGAGTTGGAAGAGAAAATATTTGCCTGGAAACGTCAGATGGCCACCGCTGCCTCACTTTGCAAGGAGTACTTTACTCTGTTGAACAGCGTACTTTTAAGTCCCGGTTTTTAATCGCCACGATTGTGGACTTGTTCTTTCATTTAAATGTTAAGTTAAAGTTATAGTACAAAACGCAGCAGTATTTCGTCAGTACTTTTGTTGGCTTTAAGTGAAAAAAATTGAAAGCACTCTTAAAAAAATAGATTCGAATCTCAAAAATTTTTTAGAAAAAAAATCACGAATTGACATTGCTGACAGATGTAAACTACTTTGTGAAGAAAAACAAACGGAAATTAAATTTCCGACAAGATAATAAAAAACTAATAAAAAAATCAATAAAAGTCAGTAGAATAATAACAACTTTTTAATAAAAAAAAATTAAACATAAAGGGGAATCAATAATAGAATAATATGTCTCCTGCCTGTATAAACCTTAATCGTCGATGAATGATTTGGTAACTGAGAGGTCTGTTGTGTCCCCCTTCTAGTTCTATGACTCTTCCACCGGACATGGAAACTGTACGAAATCAAGTATTTATGATGAGTTGAGGGTTTCTTAGCCTTTAATACGGTTGATATGTTGTTCTAAGACAATAAAATTTGTTCCTTGCTAAGGCTACGCATACTGCTATAATGTGAAAGGAGGATTCTTTCTCCCGATAAACATTTGTCTTGTCTGAGATCAGATGTCTTCGTTCAGCTCGCTTCCATCTAAAGACTCTCGCTGTTCGTTAGCTCCTACCTTATTGTACCTTTTTCTACTTCACCCTTTGCTCAAAGCCTTTTGGGAGTGTCTCTGCCCTCAATCTTGTTTGCGTGCTAATTTTTACGTACCCTGCAATATTTACGTGACTCGGGTACGATCTAAAAAAAATTAATAAGAAGTTATTATCGAAAACTCAATCAAAGATACGTTGAAAAGACATTTTGGAGGTAGTGTTCAATCAATTGTTTAGTTAGAACAATCAGCGATATAATAGGACAGCCAAAATTCCATACATAAAAGTAAATCCTTAAATTTTTAAAAGATTTGAAGACATTTTTATTAGTCAGACAAAAATCTAAATAAATGATTATGTGTGTATAAGCAAACATAATACTTAATTGAGAAGAGCTACTCACCAAACCGGAAAACTTAAAATGTACAATAATAGAAACACAATACAAAATCCCTATAACAAACATATTGAATGACTGTGAGGCTACCGAACTTACAGACATTTTCTAGAGAGATAAAATTGAAAAAACAGGTACGCACTTACTTGGTTGAAAAAATAATAATAAGAAAAAACGGATAAATTGATAGGGGTTTTAGATGGGAACAACTCATGGAAAAATGTGAAGTACGTAGTAGACTCGATTATGACTTCACGATTTAATGTAAACCATAATAAATATTTTGGGTGTTACATTGTTCGATCAAATTTCCTCCGAATACTTTATAAATTTTTTTTAATAGCTCTGGGTGCTTGATGTCGTTGTCTAATGTTTTTATATCCAAATTATATGTTTTGTGGGCTGGTGTGTTAAAAGTTAAAGGTGTGAGCCTTGGAAAGTAGCTGGAAATAATATAAATCAGGGGATCCAAAATCGGTACAGAGTAGAACAATGAAATACTATTCAAATAAGGCGCCTACATGCAAACCGTACATTGATGGTCCAGGTGAGGATCGCTTCGTCGTATGGGAGGGTGGGGTGTCAAGTGATGATGGTGAGCGATTGAGTCTCTTTAGGATGCCAGGCTGTCGTAAACAGTGAGAGTACTTTTAATTTAATATAAGTAAATATTTTGTGTACCCGTATAACAGCCTATTTTTATTTTTAAATGAAAAATAAACACAACTTTTCCCTTCCATCAGTTTGATAGATTAATTGGCTTCCGTTTTTAACAGCCCAGTTTTTGTCAAATAAAGGACGATTGAATATAAATTGTAGGAAACATCGAAAATGATTAAAGTAAGTTTAGAAGTGGAGCGCAATAAAAAAGAAACATAAGGGAAAAATACTATATGAGATGCAACAGAAATAAATAAACAAAATAATAATTAAGAACAATAATCAGCAAACAATCAGGAACATAGAGCACATTCCATTAAGTAATATAATAATCTCAAAGTGCGTGATAAAATGCGAAACGGAAATAACCAACTTATAATGTTGAAGAAATTCTATAAGACAGTTCCGTCTTTCCACTAATTGTTTTAACTGTATAACCTACCTAGCTCAGGCAAGCAAATTGTTCTTAAAAGCGTCAAATAGTAAACACTTTGAAACGAAAAGATCTGATGCTCCTTAAGTGTGAAAGTTGTAACACTCATGTGTTTAAGTCAGCGATTAGATTCTGAGCAAAATTTAATCTCAATACCTAAAAGCTGATAAAATATAGAGACAGACATATAGTACTTGAAAGCCTACGGTGTTGATCTACATATTGATTAAGAATAAACATATCTGGGATCAAGCATGCTTTCGTTTATGCAGCACAGAAAAAAAAAAATACTATGACTCGGTTCAAAAATTGAGAGGCAAAACCCTTAAATTTAAAGGCAATATATAAAGTCAAATAACATAAAAGAATAAAATAAAAATTAAATAGCAATGGAATGACATACTACTTTTAAATCTTACTCCCTGCCGTATTATATGTAAAGGAAAATGGACCAAGAAAATAGATTGTGGACCTAAACAAGAACAGCTTTATCTCGCTCTTTTAATGTACGGATTATAACCCACAAGAATCATAATAGAAAATAGTCTAGCAAAACTGCTTACTACTTACTACTTGAAGTCTAAACGGTCTTAAGACCATGAATCCTAAGTTAGTGAAAATTATTGTAAATGACTTGCTTGCGCTCTTCTTATTAGTTAAACATACAACTATTGCTTTACCAACATAAAAAAAAGAAAAATAAATCTTACTATACAATTATTAAACCAAATCTTATTATTTGGAGCCTCCTCCACAAACAGTATGCAATAAAATCAAACACTCTACTAAAATCAAAAAACAGGATCAAGAGCTAGGGTGTATAAAACGACTAATACAAAGGATGAAAAACCGAAAATATCAATATTTAGTGGGTATAAACCATTCCGGTGATAGTTAAAGTACATTATTTTAAAAACACACACTACAATTAAAAATTTTAAGTACTCTACCGCCCGTTTTGCAAAATACCGACTCTCAAGTCATCTCGAGCTTTAGTACATCACAACCGTATTTTGCCATCCAAATTCAATATTAATGCAAAGGTTCAAGAATAATAAATCACACTACAATGGTTTCACGAATTAAATAAATAACTCAGATCATGAAAAAATAAATCCTTTAGCGACAATAAGTTTTGAGCACTAAAGAAAATAAGTCTCCTTAAGACTTATAATAATTATATGAATAAATACGCCCTAATAACATGGCATCTAATAGATACTTAACCCTTAAATTAAAACATTTAACGTATTCATACTTTTCGAAACAGTGTAAGGCTCATATCTCGAACTGACAAGCTAGTTCAATGCACTTCCTTATTAAATGCAAGAAAAATGGGGAGAATAATGAAATAAAATACTACCATCCATCAATTATAAGAAATTAGTAACGAAATTTTGTAAGTTCAAGCAATGAGTTTGGAAATATAAAAATCTAACATAATCACTAAAAGAGTAGAAATGTACATAGGTTGACAGTTGAAATATATTAAAGCAATCAATTATAAAGTTAAAAATCAATGTCCGATCGATTTCCCTGTTAAAATTAAGTTAACTTGTTAAGGACAATAATACAATCTATCTCGTTTTAAGCGTAAAGCCTAGTCAAAATAGCTAACTACATAACATAAAATGTTTAAAAATCTGTAGAATACTAAGTTGAAGAAAACGATTAAATATAACACAAATTAAGATAGGGTATCATACAACGTCAATAGAAGAATTTTTGAAGTCAGTAAATGAGTACAAAACACATTCTTTATACATTTTTATCGTAGGTAGCATACTGAGAAAGAGTTGGTAAAATCCGTTTATAAAAAAAAAAAAGCTGCTAAGAACATCTTACTGTTTTCATTTTCTTTATTTTAGAAATTGATTTGAAATGTGAGTTTGATGAAATAATTTTAGTTGAGTATAAGAAATAGTTTGACGGATATCTTAAATATGAAAAGTGTCATTTGATGAAAATCTTAAAGCGAGCAGAGGGAAAGTTAAGGAAATGATTATTTGATAAGCCTAAAAGATTACCTTAAGGAATTTAAAGAATGTATAAGCAAAATAAATTATTACTGAGATAGAACGAAATCCAATATATGGGGATTAAAAAAATAATAATCTCAATAAACGATGAAGTATAAATATTAAGATCAAAATAAGTTTGTTAAAACATGATTTATTATACCAGCTACACGAACTTCGTTAAGCTTTCAAGTGAGTACTAGAACTAAGGCTTATAATATTGACTTAAAAAAGCTTTTTATAAAGCCGAAACAAAATCATGGAGTATGACTTGTGTGTTCTACCGGCTTGTCATTAATCTTAATGTTCGGTGTTTGTGTTTGCTAAATCCCTCAACGGAACAAGCTTAATATAAATCTTAAATTTAACATACTACAAAAATCTATAAAAAAAAAAATAAAAATATATATATATACATAAAATAAAATTAAAACATACCCATAAGAAATACATAATTTGATAGTTTCTTAACAAACTACACCAACTTAAAAAATGTTCATTGGTTTATTAAAAAGTTATACTAATTAGCTCTATAAAAGTAACAGAAGTCAGTGCAATAATCAAAACAGATATATGCAAATAAGGGTTAGAAACGTAAGTAGCGAATAAGTTGGGTGTGCGTTAGAAGGAGGGACAATCAATAAACATACCACCTGCATTTCATAGACGCTCGTGTATAGAATCGCATAACGGAGCGTGTTTTAATATAATAATACAAGCAGGATCACTTTCCCCTATAACACTTTCCCCCTCTAACACTTACTCTCTCTAATACTAACTCTCTCTTTCTCCCTCTAACACTTTCCTCCTCTTACAACTTCCCCCTATAATATTTCAAACTAAATCTGCAAGTCTCAATACTCTTGTGTTGATCTTGTTGCTGCTGCTGCGAAAAAATTCCCATCCCTTGCTTAAATAACACCCACGAATGTTGTTGTTCTTGTTGTTTGATGTTGATTGTTTGTTTTGTTTGATCATAACAATGCGGCCTACGAATGTACTGCCCTTTGACTAGCGTACTTCAAACAAGCACAATCTTGTCTCAATCCTTTTATTCTTTGATCACAGGTTTTCACAAACATTCATTATTTATGTTTTGCCTGCAGGTGTGCAAGGCAACGCACGTCAAACAGCCGCCCTCTCGACTCTCTCTTATCTACTTATTCGTATCTAACACCTTCTCCCTCTAACACTTTCCCACTCTATCCTTTCCACCTCTTACACCTTCTCCCTCTAACACTCCCCCTCTCACACCTTCTCCCTCTAACTCTTTATAATCTATATGTACAAGTATCAATACTCTTGTTTAAAAACAATGTGTTGATCTTTCTGCTGCTGCCGCTGCGAAAGAAAATTCCCATCATTGCACACATAACGCCCCCACGAAGGTTGTAGTTGTTGTTGCTGTTGACAATATCAATGTATGTGTGGAGCGCAACGTACTTAAAACAGGAGCACACTTGACTCTAACACTAATTGGCTAAATAGTTAAAACTGATCCTCTCATTCACACAGTCATAAAGATCAACGTATTGATCCTGCCGCTGCTGCTGCTGCTGCGTAGGAAAATTTGTATCCTTTGTTCACAGAACTCCACGAATCTGTATGTTCTTCTGGTTGTTGTTGTTGCTGTTGACCATAATAATGCAACGTACATCGAACAAGCGTTCGCTTTTCTCTATTTTCTATCCTTCCTTCCTTTGCACACTGCTACTCATGACCATAAACATTCATTCTTTATTGCTTGCTTTCAGGTTAACAATGCAGCGCACGTCAAACAGGCACGCACTTGACTCTCTCTTATCTATCCTTTCTTCCTGTGCACACTGCACCTCATGACCATAAACAGGTTTACAATGCCACGCACGTCAAAGAGGCGCACAATTGACTCTAACACTAGTTAGGTAAATAGCCAAATCTGTTCCTCTGATCACCTGCTTGCAGGTGTATAATGCAACGCAGGTTTAATAGGCGCGCACTTGACTCCAAATCCTTTGATCACTAATTCTCACGGATGCTGCTGGTAAAGTGGTGGCCTAGGAATGTTAATCCTTTGTTCTCCACATTAGGCTAATCAAAGGAGGGACATGATCGTGGGAAAAAAAGGGTCATAAATTATGAAAAAAAGGGTCAAAGATCAAGGGGGCGATAAAAGGGTCATAAAAATTAATGGGGTCATAAATTGTCGGCGCTCCTTTGGCGTAGAACCCCCAGTTCCCTACTACTCATATCACTAATCGCCCTGCTCCTCAGCCAATACCCAGCATTAAAAAGAACTGTCCGGCCGACTGCGAGGGGCCTCTATATTCAGTACATTGCAAGTACACTTGCGGCAACAACAAGCAGGAGACGACCACCGTCAACGGCGCCCCAGTATAAGGCCTGTGCGAAGAACCAGCACCGGCAACGTCAACGTACCAAGTTGACCATTAGAAGACGACAGCATTACAAAGAATGCAGAAGCCGGCGGCATCACAAAGGGTGCAGGAACTACAAATCAACGAATATTTTAAAAAAATTATTATCTGAGAAAATTTTTTTGTAATACCCGGCGATAATTGAGTCGCCCGGTAAGCGTCTGGCCCGCAAAGCCAAACAAACACTAGGTAGGAGAATATGTACATTCACCTTATGTGAATTAATTTTAAACTTCTCTCCGCCAGTTGGCGTACAACCTTTTCAAAAATAGAAATAAAAAATGTTGCAAACACTGAATTGGTAAAAACAATCAAAATTTTCAGTCTCAGTTTTTTTTTGTGCTATGTAAACAATAATAAATAATTTAAACTTAAATAGCCATTAGCAATCAAAGAAATGGCAAAAACTAAAATTTATATAACTACTAAAATTATAAAAATAAATAAATAAAGTAAGAAATTTATAAACTTATTGATATATATACCAAAACTAAAAACATACGGCACAGTTATGCCAATAAAATTATTATAACATATTTCATATTGTACGATACATAAAAATAAATAAATTACAAATAATTTCAAAATAGGAAACCTAAATAATAATATAATATCTAAAGCGGAAAACGTTTATGACACATAATCGGCCAAAATGGGCCTCGTAGACACAAAAACGGTGGATTCCACCGCTAATGTTATAAATAAAGTAGAATCAAGTAGTGTAGATTTAGGAATAACGAATACTTTGTTAATAATTATCGTTGTTATTCTAAGCGCAAATATGTTCATAAATTATACAAGCTACACAATAAGTGCCTCAAGAAAAAATACAAAAGCAAGGCTAACGATCTAGATAAAATTTAGAATCGATTGAAAAAAAAGAAAAAACCATACATACTAATAACAATTTTTGACTAAATTAAATTTATATTTGTATAAATATTATTGTATGATGGATATACCTCAAGTATCAGAATTAAAACTCTGTTACAACGTATGCCTAACAAAGACCCAGATTTCCCAAACAAAGTATGAGCAATATTATATATGGAGCCAATGGGTACCAGACAACTATCTGACATATACGCAGACATATTGAATGCACAAGAAACATATCACATAATAAGTATTTCAAAATGCATGCGGCAATAGCCGTAGCATTCGAAAGAGACCCAGAGTTCATTATACGAGCAATTTGTGTACTAAATCAATTTCACGAATTAATCTCGATATCTGATTTTGAGTACGCCTACGTGGACTCGAATAATAGAATTACTAGCAGTATAAAAGAAAAAGTTATAGTGCTATTCACTTTGCCATATGTGATGGTAAAAGAACTAACAGAAGATAACGTCTTCTTGGGTCCAGTTACTAAACTAATGGTGCGACTGCATCGATAAATATTAGTAACTCATGGAA
This sequence comes from Scaptomyza flava, assembly GCA_030179655.1. Classification (NCBI taxonomy): domain Eukaryota; kingdom Metazoa; phylum Arthropoda; class Insecta; order Diptera; family Drosophilidae; genus Scaptomyza; species Scaptomyza flava. The sequence goes on from JARNME010000012.1 coordinate 46,000,558, forward strand.
TGGACAGAATTCAGAGAGCTTATAATACAAAAACGCGTTGAGTTCATTAAATCGTATAAGTGCTTAAATAAGAAAGTTCCCATACGAATTGAAACTATACTCAAGCATACCCAAATACTAGTACAAACGTACAACGAATGTCGGGAACTTATACATTTCAATTATGACAACTTAAATAGTCTACACAAATTACAAGCAAGGGAAATTATCGACAAATTAAGATCAGCGTTAATTACCTTGGACACAAAACACGACCTACATCTATTTCTTCCTTCGGTACTAAGTGTACCGGTAACATTCGATCCATCCGTATTAGACGACCGGATGCCAGACAAAGAAACCGACATTGATTTTGATTCTGATTCTGAAGAAGAAATTAAACCAATAAAAATTACCCAAACAGTGGTAGATTTTCTGAAAACAGCCTCGTCTCTTCTATTTGAGTACGATGGCAAAGCAGAAAATCTACAAAGCTTCAAAGACGCTTTAAGTCTATAAGACACAATTAAAGGTGACCACGAAGCAACGGCCATAGAACTTATAAAGACAAAATTAAGAGGCCACGCAAGAAACTTGATTAGCAAAGAGCAAACGATCGCTCAAATTATTGCAAAACTATCAAGCACAGTAAAAGGCGAGTCAGTAGAAGTATTGTCAGCCAAATTACTCAACTTGCAACAACGAAGCAAAACTGCCAACCAGTATACACAAGAGGTTGAGCAGTTAACAAGAGCTTTGGAAGGCGCATATATAAACGATGGTCATAACAATGTCAGAGTAACCCAAGATGTTTCGGGAAACTCCGAGCAACCTTTAGATACCCAGCAATAGAAAACACTAAAGTTCATGCAATAAATTTTAGTCTCAATATATTTGTTTCATTTGACCACGTGTCAACAGGTAAAAAACTTACCTTTTTAATAGATACAGGTGCAGACATTTCAATAATTAAAGAAACTTCTGATGTCTTTCACGACATCCAGCCTAATAATGTTATAAACATCCAAGGCATTAGTAAAGAAATTTTAAAATCCAAAGGACTAGCATCGATTGAGATACAGACAGGTAAATATATAATTCCACACAACTTTCATATAGTTGATTTAGATTTCGCTATACCATGTGATGGAATACTAGGCATTGATTTTATTAAAAAATACAATTGCCAACTGGACTTCAAACCATCAGAAGATTGGTTTATAATTAGACCCAATAATTTACAATATCCAATTCATGTTCCCATAACATATGATTCTGGTAGAAACTCAATACTTCTACCAGCAAGATCTCAAATTGTCCGAAAAATCACGCTAACTTCAAAAGAAGATAGCATATTTATTCCAAACCAGGAAATCCAGACTGGTGTATATGTTGCAAACACAATTGCAACATCCCAAAATACGTTTGTCCGTTTACTAAATACAACTAATTCAGATCAATTAGTTACAATTAATAATTTGCAACATGAATCACTTTCGAACTACGATGTAGTTCAAACAAATCCAGAAAGTAGAAAAGAAAACGTCTTATCTCAGCTAGCCAAAAATTTTCCACCTCAATTCAAACCTCAACTAAAAAAGTTATGCACCGAGTATAGTGACGTATTCGGTCTCGAAACCGAATCGATTACAACAAATAATTTCTATAAACAACACTTGAGACTAAAAGACAATGAACCAGTGTATATTAAAAACTATCGAAGCCCGCACAGCCAAACAGATGAAATCCAAAAACAAGTAGAAAAGTTGATTAACGAAAACATAGTCGAACCATCTGTGTCAGAATACAATAGCCCACTTTTATTAGTTCCAAAGAAAGCCCTTCCAGGCTCAGAAAATAAAAAATGGCGATTAGTAATTGACTATCGTCAAATAAATAAAAAATTACTGTCCGACAAATTCCCACTGCCTAGAATTGATGACATATTAGATCAACTAGGCAGAGCAAAATACTTTTCATGCCTTGACTTAATGTCAGGTTTTCATCAAATCGAACTTGAAGAAAGTTCAAGGGATATAACTTCATTTTCTACGAGCAATGGCTCATATCGCTTCACGCGATTACCATTTGGCTTAAAATAGCGCCAAATTCATTTCAGAGAATGATGACTATTGCATTCTCTGGCCTTGAATCTTCCCAAGCATTCCTTTATATGGATGATTTAATAGTTATTGGTTGTTCCGAAAAACATATGCTCAAAAATTTAACAGATGTTTTTGACAAATGTAGGAAATACAACCTTAAGTTACATCCACAAAAATGCTCATTTTTTATGCATGAAGTGACCTTTCTTGGTCATAAATGCACTGATAAAGGAATCTTGCCAGACGACAAAAAGTACGACGTCATTAAAAACTACCCAGTCCCACACGATGCGGACAGCGCTAGACGTTTTGTTGCATTTTGCAATTATTATAGACGTTTCATAAATAACTTCGCCGACTATTCACGGCACATAACAAGATTATGTAAAAAGGATGTTCCTTTTGAATGGACAGTTGAATGCCAAAATGCATTCCTATACCTAAAAGATAAGCTAATGCAGCCTACACTATTACAATACCCAGACTTCAGCAAAGAATTTTGCATAATAACGGATGCAAGTAAGCAAGCGTGTGGAGCAGTTTTAACTCAAAACTACAATGGACTCCAACTTCCAATTGCATACGCATCACGTTCATTTACGAAGGGTGAAAGTAATAAGAGTACAACGGAACAAGAATTAGCAGCAATTCATTGGGCTATAGTACATTTTCGACCATATATTTATGGAAAACATTTTACAGTGAAAACTGACCACAGACCATTAACTTATTTATTTTCTATGGTCAATCCTAGTTCTAAACTTATACGCATGCGGCTCGAATTAGAAGAATATGACTTTACAGTCGAGTATCTAAAGGGTAAAGACAATTTCGTGGCAGATGCCCTATCACGGATAACAATATCCGAATTAAAAGATTTACAAAATAAAGTCCTGAAAGTCACTACTAGGCAACAAAGTAGACAAAATAAATCCTGCGCAGGAAATGAACAAGAACCTTTGCTTAGGCAAAATCTTGAAAAAGCTTCTACGCCCAACGTATATGAAGTCATCACAAATGACGATGTACGAAAAGTAGTGGCCTTGCATATGAAAGGAAAGCTGTGTTATTTCAAACACGGAAATAAAATCGTTGCAAGAATAAATGTTAGCGATCTGTATACTAATGGAGTTATCGACTTAGGTCAATTTTTCCAAAGGCTCGAAAAGGAAGCCGGTATGCATGATTTACGCCAACTAAAAGTGGCACCGCATGAAATCATCTTTGAACAAGTTTCAATAGATAATTTCATAAATATGGGCAATAATACATTGAGATTATTAAGAGCAGCGCTACTCAAGCCGGTGACCATTATATCAAAAGATATAGAAAAAGAAGCAATATTGTCTACATTTCATGATAGTCCCACACAAGGAGGACATACTGGTATAACAAAAACTTTGGCCAAAGTAAAAAGACACTACTATTGGAAAAATATGACTCGTCATATAAAAGAGTACGTACGTAGATGTCCAAAATGCCAGATGTCAAAAACAACAACACATACTAAAACTCCTTTAACAATTACCGACACACCAATAAGTGCTTTCGACAGGGTAATAGTTGACACAGTAGGTCCATTACCAAGATCTGAATATGGTAACGAATATGCAGTTACGCTTATTTGCGATTTAACAAAATATCTTGTTGCCATACCGATCCCAAATAAAAATGCAAATACTGTTGCTAAAGCTATATTTGAATCTTTTATATTACAGTTCGGTCCAATGAAGACGTTCATTACGGACATGGGAACTGAATATAGAAATTCTATTATAAATGACTTGTGCAAATATTTAAAAATATACAATATAACGTCTACAGCACACCACCACCAGACAGTTGGAACAGTAGAAAGAAGTCATAGAACTTTTAATGAATATATTCGTTCATACATTTCAGTTTACAAAACTGATTGGGATGTGTGGCTAAAATATTTCGTATACTGTTTCAACACGACCCCTTCTATGGCACATAATTATTGTCCATATGAATTAGTTTTTGGTAAGCAAAGTAATTTGCCCCAACATTTTAATAAAATAAATAATATTAATCCATTATATAACATAGAAGATTACGCTAAAGAAAGTAAGTTTAGATTAGAACAAGCATTTAAAAGAGCAAGGATAATGTTTGAAAAGCATAAGGCTAAAAATAAGGAATATTATGATAGAAAAACAATAGATTTTAATCTGAACATAGAAGATAAAGTACTTTTAAAAAACGAAACAGGTCATAAGTTAGAAAATAAATATATTGGACCATACTCAGTGGTATCCATAATAAAAAAAGATAATATAATAATAAAAAACAAAATAGGAAAAAAAACAAACAGTTCATAAGGATAGATTAAAAATTTTTAATGCATAATAGGTTTCAAGCTACTCTAATATCCAACTTAAAAAAAAAAAAAAAAAAAAAAGTAAATAAATAAAATAAAAATAATAATAATAATAATAAAAAAAAATATATATATATGTATATATATATATATATATATATATATATATTAAATATAAAATTAAAATAAAATGTATGTTTAATATAAAATAAATACATAGAAAAAAAATTATTTTTAAAACTGTCTGATCAGCCATATATTATATACCATAAAAAAAAAAAAAAAAATAAAATAAAAATAAACAAAAAACCTTTCACTTTTAAATCTTTATACATTTATAGTTTTATATTATTCAATATTTATATTCCTAACAATTACAATCATGTTTACTATAAATAACTACATATTCATAATATTACGTTATTTTTTTTTAAAAGGGGAGGTGTAGTGTATTCATATATGCAATGTCAAAACACATATTAAATACAACTTGTAACACTTTGTTGCAATTTTGAATAAACCTAAACACGCTCAGCACAAACATATATATATATATATGCGCATACCACAGCACATACATACATGTGGTCTGCGCGTGTAGGTAATATGAAGCCTCTTTAGAAGGGCAAGCAAGCGCGAGACCGTTGCCCTACGGGAAACGCTGCGCTTGCACTTAAGCCACTCTCCGCATATATATGTACACTCGCTCTCCCTCTCTTTGTAGCTGTTAAACTATAACAGCATTAGCTTTATCAATGTTAAACATAGAATAAGAAACACAAAATTATTCAATAAAGACATTCAAGAAACCAAAGTCGCAAGGCACGGACGTGCCAGTCTAATAGTACTTTATTTAACATCTGACCCTACTATACTATGAACCAATTCATAGTCGTAGTCTTGAAGCTCTAAAGCCCATCGAGCAATTCGAGGGTTAAGTTCAATCTTGTTTAATTTTGAACTTTTTCCCTTGTAGATATATGCGGAATCTATGTAACGTAAACAGTATCGCTAAGGTTTCTAGTTCGAAACTGTGGTATTTAGCTTCCGTTTCTGTAGTGCGCTTTGAAAAGTAAAATATTGGGTGAAGCTTTCCATCTGATTTTCTTTGGAGTAACACTGCACCAAATCCTAAAGCACTAGCATCGCAGTGTAACTCAATCTCGTCTTTATAATTATATATTGCTAAGACTGGTGATTGTAGCAACTTTTCTTTAAGCGTTAGGAAACAGTTTAATTCCTTTTGGGTAAATTCAAAATGTCTATCTTTTTTAAGTAAATCATATAATAGTTTGGCTATCGTTGAATAATACTTTATAAATCTACGGAAATAAGAGCACAGTCCGCGGAAACCTTGGACTGCCTGTGTTTTCTCTGGTACTGGAAAATTTTGTACTACCTCTATGCCTTTGTTATCAGCGCGAATGCCTTCTCTTGTTATTAAAAATCCTAAGTATTTAATACTTGGTTGTAAAAATTCACATTTGTCCACACGTAATTCCAATTTGTTTTGAGACAGTCTTCTAAAAACTTCTATGAGCGTTTCTAAATGTTCGTTTATATTTTTACTAGCAACCATAATATTAACTCTTTTTAATGTAATTTTTTATACATCCAGGCAATATAAGCGCAGTAAACAGTAACAGTGACAAAAACTTAAGTAAAATAAATGTAAATAAACAACAGCTGACTGCACAAAAATGAAACACATTGACACCCAAAATGCCGTTCACAAGCTAAGCGTTTCAAGCTTGAAGCATGAAACGATGAAACGGAGCTGTTGAACACCCTAATTGTTAGACAATACCAGTGGATTGATCGCTGTACCGAACTATTTTTGTACTATTGCGCAGTCGATAGATGAATTGATTGAATGTGTTTTTCCGAATATTTTTATACCTTTAACCCATAAAATGGGTAAATAAGGGTATAATGGTTTTGTGCAAAAGTATGTAACAAGCAGAAGGAAGCATCTCCGACCCCATTAAGTATATATATTCTTGATCAGCATCAACAGCCGAGACGATATAGCCATAACTGTCCGTCCGTCTGTCCGTCTGTATGAACGCGTGAATCTCAGAGACTACAAGAGCTAGAGACTTCAGATTTTGCATATAAGTTTTCCTATACCATGAGCAGAACAAGTTTTCTTCAAATTATCGATAACTATTCTGGTTTCCGATATACACATGATATCGATAACAATTTTCTGAAAATTTCGTCCAAATCGGTTTAGAAACACCGGAGATATCGAATTTTATCGCTTGAAGCTAAGTCAGTATACCAAAGTCCTACAAAAATTTAATTTATTTATTGCAACTGGTTTCAGGGTATCTTCTAGTCGGGCTCTCCCGACTAGAGCCTTCTTACTTGTTCTTTTTCAAATTAAGTAATATTATTATTTTTCTAATTTTCAAATTGAATCTATTTACTATTACATTAGCTTTAGATTTATTATTTTTCCAATTTAATGTGTCTTATAAATCTAGATGTTTTGTTTTATTTTATCTGCTTCAGTATGCTTGCAACTTGTTTTTACTAAATAAAGATGCGCTTTTGGTACATTTTAAATCTGATGGTAATTGATACCAGAGTCGAACGGTGATGTAGTAAATCTTAGAATGTAATATAAATAGTCAGGTTTTTTCGACAAGATGATTTTATGAAGAGGGACAAGTATTTTAAAATCTATTTAATGCGCAAAATCAAGATCAACAAGCATTTTCGCATAGTAAGCTAGTTCTTTTAAGCCCATACACGTAACAAGCAATATTATTAAAAGTCACTTTGCGTTTATGTAGGCTTGCTGCATCGCATTTGCCAAAAATTTCAATACCGTATAACAGAAGGGGTTTCAGTTTGGATTTTGCGATCATTGTCCGTATCTTAATTGGTAAATATTGCTGGGGAAAAAATGTTATACCGAGATTAACGGCCTTGTCAACAAAATCTATAGATTTACTGTCTACGATTAGCTTACTAAGATTGTCAAAATTCAGGTACTTCTTATATATGACTTAACACTTAGATTTTGACGGATTTGAACACAAACCATTTTCCTTAGCCCAAACACTAACTCGTAACAGATCAGCATTGTCCTCAACGACCTTAAAAATCGCCGTTTCAAAACTCCTATTAACCATAAAGCCAAATTGGTTTTTACTCAGAAGTCAGTTTGTATTAGTGAAGCTTTTTATTTGTCCTGCCAATAGTTGTTCAAATACTTAAAATAGGAGTGGCAATATAGCTATTGGCCTAAGCTCGTTGTTTAGTTTTGGGATGGGTTTAATTTTTGCCAGTTTCCAATGCTCTCGGAAAGTGGAGTACGTAATTTATTTTATGAATTTTGGGCTTGTGTTATCTAAGCCTAAAGCGTTAGATTAAATTTTTAGCATTGCATTCAGTGCATCACATTGATATACACATTCAAATTCAAAACAATTGCTACAGTTATTTAACGGCACACAATTTACGTACGGATTACTAATAGCTATAAGAACATTTAAATTAACAAATTTGTTGTTAAGTACATCTACATCTACATCATCAGATAGACAGATTTTCCTTTAGAGCACCCATATTGTTTAATGTTTTGCAAGTTTCTTTAGTTGTTATTGCACTACTAAATTTAATACCAAAGAAATTGCGCTTAGCATTTTTAATAGATTCATTAACGTTTCGTCTGTTAGTTTTTAAAAGTCTATAGTAATAGTCCCTCCTGTATCGTTTCCATTTATCGTAAGCCTCATCCCTCTGTTTAGTGCACTTTTAATATCATTATTAAACCAGGACTTAAAAGTTGGTTTTGCAATTCTAGTTTTCAGTGGAAGAAACTTGTTGTAGAGATAATCAATGTTATGCTGAAGTAAGGTTATTTGGGTGTCAACAGAAGGGAGGTGATAAAGGCCATTCCAGTCATAATTGCAGCATGCTTCAAATAGTGAGAGTTGATCAATATTTTTAAAATCTTTAAAAGTAATTGTTTGTTTTGAATATAGGAAATGCATATAAAAAGCCAGGAAGATAAGGTCATGCTTAGAGAATGCCGGTACAGATAGTTGGTCATATAGCAGTATTCTATCTTTATTATCGGTATCGTCGAATTTACTACTGACAAGCCAAGTGACTGCATTTCATCAGTCAGATGTTGTTCCTTTAGTACATTTCTGTTCAAGTCACCTGCTAATATAATGTCAGTATACGTCAGTGTTATATTCGATAGCAAATCTATAAGGCTAGAGTAGTCAATATTCTTCTTTGATCTATAAATACAACCAATAAGCAGTTTTTTTTATCACAGATTGAATTAGTAATATTAATAAAGGTCTACTCTATTGGACTGCCAACTGGCTGTCTACATATAACTTTAAATTTTAGTCTATTTGCGGCAAATATTGCAACTCCCCCTCCGTGACAGATACGATCAGAACGATACAAATTGTAACCAGGACAAAAAATAGACGAATCCTCCAACTCAGGGACAAACCACGTTTCAGATACACACACAATATTAACATTTGAATTAACAAACACAAAGATAAACTCCTCCATCTTATTACATAAACTCTAAACATTTAAGTGACACATCTTTAGACCACCTGTATGTTTACTTTACACCCCAATCATTGCTTGGCTGTTCGACCTGGGTATATTCAGATTGGGAGACATTTAAATTTATTATAAAATCGTACCAATAGCACAACTAACCTGCGTTGATATAAAAAAACAAGTAAGAAGGCTCTAGTCGGGAGAGCCCGACTAGAAGATACCCTGAACCCAGTTGCAATAAATATATTTAATTTATATAAGACTTTGGTATACTGGCTTAGCTTCCATCGATTAAAAAAATTAGAAAAGTTCTATCATTATCCATTACTTCAACCCTCATTTTTAGATTTTCCAAATTCGATATTTTATTGTTATCGATATTATGTGTATATCGGAAACCAGAATAGTTATCGATAATTTGAAGCAAACTTGTTCTGCTCATGGTATAGGAGAACTTAAATACAAAATCAGAAGTCTCTAGCTCTTGTAGTCTCTGAGATCCACGCGTTCATACAGACAGACAGACGGACAGACGGACAGATGGACAGATGGACAGACGGACAGACAGACGGACAGACGGACATGGCTATATCGTCTCGGCTGTTGATGCTGATCAAAAATATATATACTTTATAGGGTCGGAGATGCTTCCTTCTGCCTGTTACATACTTTTGCACAAAACCATTATACCCTTATTTACCCATTTTATGGGTTAAGGGTATAAAAACATCGAAAAGCACACACCTTAACATTAAAAGCTAAATTTAAGAGATAATATTTACACCTATCATTTAAGAGAACAGACTTACAAACAGCAAACACCAAGTAGACATTAGGTACGAAAATGATCATCCGCTGCTAACGTCGAGCTTTCTACACGCAGTTTAGAGAGCTGTAGTGTACTCTCTATGCATATTGCTTCTCCTCTCTCCGTAAGCTTAACATGAACAAGAGAGCGACAGCAAAAACCAGCAGTAAGTTGTTTTTGCTTTTTCAGTCTTATCGCTTCTTTGACGGTGTTGTAATTTACTTTGCTGAGTTGTAAATTGGGACCATACCGCGTGTCCCAATCCCAATCAGTTGTAGGCTGAGCTACTGTTTATTCGTGCGCCTAAAGTGACCTGCCTCGCGTAGTAGATTAATTTAACCGTGAATAGTGTCGAACAACATTAATATTGTGGGGTCAGCAACCATCGTGGTAGATTGTCTGACCCGAAAAATGTCACGAAACCGAGGCACCAGTGTGACACCAAGTGAAAAACACAGTTGCTCCCCGTATACCATCGGCACGCCGTGTATCCTAATCTCAGTGGCAACACTTGCGTTTCCCTAGGCGCTGTGCTTGGCTCCCAGGGTAGCCAACTTTGCTTTAACCAGCTGCGAGTCAGCAGCATCTTCCTTTCCTTCCTTTCCGTTCGGCAATGCAGATCCACACTCATGCTGTCAAGCCGGACATTAATCACATTCACCGCGATCACTTCAGCTTGCTCATCAAAGCGTTTGCTTATGTGACAGGATAGGTTTATAATTGGAGACTTTGCTATGTTTTGGTATACATCTATTTATTATCAACTTCAGCTCATGCGACACCTCTATTCTTTTTCGCGATCGGCTACCAACTGCATGGCGCGTTTCTCGCGCGTCATGCCTAACATTACTCATCTTAGTTTAACAGCTCTTATGAGTATTACATTACTGCTCATTAGCAGTATTACATTCTTATGCTATGTATCTTAAACTAGTGTGTATAATTAAAGCTAGTATGCTGGTTGGGTGTGTGTTATTGGTGGCCTACTACAACTCGGCCATCCTGACGTTTTGGATCTCCTGATCACGTTTTATTTTATTTACAATCTTTTTTTTTTTTTTTAGTTTCAAAATCTTGTTCTAATAATAATATATATGTAAGGGAGAAGCCCTAGTAACGGTCATAGCCCCTAAATAGGTCAACCGGAATATTTTGGCGAGTTTTGATGCTAGCGGGGTCTAATCACTGTGATTGATAGCTCTTAGTGCCGGCTTGCTTTTTATGTAGTCTACTGGTGTTTATACTAAGTTTTGGATGCACCAGAGACTAAAATTAAAATACCGATATTTCTACGTAAGCTTTGTAACTTTTCAACGCGTTGGAATTGTATTATTTCAAGTTTCAGCAAAGGGTAATAAATAATTTTCTTAATCGTTTTTTCTTGCCCTTTCATAATCTGTAATCCAAAATTTTTTCTGTTCAATATTTTGGGTTTAACATTAATAAATGTAAAATTATGTTTCTGCGTGTTCTGGTCACATACGATGTGATACACTTTAACACTTATCGATATTTGTATCGACTATCGTATCACTTTGCGTCTCTCGCGTTGCTCTTAATCAGAAAATCATAATTTCAAAATATCTGAAAATTCTTCAAAATTGGTTCAGTGAACCAAAATTCACATTTGATAAGTAGAAAAGCCGCAAAAGCCGAATTTCAAAATTGTGTCAAATTCACACAAGGAACAGATTCGTGTTGACTTAAGAAGAATAGAAAAATTTTATTATTATTTAGTTAAAACAATGTTAAATGAATTTGTTATGATTTGCAAGAAGAGCAAGAAAAAGTTTTATTAAGAAAAATGAAGAAAAATTAATAAAATGAATTTATTATGAGTTGGCATAAAACTTGACTTAATTTTTTGTAGATTTGCTTAAAAGTTTGCGCCCTTTTTAATAGCAACATGACACAATTAAGACAGATAACGCATTGCGCAGATGACGTCACATATGATGCATATTACCAAGGCAAATATTCAACACATGCATTGTGACGTCATCTGCGCACAACATAAGCAAGTTTCTGGGCAATCTAAAAATTTATTGTTCTTGTGTGTGTGATGTTGAGCGTGCGATGCATAAATCGATACTTTAATCGATACATCGCTGGCGATACTGTTTTTTACGAGTAATAAATTTTAATAAATTATTAAATTCGGTTGTTTTTGAGTGTTTAATTGCATAAAATACATAAGCATAAATAAAAACAATAATTTGGCATTTTATTTCATTTTATTGGCTCTATTTTGACAAGATTAAGGGGAGTGACTACTACAGGGGCACTTTATCGAAAATCGTGATTTTGACTTTTTTCATTAAATCCTATATATCTTTCAAAAAACGAATGAAATGTGTGTAATGCCTTACACTGATCGATGGGCAATTGAACTAGCTTTCCTACGATACCAACAGCTAAGCTTTACGTTGATTTCTGACAATTTAATATCCCAAAAACCTTAGGGGTGTTCACTATTAGGGCTTCTCCCTTATATCTATTTGACTTCAGTATTTTACATATTAAGTTGATTTTTTCTTTTTTCCAAACCAATGTCTTATATTCTGCACGCTCCACACACCTTGATAAGGGTTACGGGATACTTGGAAACCTTCAACGTCGTTTAATAGAAATCGGTCGTTTCTCAAAACTTTTGCTATCATGTAAGGTCCTTTATTTTTTGGTATTAATTTTCTTGACCTATTGTGCTGTCGAATTTTTTTACCATAACATAGTCACCTTTTTTGTATTTTTTCGGTTTCCTTTTGCTAGTGTCGTATTTGATTTTATTGTAAGCCTGTGCCTGTTTCTGTTTCTCTGATGCTTCAGTTCTTATTTCTATTAAACTTTTCTCTGTTTGGTTGACGTTAATGTCTTCCAATTTTTCTTTTAAATCGCCTCTTAACTTTCCCCTTTGTCCTATGCCGATTGACATTGTGCTTGGCGTCTGATTAATGCTTCTGTGTTGCGTGTTGTTAATCGCAAACTCTACATCTTCTAACACCATGTCCTAGTGTAAGCCTTTATCTGGTTCTACTAACTTTGCGATCATTGGTCCAATACATCTGTTGATTCTTTCCACTTTGCCGTTGGCCTGTGGTGACCCTGTTGCAATCTTCATATGCTTAACTCCACTCTCATCTTAAAATTCATCGAAATCCTTTAAGGTAAAACAAGAGCCACGGTCCGAGATAATGTATTTCGGCCTACTGTACGCCCATAATGGTCAATATGCACAAGCTCAAAAGGCTTGTTGCCTATTTTAATGCAATAGACCTTCTCCTTTTTCTGTTTAATCTGTTAATCTACGAAACCAAGTGCAATGGAAAATAGGGAGAAGAGTGTAATAGAGTTTACATTGGAACAACAAAAAGATCACTTGTGACACGAATAACAGAACATAAGGGTCACGCAAAGAACAGAAAGACTACGACAGCACTAGCTCAACATTTGAGTGAAAATGGCCACACAGCTGATTTTGATACAGTCAAAGTACTTGACATAGAGAGAAGAGAGCGAGCAAGATTACCGCTGGAGAGTTTGCGCATACAGCAAAGAAGACATTGACTAGACGAATTACATTTACACAGCTGCAATAAGCAAACCAAACGGCAACAAACAACTTCAAAAATAGCTGGACAAAAATTTGAGTTACATTTAAAATATATAATTTGACGGAAAGAGGCAGTATTAAGTTACGGACTCACGACACTAAAATTAGGTGAAAACAACCAAAATGTATGTACAAAATAGTAAGTGCTTTATGTATTAATGTATTTATGTGAAATGTAACCTGTATATATATTAAAAATAAAATCAGACTACCTGATGAAGGCGGCAAAGCCGTCGAAACGCGTAGGAGGATAATTGAATTTAAATGTGTTTTAAATATCAATGAAACCAACTGGCCGGAACAACCCAGCAACAGCAACATCACAAACATTGTCACACACTGGCCTACAAAATTCATACAAAGTACAATTACCAGAGGGTGAACCGGATTTAAAAGGTCAAAACAGACAACATGAAGGGATACATCTCATATCTACAATCTACATATGGCAAAAATTTGGCGCTTTACATTAAATCTTATTTTAAGTGTCAGAAAAAACTAGCGAAACAGAGGATTAGACTGAAGTACTTAATAGAATGTAAGAATTTCAACATAATACCAAGACACTTACAACGAAAAACAACATCACTAAAACACAACTTCACGCTACACGAATCGAAGAAAAAACTACAAAAATTAGAGAACAATTTTCTGCTTAAAATATTACAACTAGAAATAGAGGAAACACATCGTCACATACACAGTATAAACAAAACACAAACACACATCATAAATGAACTCAGGAAAAACTGAAATCAGCTGGACTTTGAAGAACAACAAAAAGATCAAAAACTAGCTTACCAAAGAATACGCACTAACACAGAAAAGAAAATTGAGCGAAAACTACACAACGCAAAAAATGAATTAGCACAAAAACTGAACATAAGAATCAACGAAGACTGGATAACCAAAATGACTGACGTTTTTATACCAAATGAAACCAGGTGGCTTTTATCATTGGGCCCCAAATTTAGCCTACCGACAAACGGACGGAACATATCGCCAATAAACGTTATTGCAGACTTAGAACAGGGTATAAAAACGATTGAGAACGAAAAACTAAGAGATTCGATTAGAGGAAACCTAGCATCGAGAATAAACAGCTGCAAACAATCAAGAAAACTAAACCAGAAAGAAAAATTTATATACAACATAGCCAACAACACAGAGAAACTCTTAAAGGAACATAACGATAAAATAATTATCACACAAGCAGACAAAGGAAACAAAACTGTAATAATATACAAGAGAGAAAATCATGATAAGATGCAACAACTACTTAATGACAAAATAACATACAAACTAATAAGAAATGACCCCACACAAAAACTAATCACGAAAAACAACACAATAGTCAACTGTTTGTATTAAAACGAATTCATAGACATTAAAACAAAACTAAGGACATATTGCTCTGGAGGAAACGCACCACGATTATACGGATTGCCAAAAATACACAAAACCGAAACACCATTGAGACCCATATCAGCGTCAACTGAAGTTCCGTGCTTCAAATTGTAATTCATGTATTCAAACATGTTGGTGACATTATTAAGAACATACAATCCACACAGTACAACATTAGGAACGCAACAGAATTGAAAAACGAGATAAAGGACTTTGAAATTGGAAACGAAGAAATGCTTGTATCTTTTGATGTTATCTCGCTCTTCACTAACATCCCCATTAATAGAATCAAAACAAGTAAGAAGGCTCTAGTCGGGAGAGCCCGACTAGAAGATACCCTGAACCCAGTTGCAATAAATATATTTAATTTATATAAGACTTTGGTATACTGGCTTAGCTTCCATCGATTAAGTTCAATATCTCTTGACTTGTTCTACGGGCGCCACTGTGCGTCGGTTTGCCTGCAAATTAATATCATTTTTCAGTTTTAACAACATTAGATTATGCACTCGGACACATAAACAACATATGTATATTATATAAAGAATCGCGCATTTTTTCACTTTTCTACAATGTGTACAACTATCCTCAATACAGTTAATCACAATCCGTTATTCTTTGCTTTGGTGCTTATAAAAAATAACGGAGTAATCCCAACTTCGTCCACTTCGTCTACGACTTCTTAATTCGTACACAGAGAAAAATAATCCGTTCCCGTAAGTGCAAAATCAAGAGCATCCGTTGACAATGACTGCCTGAGCACGGATTTTTTTGATATGAGAAAAATTTCTTAAATTAAGAATGGAAGAAAGAGATGGTCTCGAAATTGTTCTTCATTACATTGGTTCTTAATTTAAGAACAATTTGAGCTTGAATTTTGACTAGAATTTGTGTAGTTAGCTTATTTGTAAGTAGTTGATAACTTTACCAAATAACATTAATATGCTAGAGAGTTATTATAAATGTAATTTGAATTAATTTGTTAAATCTTTCCTATTACGAGAAGCCAGCAAAAGACAAATCGATCTATATTGTTGTACTATTTATTTATTTATTTAATTAATTAATTATGGAACGATTCTTAACGCTACAGTATTGCTACTATAAATTAAAGCATTAATCACAGATATTTAAGTGTAAAATGTAAAAATATTAATCTAAATTATATATTTTAAACAATCATTTATAAAATGGAACCAAAAGAATTACATATTGAAAGTTATGCGTTTGTAGATTGTAATGTAGTTTCAGGCGTTAAAATTAAGTTTTAAGATAAGATTCTAAATTAATTTTAAAATGGTGTGCGCTGCGTATAGATTTAATGTAGGGAGGAAGATTGTTCCACAGTCGAACAGCAAAGATAAAGAGCTGCCTATAAGAAGAAGCTAGTTTGGTTCTCACACGTTGGGAGGATGTAAAATTTATGTTGCCATACAAATACTCAGGTTCTTGTTTATATACAATTTTGTGTAGGATGAAAAGAATTTTAAAACTAATTAAGGACGTTAGATCTAGATCAAACAGTCTGTTAGCGTAACCCGTTACGTGGTCTGCCCTTTTGAGGCCAAACACGTAGCGGGCAACGTAATTATACGCTACCCTAAGCTTCCTTTGGCTTGCAGCGTCGCATGTGCCAAAAATTTCAATGCCATACAAAAGCTTTGGCAATTAAAGATTTCGCGATCAATATTTTTAAGCTAAGGGGTAGGAATATCTGGGTGAGCCAAAGTTGCCTTAAAACGCCAGACGCTTTACTCACAGGTTTATTCACCTGACTATCCCATGATAAGGTCCTGTTCAGGGTGATCCCTAAGCTAGGGATGTTGATATTTGTAAAAATATCGATATTGATAATATCGCGATATTGTAAAGGACGATATTGATATTATCAATATCGTTTTTAAAAATATCGATATATCGCTATATCGAAATATCGTTCCCAAACAAAACGAGTAATATGCAAATAATTTTACATATTTTTTTTAAACCGTTGATAAAATGAATACACACGACATAACTGTTTGCTTATCTTATATTTTATTTCCATAACTTTTCGTGCAGTGACTTTAAAAATACGCGTTGTTGAACGTGTTCGTCTGTCAACCTGCTTCGGTTATCATTGCACACGAGTTTTATGGCAGATGCCAGTCGCTCTGATGGCACTGAGCTGCCAGGAGCAATCAAATATTTTAGTGCCAACTTTGAAAGATTTGGCATATTATTGTTTTGGGCTTGCCAGTACTTAAGTGGATCTGAGTCCTTATTTATATTTGGCATGTTTAAATATGTTCTTATTTCGCAGTCAAACGAATTTTCCTGCGGCCCTTCATCAACTATATGGTCTGCCCAGAGAGACCGCGACTCAGCACATGATTGTTCCTAACAAAAAAATTGAAAGCTAAAATTTATATGTATATATTATTAATTGTGTACTTACAACTGAAGTGACTTCTGCTTGAAGCAGTGGATTTGATGGAGTTCGTGTAGTAACGTCTGTTTCTACTTCCACTTTCAATTGAGTTATTTTCTTCGCAACTGTCAGTGCAGATTGAAAATACATTTTCTTGAAGCGTGGGTCCAGCAACGTCGCCTTGGCCAAAGTGTTATTTTTTTCGATATCTTTGAAACGGTCTGCTGTTTCCTTCAAAAAAATTTTTTTTACTTCCTCACCGAGGTCCGTTACAACAACTGCTCGTTGTAGGCATTTGTCCAGCAATGATGTGAGTGGTATTACCAGACTCGCTGTGACAAATTTTTCGCCGCTTATATTTTCTGTAGCCTCTTTGAATGGCTGCAACACATTTATAAGATCCCGTGTGAGGCTGAGCTTGCTAGGGGAAACCATTTCTGGACATCCTAGCCGAGTGTTTTTCCCTTGGCTCCTCTTTAAGAGCACTGCCGCGACGATGCTGTGCAATTTTATGAACGCAACCATCATGTCCAGACAGGAGTTCCAGCGTGTCTCGATGTTTTGTACCAAGGTATTTACAGATCCCTCTGGTATACCGTCAGCACGCTGCATCTCACGGAGCTCGTCCATTGCCGTTGTGCTTTGCTTAAAATATTTTACAATGGCTTTTATTTCCCCCAAAACATCTGTAAAGTAATTAAAGCTTTGCAGGGATTTATCCACGACCAAATTGAGTGCATGTGCCATGCAACCAATATGGTGGTTTGGGCCAAAAATTAACGACGTGGCTGAGATCATGGCAGTGTGATGATCAGTCGTTAAGCTTACCCACTTTGTTTTGGGTATTTTAAAATTTTCCACACTTTCTTCGAACACCTTTTTTATATTAATAGCGGTGTGTGTCTAAATGTAAAAAAATGTTGTGAATATTGAGTTTTAAAGATCTGCTCTCAAAATACATACATTGGCGATTCTAACGGCAGCTAGACAAAGCGAGTCCAACTCGTTGTTCTCAATATAGTGCGCTGTAATCGTCATGAACCCTCGTGATGAGTTGGTGATTGTAACCAAATCGCACGTAAAGGCGAAGTTAGCGACTTTTTCAAACTGTTTGGTTACGGTCTCGACGGTTTTAATATATCTTTCTTCGATTAAAGAAGTTACCTAAAACAATAAGCGAGTGATTAGTTTGATAAAAGTGTTAAGTCAGTCAAACTTACCATTGATCTGCTTGGCAGCTTATATTTCGGATTAAGCCTTGCCGAGTATTTTTTTAACCCATGTTTTTCCACGCATCGCACTGGCATGTTGTCTTTGCAGATCATATATATAAGATCTGCTGTGATCTCTTTCCATTTGGATCCATTTTCTAGAAAAAAACGTTAATATTTAATACGAAAGAGTAAACTTGGAATTAATACCAGTCATTGGCGCAGCTGTGCTCAAGGCCTGATCAATGGTCGGCTGCAATGGCCTAGCGTCTGTTGCAATGGTAGATTCGTCCTAAAAATTAATTACATTTATTTTAATTATTTTGTTAACGTGATCTTCCCTGGTTTTAATAGTCACGTTTTCGAGCGTGCGCTTTACTTACGTGTTTTCTCTTCTTGCCGGCTTGCGGCTCGCTTGCAGTTACCAGTTTGCATTTTAGTGCAGCATCAAAATGATTATTCTTCAAATGCACTTTTAAATTTGTTTTATTCCCACTTGTTTTTAAAAGTTTGTTGCAAATCATGCAGGTGGAACTGCGTCCGTCAACTTTTATAAAATTGCGTTTAATATCAGTCATTTTGCTCATATGCATATTTCACAAATTTTTCCCGTTATGATATACTTAAAATGGCGACGTGATATATCGACCTTAAATATCGAATATGATAATATCCCTCCACGAATAATCGCCCCATTTTATCGTATCGTGTATCTTCAAATATCGATATATCGATATTTTGATATAATATCAACATCCCTACCCTAAGCTTTCAGCTTTATCTACGTAATGAATAGCTGTGGAATCGATTTTCAGCTTGGGAAAGTTGTCAGTGTTCAGGTACTTTTTGTAAATTAGGATACATTTGAATTTAGACGGGTTAATACACAAATTATTAACATTGACCCATTGACTAACACGCAACAAGTCTTCATTACATAACTGGACACATTCGTTAATTTTACTGAGCGGACGACTTACATACATTTGGACATAATCAGCATACAAATGGATGTTACATTTAGACAAAACACTGGGTAAATTATTGATACATATACTAAAAAGCAGTGGACCTAGAATTGATCCTTGCGGGACCCTGAGAGAGACAACAAGGAAGTCGGACGTTTTAGAGGGGATAACAACGGCTTGTCTACAATTACTTAAGTAGGAGGATAAGAGTTTAGTAGCAGTTTGGCTAAAATTGTACATAATTTTGAGCTTTGCCAGTAGAGTATCGTGGTTAACCGTGTCAAATGCTTTACTAAAATCAAGAAGCGTCAATAGTGAACCCACACTGTTATCCATCTTTGATCTTATATCCTCGACCACTTCGATTATCGCCGTAGTACAGCTACGGCCAGTCCTAAATCCTGATTGTTTATCATTTAATCGTCGATTTATTGTAAGGAACTTGTTAATTTGAGAGGCCAATAGGTGTTCAAATATTTTAGATAAATATGGCAAAATCGAGATTGGCCTCATGATTCGATTTTGGGATTGACAATACCTTTGCAATTTTCCACTGGTCGGGAAAAGTGGACGTTGTGATGGTGGTATTGAATATGTAAGTTACATAGCCAATGATTAGCGGCAGAAGTATTTTAAAGAACTTTGGATTTAAACCATCCATGCCAGTTGCGTTAGACTTAATTTTACTTATAGACAGATACACATCACATTGGTTCACACAAATAAAATCAAAACTATTACAACTATTATTAAGTGGTTGCGACCACAAATACGGATTGCACTCAGACACTGGAACATTAAGGTTAACAAATTTATTGTTGAGATCATTAACATCAACATCTTCACTAACTACACCACGTTCTTTGCCGATTCCCATGTTATTAATTTCTTTCCACGTTTGACTGGCGGATATTACATTTTTAAACCTATCACTAAAATATTCGCGTTTGGCTCTTTGGATCAGGAAGTTAACATGCCGTCTGGTAGCTATGAATTGCTTATGAAGTGCCTCGGTCCTATATCTTTTCCATCTCCGATAGGCCGCGTCTCTAATATTTATTGCAAACTTTATATCTTGATTAAACAAGGATTTTATAGATGGCCTGACCAATTTGCTTTTAATTGGCACATATTTATTGTACATATACTCCATATTTATTTGGGAGTCAACTGTAGGGAGAGAATATACGAGGTCTAGTTGAGCTGTACAGCTATCTGCATGTAATCCAGCGAAGTCTATGTTCATAAAGTCACGGTACGTTATTTTAAGATTGCAATAATTAGATAGAATGTCATAGGTCAGAAATATAAGATCATGTTTGGAGAAGGCCGGGATGGGAATCTGGTCATAAAGTAGCTTGCATTCTTTTTTGTTTACAAATATTAGGTCAAGTAAAGTACTTAAATTTTTTGTAAAGTGCGTCGGTAATTTAGAGTTCACTGGTTCTCAACCAAGAGACTTCATGCCGTCCAGAAGGTGTCGTTCAGTAAGTATATTGCCATTAAAGTCTCCGGCCAGTATAATGTCCGTGTACCTCATTGTTAGATTTGCGATTACATCTAATATGGGAGAGTAGTCTATATTTTTGTGAGGTCTATATAAGCAGCCAGTGAGCATTTTTGTATTCCCACTGAGGCTAAAAATTTCTATAAATATATATTCTATAGGACTTTCATTAGGCTGCTTTAATATTACCCTACAGTTCAGTTTTTGGTTATATATATTGCAACACCCCCAGCATGACGGTAACGGTCAGAACGAACACATTATACCCTGCACACTCATTCAACGAACTACATAGGTCTTGATTAAACCACGTTTCGGACACACAAACAACATCAATATTTTAATTTACAAACAGAAAAAGAAACTCCTCAATCTTGTTCATTAGACTCTGAGCATTTATATGACAGACCGTCAAACCAGCTTTTCGCTTGCTTAGAACCCTAACCATCGCATGGCTATTCGACTTAGGAATATTAATATCAAGGAACATCAATTATCACAGAAAATACCGATTCATACCGATACGCCAATTAAAATTAACCTACGTAAAAAGTACTCATTAACAATGCGCACATTCAATACAGTCCACTTACTTGTAACATAAAATAAACAGAGTGACTTAAACATAACACATAAACAGAGTAATTTATAAAGAGAAATACATTTAGAGCTTAAGTTAAGAACGAAAAAGATAATTTGCATCAGTAGCCAATGCAAGAGAGCTTTCAGCTTTTGCATATTATCTATGCAAACGACTTCATCTGTCCCGCTCCGTTTGGCATGAACCAACGCACGACGGCAAAAAACTGCTGATAAAAGCATTTTTCTCTTCATTTGCATTGCTTCTTTAAAAATTAGATAGTTCTCTCTGCTAACGAGCCTGTAGTGCAGCTGTCTCGGGAGTAGACTGCTCCAATTTTGGCTTTGGAGCTCGTTTCCAAGACCATCCAGCCTCTCATGCAGTACGGCCAGCAAGTTTTCCTCCGATTTCTTCATTTTATCTGCGATCAGTGCAGCTTGCTCGTCGAATTTCTGACGGATAAGTTGGGTAAGCGCAGCGAGATCACCCGCTTTGCCTACCTTAAGTTCTCCAGCAGAGTTTTCTCGCAAGCGCTTCGCTATCGGTGCCATGTTATGGTGTGTAGTGTAGTTGAGTGAGATTTCGCTTGACCGTCTGTTAATGAGTGTTATTATTTGGCACGTTGTTACTCGTTTGTGTATGTTAAGATAGAAGAAGAAGTTGCAGTTTGTTGTTGTAGTTGCTCAGATTTTCTTCTTTCGGGTTTTAATTAAATAAACAAACAGATTACAAACTTCGCGACTTTTTGCGATAAGTGACTTGAGTAACGCAATGTTCAAATATCCCTTATTATACCCTTAACCCATAAAATGGGTAAATAAGGGTATAATGGTTTTGTGCAAAAGTATGTAACAGGCAGAAGGAAGCATCTCCGACCCTATAAAGTATATATATTCTTGATCAGCATCAACAGCCGAGACGATATAGCCATGTCCGTCTGTCTGTCTGTCTGTCCGTCTGTCCGTTTGTCCGTCTGTATGAACGCGTGGATCTCAGAGAATACAAGAGCTAGAGACTTCAGATTTCGTATTTAAGTTCTCCTATACCATGAGCAGAACAAGTTTGCTTCAAATTATCGATAACTATTCTGGTTTCCGATATACACATAATATCGATAACAATAAAATATCGAATTTGGAAAATCTAAAAATGAGGGTTGAAGTAATGGATAATGATAGAATTTTTCTGAAAATTTCGTCCAAATCGGTTGAGAAACACCGGAGATATTGAACTTAATCGATGCAAGCTAAGCCAGTATACCAAAGTCTTATATAAATTTAGTTTATTTATTGCAACTGGGTTCAGGGTATCTTCTAGTCGGGCTCTCCCGACTAGAGCCTTCTTATTTGTTGGGTATAATTTATTTCAATTAAATTCTTGTTTTTTATGTTTGTTTGTTCTGTTACTATTTTTCTCAGGAAGGTTTGTTATGAACTATAAAATTTTTTTTCGAGTTGGGCTAATTAAGTTTTTAGAATTAAAAAAAAATTTAGAGAAAAATATACCATATTTACTGTTTTAAAATTCGATCTTAGTAGTAGGGAACTGCCGGTTCTGTGTCAATTTATGACTTTTCATTTTTGACAGTTTAATTACCCCCCGTTTAATTTTATGCCCCTTTTATCGCCCCCTTGTTTTTTGACCCTTTTTTTGAGCCCCCTTCCATATCATAATTTATGACCCTTTTTTTTCCCATGATCGTGTCCCTCCTTTGATAAGACTAGGGTGGAGAACAAAGGATTAACATTCCTAGGCCACCACTTTACCAGCAGCATCTGTGAGATTCAGTGATCATAGGATTTGGAGTCAAGTGCGCACCTGTTAAACCTGCGTTGCATTATACACCTGCAAGCAGGTGATCAGAGGAACAGATTTGGCTATTTACCTAACTAGTGTTAGAGTCAATTGTGCGCCTCTTTGACGTGCGTGGCATTGTAAACCTGTTTATGGTCATGAGGTGCTGTGTGTACAGGAAGAAAGGATAGACAAAAGAGAGTCGAGAGGGTGCCTGTTTGACGTGCGCTGCATTGTTAACCTGAAAGCAAGCAATAAAGAATGAATGTTTATGGTCATGAGTAGCAGTGTGCAAAGGAAGGAAGGATAGAAAATAGAGAAAAGCGAACGCTTGTTCGATGTACGTTGCATTATTATGGTCAACAGCAACAACAACAAGAACATACAGATTCGTGGAGTTCTGTGAACAAGGGATGCAAATTTTCCTACGGAGCAGCAGCAGCAGCGGCAGGATCAATACGTTGATCTTTATGACTGTGTGAATCAGAGGATCAGTTTTAACTATTTAACCAATTAGTGTTAGAGTCAAGTGTGCTCCTGTTTTAAGTACGTTGCGCTGCACACGTACATTGATATTGTCAATAGCAACAACAACTACAACCTTCGTGGGGGCGTTATGTGTGCAAGGGTGGGAATTTTCTTTCGCAGCGGCAGCAGCAGCAAGATCAACACATTGTTTTTAAACAAGAGTATTGATACTTATACATTTAGATTATAAAGAGTTAGAGGGAGAAGGTTTAAGAGGGGGAGTGTTAGAGGGAGAAGGTGTAAGAGGGGGAATGGATAGAGGGGGAAAGTGTTAAAAGGGAGAAGGTGTTAGAGGAGGAAAGAGTTAGAGGGGGAAAGTGTTAGAAAGAGACTGTGTGCAAGAAAGTGTTAGAGGGAGGAAGACTTAGAGACAAGTTTGTGCATGCTTGAAGTGCGCTAGTCAAAGGTCAAGTACATTAGTTGACTAATGTGTTATAGGTATCACCGTCCGTGAGGTTCAGTGAGCAAAGTACATTGCCTATGAAACTATTAAATGCTAGAGTCAAGTGTGCACAGGTTACTTAGCTACAAGTTAGTAGATAAGAGAGAGAGAGAGTCAACTGGGAGCAGGTTTCTTAGCTACGAATAAGTAGATAAGAGAGAGTCGAGAGGGCACCTGTTTGACGTGCGTTGTCTTGCACACCTGCAGGCAAAACATTAACAATGAATGTTTATGATTGTGAAAACCAGTGATCAAAGAATAAAAGGATTGAGACAAGATTGTGCTTTTTTGAAGTACGCTAGTCAAAGGGCAGTACATTCGTAGGCCGCATTGTTATGATCCAAAGCAACACCATCAGCAACAACAACTACAACCTTCGTGGGGGCGTTATGTGTGCAATGATGGGAATTTTCTTTCGCAGCGGCAGCAGCAGCACTGTTTTTAAACAAGAGTATTGATACTTGTACATTTAGATTATAAAGAGTTAGAGGGAAAAGGTGTAAGAGGAGGAGTGTTAAAGGTAGAAGTGGTAAGAGGGGGAAAGGATAGAGGGGGAAAGTGTTAGAGGGAGAAGGTGCTAGAGGAGGAAAGAGTTAGAGGGGGATAGTGTTAGAAGGATACTGTGTGCAAGAAAGTGTTAGAGGGAGGAAGACTTAGAGACAAGTTTGTGCATGCTTGATTGTGCTTTTTTGAAGTACGCTGGTCAAAGGGCAGTACATTCGTAGGCCGCATTGTTATGATCAAAAGCAACACCAACAGCAACAACAACTACAACCTTCTTGGGGCTCTTTGAACAAGGGATGGAACTTTTCTTACGCAGCAGCAGCAGCAGCAATGTCAATACGTTGAGCCTTATGGTTGTGTTAATGACAGGATCAGTTTTTGCTATTCAACCAATTAGTGTTAGAGTCAAGTATGCTACTGTTTTAAATACATTGCTCTGCACACGTAAATTGTTATTGTCAACAGCAACAACAACATCCTTCGTGTGGGGTTATGTGTGCAAGGATGGGAATTGTCTTTCGCAGCAGCAGCAGCAGCAAGATCAACACATTGTTTTGAAACAAGAGTATTGATACTTGTACATATAGATTACAAAGAGTTAGAGGGAGAAGGTGTGAGAGGGGGAGTGTTAGAGGGAGAAGGTGTAAGAGGTGGAAAGGATAGAGTGGGAAAGTGTTAGAGGGAGAAGGTGTTAGATACGAATAAGTAGATAAGAGAGAGTCGAGAGGGCGGCTGTTTGACGTGCGTTGCCTTGCACACCTGCAGGCAAAACATAATCAATGAATGTTTGTGAAAACCTGTGATCAAAGAATAAAAGGATTGAGACAAGATTGTGCTTGTTTGAAGTACGCTAGTCAAAGGGCAGTACATTCGTAGGCCGCATTGTTATGATCAAAAGCAAAACCAACAACAACAAGAACAACAACATTCGTGAGTGTTATGTAAGCAAGGGATGGGAATTTTTTCGCAGCAGCAGCAACAAGATCAACACAAGAGTATTGAGACTTGCAGATTTAGTTTGAAATATTATAGGGGGAAGTTGTAAGAGGAGGAAAGTGTTAGAGGGAGAAAGAGAGAGTTAGTATTAGAGAGAGTAGGTGTTAGAGGGGGAAAGTGTTATAGGGGAAAGTGATCCTGCTTGTATTGTTATATTAAAACACGCTCCGTTATGCGATTCTATACACGAGCGTCTATGAAATGCAGGTGGTATGTTTATTGATTGTCCCTCCTTCTAACGCACACCCAACTTATTCGCTACTTACGTTTCTAACGTTTATTTGCATATATCGGTTTTGATTATTGCACTGACTTCTGTTACTTTTATAGAGCTAATTAGTATAACTTTTTAATAAACCAATGAACATTTTTTAAGTTGGTGTACTTTGTTAAGAAACTATCAAATTATGTTTTTCTTATGGGTATGTTTTAATTTTATTTTATGTATATATATATATTTTTATTTTTTTTTTATAGATTTTTGTAGTATGTTTAATTTAAGATTTATATTAAGCTTGTTCCGTTGAGGGATTTAGCAAACACAAACACCGAACATTAAGATTAATGACATGCCGGTAGAACACACAAGTCATACTCCATGATTTTGTTTCGGCTTTATAAAAAGCCTTTTTAAGTCAATATTATAAGCCTTAGTTCTAGTACTCACTTGAAAGCTTAACGAAGTTCGTGTAGCTGGTATAATAAATCATGTTTTAACAAACTAATTTTGATCTTAATATTTATACTTCATCGTTTATTGAGATTATTGTTATTATTATTTTTTTAATCCCCATATATTGGATTTCGTTCTATCTCAGTAATAATATATTTTGCTTATACCTTCTTTATATTCCTTAAGGTAATCTTTTAGGCTTATCAAATAATCTTTTCCTTAACTTTCCCTCTGCTCGCTTTAAGATTTTCATCAAATGACACTTTTCATATTTAAGATATCCGTCAAACTATTTCTTATACTCAACTAAAATTATTTCATCAAACTCACATATCAAATCAATTTCTAAAATAAAGAAAATAAAAACAGCTGGATTTTTTTTTTTTATAAACGGGTTTTACCAACTCTTTCTCAGTATGCTACCTACGATAAAAATGTATAAAGAATGTGTTTTGTACTCATTTACTGACTTCAAAAATTCTTCTATTGACGTTGTATGATACCCTATCTTAATTTGTGTTATATTTAATCGTCTTCTTCAACTTAGTATTCTACAGATTTTTAAACATTTTATGTTATGTAGTTAGCTATTTTGACTAGGCTTTACGCTTAAAACGAGATAGATTGTATTATTGTCCTTAACAAGTTAACTTAATTTTACCAGGGAAATCGATCGGACATTGATTTTTAACTTTATAATTGATTGCTTCAATATATTTCAACTGTAAACCTATGTACATTTCTCCTTTTTTAGTGATTATGTTAGATTTTTATATTTCCAAACTCATTGCTTGAACTTACAAAATTTCGTTCCTAATTTCTTATAATTGATGGATGGTAATATTTTATTTCATTATTCTCCCCACTTTTCTTGCATTTAATAAGGAAGTGCATTGAACTAGCTTATCAGTTCGAGATATGAGTCTAACACTGTTTCGAAAAGTATGAATACGTTAAATGTTTTAATTTAAGGGTTAAGTATCTATAAGATGCCATGTTATTAGGGCGTATTTGTTCATATAATTATTATAATTATTTCTTAAGGAGACTTATTTTCTTTAGTGCTCAAAACTTATTGTCGCTAAAGGATTTATTTTTTCATGATCTGAGTTATTTATGTAATTCGTGAAACCATTGTATTGTGTTTTATTATTCTTGAACCTTTGCATTAGTATTGAATTTGGATGGCAAAATACGGTTGTGATGTACTAAAGCTCGAGATGACTTGAGAGTCGGTATTTTGCAAAACGGGCGGTAGAGTACTTAAAATTTTTAATTGTAGTGTGTTTTTAAAATAATGTACTTTAACTATCACCGGATTGGTTTATACCCACTAAATATTGGTACTTTCGGTTTTTTCTTCCTTTGTATTAGTCGTTTTATACACCCTAGCTCTTGATCCTGTTTTTTGATTTTAGATTAGGGTTTGATTTTATTGTATACTGTTTGTGGAGGAGGCTCCAAATAATAAGATTTGGTTTAATAATTGTATAATAAGATTTATTTTTCTTTTTTATGTTGGTAAAGCAATAGTTGTATGTTAAACTAATAAAAAGAGCGCAAGCAAGTCATTTACAATAATTTTCACTAACTTAGGATTCATGGTCCTAAGACCGTTTAGACTTCAAGTAGTAAGTAGTAAGTAGTTTTGCTAGACTATATTCTATTATGATTCTTGTGGGTTATAATTCGTACATTGAAAGAGCGAGATAAAGCTGTTCTTGTTTAGGTCCACAATCTATTTTCTTGGTCCATTTTCCTTTACATATAATACGGCAGGGAGTAAGATTTAAAGTAGTATGTCATTCCATTCTAATAATATTTGTACATTGTTTTTATTATTTTGTTATTTAATTTTTAATTTTATTCTTTTATGTTATTTGACTTTATATATTGCCTTTAAATTTAAGGGTTTTGCCTCTCAATTTTTGAACCGAGTCATTATATATTTTTTTTTTCTGTGCTGCATAAACGAAGCATGCTTGATCCCAGATTTGTTTATTCTTAATCAATATGTAGATCAACACCGTAGGCTTTCAAGTACTATATCTGTCTCTATATTTTTATCAGCTTTTAGGTGTTGAGATTAAATTTTGCTCAGAATCTAATCGCTGACTTAAACACATGAGTGTTACAACTTTCACACTTAAGGAGCGTCAGATCTTTTCGTTTCAAAGTGTTTACTATTTGACGCTTTTAAGAACAATTTGCTTGCCTGAGCTAGGTAGGTTATACAGTTAAAACAATTAGTGGAAAGACGGAACTGTCTTATACAATTTCTTCAACATTATTAGTTGGTTCTTTCCGTTTGCTGATTATTGTTGTTAATTATTATTTTGTTTATTTATTTCTTTTGCATCTCATATAGTATTTTTCCCTTATGTTTCTTTTTTATTGCGCTCCACTTCTAAACTTACTTTAACAATTTTCGATGTTTCCTACAATTTATATTCAATCGTCCTTTATTTGACAAAAACTGGGCTGTTAAAAACGGAAGCCAATTAATCTATAAAACTGATGGAAGGGAATAGTTGTGATTATTTTTCATTTAAAAATAAAAGTAGGCTGTTATACGGGTACACAAAATATTTACTTATATTATATTAAAAGTACTGTCACTGTTTACGGCAGCCTGGCATCCTGAAAAGACTCAATCGCTCACCATCATCACTTGACACCCCACCCTCCCATACGACGAAGCGATCCTCACCTGGACCATCAATCGTACACACATAATTAACTTTTACCTAGATAATGTACGGTTTGCATGTAGGCGCCTTATTTGAATAGTATTTCATTGTTCTACTCTGTACCGATTTTGGATCCCCTGATTCATATTATTTCCAGCTACTTTCCAAGGCAACTTTTAACACACCAGCCCACAAAACATATAATTTGGATATAAAAACATTAGACAACGACATCAAGCACCAAGAGCTATTAAAAAAATTTATAAAGTATTCGGAGGAAATTTGATCGAACAATGTAACACCCAAAATATTTATTATGGTTTACATTAAATCGTGAACTCATAGTCGAGTCTACTACGTACTTCACATTTTTCCATGAGTTGTTCCCATCTAAAACCCCTATCAATTTATCCGTTTTTATACTCGATACCGAAGGTAACTAGTATATTGGTTTTGTGCAATGTCCGTCATGGTGTCTGTCCGTCTGTCCGTCTGTCCGTCCGTATGTATGCAAGTTTTTTCCACACCCTTCAAGCTAGAGACTTGAAACTTTCCAATTCTCTTTATCTATGGGATAGTAAATTAAAGTGTCAAGATGGGGGTTCTACGATAACTGGGGGGCTGGCAAATCGATAAATTCGATAACTCAAAACCGATAAATCCACATATTTCGCACATCCTTACAGCTAGAACTACCAAATTTGGTAAGAAGATAGCTACTAGCAACCCCCAAAAAACTGCATCAATAATTTTGGAGCCACGCCCCCCCCATTCCGCCCCCAGCCCCCCCGCATTTTAAAGTTAAAAAAGCCTATATCTCCCACAGTTTTTGAGCTAGAGCCACCAAATTTGGTGCCAAGATAGGTGATGATGACCCCCTAAAAACTGCATCAAAAGTTTGGATGCCACGCCCACCGACACTGCCCTAGCTACCCCCATCCACCCCAACGCTTCGTCAAAAACGGGAATGCGTGTATCTTCCAGAGTTGTGGAGCTAGAGCTTCCAAATTTGGTGGGAAGATAGCTAGTAGCGATCCCCAAAAAACTGCATCAAAGTTTTGGAGCCGCGCCCACCCATTCCGCCCCCAGCCCCCCCGCATTTTGAAATCAGAAATGGCTATATCTCCCAAAGTTTTTGAGCTAGAGCCACCAAATTTGGTGCCAAGATAGGTGATGATGACCCCCTAAAAACTGCATCAAAAGTTTGGATGCAACGCTTACCAATCCTACCCTAGCCGCCCCCATCCACCCCAACGCTTCGTCAAAAACGGGAATGCGTGTATCTTCCAGAGTTGTGGAGCTAGAGCCACCAAATTTGGTAGGAAGATAGCTGGCAGTGACCCTCAAAAATCTGCATCAAAGTTTTGGAGCCAAGCCCACCCATTCCGCCCCCCTTTCCCCACCATTTACAAACTTTCAGCTAGAGTCACCAAATTTGGTATGAAGATAGCAATTGACATTCCACAAAGATCTGCATCAAAAATTTGGATGCCATGCCTACCCATAACGCCCCCAGCCCCCCCCCCTTTTTCTCACTTTTTACAAACTTCGAGCTAGAGTCACCATATTTGGTATGAAGATAGCAATTGACATTCCTCATGGATCGGCAGCAAAAATTTGAATGCCACGCCCACCCATACCGCCCCAAGCCCCATAGCCCTCCTAACCCCACCTTATACAAACTTTGAGCTAGAGTCACCAAATTTGGTATGAAGGTAGCATTTGACATTCCACAAGGATCTGCAGCAAAAATTTGGATGCCACGCCCAACCATACTGCCCCCAGCCCCCCTTTCCCCACTTTATACAAACTTTGAGCTAGAGTCACCAAATTAGGTATGAAGGTAGCATTTGACATTCCACAAGGATCTGCAGCAAAAATTTGGATGCCACGCCCAACCATACCGCCCCCAGCCCCCCTTTCCCCACTTTATACAAACTTTGAGCTAGAGTCACCAAATTTGGTATGAAGGTAGCATTTGACATTCCACAAGGATCTGCAGCAAAAATTTGGATGCTACGCCCAACCATACCGCCCCAGCCCCCCTTTCCCCACTTTATACAAACTTCGAGCTAGAGTCAACAAATTCGGTATGAAGATAGCAATTGACATCCCACATAGATCTGCGCAAAAATTTGAATGCCACGCCCAACCATACCGCCCCCAGCCCCCCTTTCCCCACTTTATACAAACTTCGAGCTAGAGTCACCAAATTTGGTATGAAGATAGCAATTGACATCCCACATGGATGGGCATCAAAATTTTTAATACTGGTATCGAGTATACCGCAGTCGGTTGCGTCCGACTGCAACGTTTCCACTTGTTTCTTATTATTTTTTCAACCAAGTATGTAAGTGCGATCCTGTTTTTTTCAATTTTATCTCTCTAGAAAATGTCTGTAAGTTCGGTAGCCTCACAGTCATTCAATATGTTTGTTATAGGGATTTTGTATTGTATTTCTATTATTGTACATTTTAAGTTTTCCGGTTTGGTGAGTAGCTCTTCTCAATTAAGTATTATGTTTGCTTATACACACATAATCGTTTACTTAGATTTTTGTCTGACTAATAAAAATGTCTTCAAATCTTTTAAAAATTTAAGGATTTACTTTTATGTATGGAATTTTAGCTGTCCTATTATATCGCTGATTGTTCTAACTAAGCAATTGTTTGAACACTACCTCCATAATATCTTTTAAACGTATCTTTGATTGAGTTTTCGATAATAACTTCTTATTAATTTTTTTTAGATCGTACCCGAGTCACGTAAATATTGCAGGGTACGTTAAAATTAGCACGCAAACAAGATTGAGGGCAGAGACACTCCTAAAAGGCTTTGAGCCGAAGTGTGACGTAGAAAAAGGTACAATAAGGTAGGAGCTAACGAACAGCGAGAGTCTTTAGATGGAAGCGAGCTGAACGAAGACATCTGATCTCAGACAAGACAAATGTTTATCGGGAGAAAGAATCCTCCTTTCACATTATAGCAGTATGCGTAGCCTTAGCAAGGAACAAATTTTATTGTCTTAGAACAACATATCAACCGTATTAAAGGCTAAGAAACCCTCAACTCAACATAAATACTTGATCTCGTACAGTTTCCATGTCCGGTGGAAGAGTCATAGAACTAGAAGGGGGCACAACAGACCTCTCAGCTACCAAATCATTCATCGACGATTAAGGTTTATACAGGCAGGAGACATATTATTCTATTATTGATTCCCCTTTATGTTTATTTTTTTTTTATTAAAAATTTGTTACTATTCTACTGACTTTTATTGATTTTTTTATTAATTTTTTATTATCTTGTCGGAAATTTAATTTCCGTTTGTTTTTCTTCACAAAGTAGTTTACATCTGTCAGCAATGACAATTCGTGATTTTTTTTCAAAAAAATTTTTGAGATTCGAATCTATTTTTTTAAGAGTGCTTTCAATTTTTTTCACTTAAAGCCAACAAAAGTACTGACGAAATACTGCTGCGTTTTGTACTATAACTTTAACTTAACATTTAAATGAAAGAACAAGTCCACAATCGTGGCGATTAAAAACCGGGACTTAAAAGTACGCTGTTCAACAGAGTAAAGTACTCCTTGCAAAGTGAGGCAGCGGTGGCCATCTGACGTTTCCAGGCAAATATTTTCTCTTTCAACTCCAATTCTAGAACTCATACAATAACCTTGAAAAGAGGTAAGCCCAAAATACATGGAACTGGTGGCAGTTTTGCTGTTAAAAACACGTTGTTTTTTTTCGTTTTAAGAAACCGGTTGTTGTTTAACTGTTTAAAACAGGGAGCTGCTATTTTTTACGGTTTGAAAAACCGGGTGCTGTTTTGCTGTTATTTTTCATGTTTTTCAGAAACAGCTTCTTGTTTTGCAGTTAT
Organism: Scaptomyza flava; assembly: GCA_030179655.1. Classification (NCBI taxonomy): domain Eukaryota; kingdom Metazoa; phylum Arthropoda; class Insecta; order Diptera; family Drosophilidae; genus Scaptomyza; species Scaptomyza flava. Next base: position 46,033,539 of record JARNME010000012.1, read on the forward strand.
TTTTGTGGTTTTCAAGAATCAGGTTGTTGTTTGACTGTTATTTTTCCGGTTTGAAAACAGTTGAGGGGAGGGGGGTTTAATTTTTACTGTAAAAAACAGGGATTTTTCGGGTTTAAAAACAGGTTGTTGATATATGTTTAAACGGAGGGCTGTTATATGTGCAATATGCAGATATAACAGTCCACCAGTTTAACATCTATCAACAACCTGTTTTAAAAACAGCTTGCTGTTAGCTGTTATTTTTATATAACAGTCAAACATCAACCTGTTTTTAAACCTGAAAAATCCCTGTTTTTAGCAGCAAAATTTACACCCCCCTCCACTCAACTGTTTTCAAAGCGGAAAAATTGCAGTCAAACAACAACCTGATTCTTGAAAACCACAAAAATAACAGCTTAACAGCCCCAGTATTTAAAACCAGAAAAAATAACAGCTATCTATTTTAAACAGTTAAACAACAACCGGTTTCCTAAATCGAAATAAACCTGTTTTCAACAGCTAAACTGCAGAAGGTTTTTTTTTACCGGTAAAATAACCGCTCTCTGTTTCAAACAGCTAAATAACAACCTGTTTCTTAAAAACATCAAAAATAACTGCAAAACAAGAAGCTGTTTCTGAAAAACATGAAAAATAACAGCAAAACAGCACCCGGTTTTTCAAACCGTAAAAAATAGCAGCTCCCTGTTTTAAACAGTTAAACAACAACCGGTTTCTAAAACCGAAAAAAAAAACGTGTTTTTAACAGCAAAACTGCCACCAGTTCCATGTATTTTGGGCTTACCTCTTTTCAAGGTTATTGTATGAGTTCTAGAATTGGAGTTGAAAGAGAAAATATTTGCCTGGAAACGTCAGATGGCCACCGCTGCCTCACTTTGCAAGGAGTACTTTACTCTGTTGAACAGCGTACTTTTAAGTCCCGGTTTTTAATCGCCACGATTGTGGACTTGTTCTTTCATTTAAATGTTAAGTTAAAGTTATAGTACAAAACGCAGCAGTATTTCGTCAGTACTTTTGTTGGCTTTAAGTGAAAAAAATAGAAAGCACTCTTAAAAAAATAGATTCGAATCTCAAAAATTTTTTAGAAAAAAAATCACGAATTGACATTGCTGACAGATGTAAACTACTTTGTGAAGAAAAACAAACGGAAATTAAATTTCCGACAAGATAATAAAAAATTAATAAAAAATCAATAAAAGTCAGTAGAATAGTAACAAATTTTTAATAAAAAAAACATAAACATAAAGGGGAATCAATAATAGAATAATATGTCTCCTGCCTGTATAAACCTTAATCGTCGATGAATGATTTGGTAGCTGAGAGGTCTGTTGTGCCCCCTTCTAGTTCAATGACTCTTCCACCGGACATGGAAACTGTACGAGATCAAGTATTTATGATGAGTTGAGGGTTTCTTAGCCTTTAATACGGTTGATATGTTGATCTAAGACAATAAAATTTGTTCCTTGCTAAGGCTACGCATACTGCTATAATGTGAAAGGAGGATTCTTTCTCCCGATAAACATTTGTCTTGTCTGAGATCAGATGTCTTCGTTCAGCTCGCTTCCATCTAAAGACTCTCGCTGTTCGTTAGCTCCTACCTTATTGTACCTTTTTCTACGTCACACTTCGGCTCAAAGCCTTTTAGGAGTGTCTCTGCCCTCAATCTTGTTTGCGTGCTAATTTTTACGTACCCTGCAATATTTACGTGACTCGGGTACGATCTAAAAAAATTAATAAGAAGTTATTATCGAAAACTCAATCAAAGATACGTTTAAAAGATATTATGGAGGTAGTGTTCAAACAATTGCTTAGTTAGAACAATCAGCGATATAATAGGACAGCCAAAATTCCATACATAAAAGTAAATCCTTAAATTTTTAAAAGATTTGAAGACATTTTTATTAGTCGGACAAAAATCTAAGTAAACGATTATGTGTGTATAAGCAAACATAATACTTAATTGAGAAGAGCTACTCACCAAACCGGAAAACTTAAAATGTACAATAATAGAAATACAATACAAAATCCCTATAACAAACATATTGAATGACTGTGAGGCTACCGAACTTACAGACATTTTCTAGAGAGATAAAATTGAAAAAAAACAGGTACGCACTTACTTGGTTGAAAAAATAATAAGAAAAAACGGATAAATTGATAGGGGTTTTAGATGGGAACAACTCATGGAAAAATGTGAAGTACGTAGTAGACTCGACTATGAGTTCACGATTTAATGTAAACCATAATAAATATTTTGGGTGTTACATTGTTCGATCAAATTTCCTCCGAATACTTTATAAATTTTTTTAATAGCTCTTGGTGCTTGATGTCGTTGTCTAATGTTTTTATATCCAAATTATATGTTTTGTGGGCTGGTGTGTTAAAAGTTGCCTTGGAAAGTAGCTGGAAATAATATGAATCAGGGGATCCAAAATCGGTACAGAGTAGAACAATGAAATACTATTCAAATAAGGCGCCTACATGCAAACCGTACATTATCTAGGTAAAAATTAATTATGTGTGTACGATTGATGGTCCAGGTGAGGATCGCTTCGTCGTATGGGAGGGTGGGGTGTCAAGTGATGATGGTGAGCGATTGAGTCTTTTCAGGATGCCAGGCTGCCGTAAACAGTGACAGTACTTTTAATATAATATAAGTAAATATTTTGTGTACCCGTATAACAGCCTACTTTTATTTTTAAATGAAAAATAATCACAACTATTCCCTTCCATCAGTTTTATAGATTAATTGGCTTCCGTTTTTAACAGCCCAGTTTTTGTCAAATAAAGGGCGATTGAATATAAATTGTAGGAAACATCGAAAATTGTTAAAGTAAGTTTAGAAGTGGAGCGCAATAAAAAAGAAACATAAGGGAAAAATACTATATGAGATGCAAAAGAAATAAATAAACAAAATAATAATTAACAACAATAATCAGAAAACAATTAGGAACATAGAGCACATTCCATTAAGTAATATAATAATCTCAAAGTATGTGATAAAATGCGAAACGGAAAGAATCAACTTATAATGTTGAAGAAATTCTATAAGACAGTTCCGTCTTTCCACTAATTGTTTTAACTGTATAACCTACCTAGCTCAGGCAAGCAAATTGTTCTTAAAAGCGTCAAATAGTAAACACTTTGAAACGAAAAGATCTGACGCTCCTTAAGTGTGAAAGTTGTAACACTCATGTGTTTAAGTCAGCGATTAGATTCTGAGCAAAATTTAATCTCAACACCTAAAAGCTGATAAAAATATAGAGACAGATATAGTACTTGAAAGCCTACGGTGTTGATCTACATATTGATTAAGAATAAACATATCTGGGATCAAGCATGCTTCGTTTATGCAGCACAGAAAAAAAAAATATATAATGACTCGGTTCAAAAATTGAGAGGCAAAACCCTTAAATTTAAAGGCAATATATAAAGTCAAATAACATAAAAGAATAAAATTAAATATTAAATAACAAAATAATAAAAACAATGTACAAATATTATTAGAATGGAATGACATACTACTTTTAAATCTTACTCCTTGCCGTATTATATGCAAAGGAAAATGGACCAAGAAAATAGATTGTGGACCTAAACAAGAACAGCTTTATCTCGCTCTTTCAATGTACGAATTATAACCCACAATAATCATAATAGAATATAGTCTAGCAAAACTACTTACTACTTACTACTTGAAGTCTAAACGGTCTTAGGACCATGAATCCTAAGTTAGTGAAAATTATTGTAAATGACTTGCTTGCGCTCTTTTTATTAGTTTAACATACAACTATTGCTTTACCAACATAAAAAATAAAAATAAATCTTATTATACAATTATTAAACCAAATCTTATTATTTGGAGCCTCCTCCACAAACAGTATACAATAAAATCAAACCCTAATCTAAAATCAAAAAACAGGATCAAGAGCTAGGGTGTATAAAACGACTAATACAAAGGAAGAAAAAACCGAAAGTACCAATATTTAGTGGGTATAAACCAATCCGGTGATAGTTAAAGTACATTATTTTAAAAACACACTACAATTAAAAATTTTAAGTACTCTACCGCCCGTTTTGCAAAATACCGACTCTCAAGTCATCTCGAGCTTTAGTACATCACAACCGTATTTTGCCATCCAAATTCAATACTAATGCAAAGGTTCAAGAATAATAAAACACAATACAATGGTCTCACGAATTAAATAAATAACTCAGATCATGAAAAAATAAATCCTTTAGCGACAATAAGTTTTGAGCACTAAAGAAAATAAGTCTCCTTAAGAAATAATTATAATAATTATATGAACAAATACGCCCTAATAACATGGCATCTTATAGATACTTAACCTTTAAATTAAAACATTTAACGTATTCATACGTTTCGAAACAGTGTAAGACTCATATCTCGAACTGATAAGCTAGTTCAATGCACTTCCTTATTAAATGCAAGAAAAATGGGGAGAATAATGAAATAAAATATTACCATCCATCAATTATAAGAAATTAGTAACGAAATTTTGTAAGTTCAAGCAATGAGTTTGAAAATATAAAAATCTAACATAATCACTAAAAAAGTAGAAATGTACATAGGTTGACAGTTGAAATATATTGAAGCAATCAATTATAAAGTTAAAAATCAATGTCCGATCGATTTCCCTGTTAAAATTAAGTTAACTTGTTAAGGACAATAATACAATCTATCTCGTTTTAAGCGTAAAGCCTAGTCAAAATAGCTAACTACATAACATAAAATGTTTAAAAATCTGTAGAATACTAAGTTGAAGAAGACGATTAAATATAACACAAATTAAGATAGGGTATCATACAACGTCAATAGAAGAATTTTTGAAGTCAGTAAATGAGTACAAAACACATTCTTTATACATTTTTATCGTAGGTAGCATACTGAGAAAGAGTTGGTAAAACCCGTTTAAAAAAAAAAAAATCCAGCTGTTTTCATTTTCTTTATTTTAGAAATTGATTTGATATGTGAGTTTGATGAAATAATTTTAGTTGAGTATAAGAAATAGTTTGACGGATATCTTAAATATGAAAAGTGTCATTTGATGAAAATCTTAAAGCGAGCAGAGGGAAAGTTAAGGAAAGATTATTTGATAAGCCTAAAAGATTACCTTAAGGAATTTAAAGAATGTATAAGCAAATAAATTATTACTGAGATAGAACGAAATCCAATATATGGGGATTAAAAAAATAATAATAACAATAATCTCAATAAACGATGAAGTATAAATATTAAGATCAAAATTAGTTTGTTAAAACATGATTTATTATACCAGCTACACGAACTTCGTTAAGCTTTCAAGTGAGTACTAGAACTAAGGCTTATAATATTGACTTAAAAAGGCTTTTTATAAAGCCGAAACAAAATCATGGAGTATGACTTGTGTGTTCTACCGGCATGTCATTAATCTTAATGTTCGGTGTTTGTGTTTGCTAAATCCCTCAACGGAACAAGCTTAATATAAATCTTAAATTAAACATACTACAAAAATCTATAAAAAAAAATAAAAATATATATGTATACATAAAATAAAATTAAAACATACCCATAAGAAAAACATAATTTGATAGTTTCTTAACAAAGTACACCAACTTAAAAAATGTTCATTGGTTTATTAAAAAGTTATACTAATTAGCTCTATAAAAGTAACAGAAGTCAGTGCAATAATCAAAACAGATATATGCAAATAAAGGTTAGAAACGTAAGTAGCGAATAAGTTGGGTGTGCGTTAGAAGGAGGGACAATCAATAAACATACCACCTGCATTTCATAGACGCTCGTGTATAGAATCGCATAACGGAGCGTGTTTTAATATAATAATACAAGCAGGATCACTTTCCCCTATAACACTTTCCCCCTCTAACACCTACTCTCTCTAATACTAACTCTCTCTTTCTCCCTCTAACACTTTCCTCCTCTTACAACTTCCCCCTATAATATTTCAAACTAAATCTGCAAGTCTCAATACTCTTGTGTTGATCTTGTTGCTGCTGCTGCGAAAAAATTCCCATCCCTTGCACACATAACCCCACACGAAGGATGTTGTTGTTGCTGTTGACAATAACAATTTACGTGTGCAGAGCAATGTATTTAAAACAGTAGCATACTTGACTCTAACACTAATTGGTTGAATAGCAAAAACTGATCCTGTCATTAACACAACCATAAGGCTCAACGTATTGACATTGCTGCTGCTGCTGCTGCGTAAGAAAAGTTCTATCCCTTGTTCAAAGAGCCCCAAGAAGGTTGTAGTTGTTGTTGCTGTTGGTGTTGCTTTTGATCATAACAATGCGGCCTACGAATGTACTGCCCTTTGACCAGCGTACTTCAAAAAAGCACAATCAAGCATGCACAAACTTGTCTCTAAGTTTTCCTCCCTCTAACACTTTCTTGCACACAGTATCCTTCTAACACTATCCCCCTCTAACTCTTTCCTCCTCTAGCACCTTCTCCCTCTAACACTTTCCCCCTCTATCCTTTCCCCCTCTTACACCTTCTACCTTTAACACTCCTCCTCTTACACCTTTTCCCTCTAACTCTTTATAATCTAAATGTACAAGTATCAATACTCTTGTTTAAAAACAGTGTGTTGATCTTGCTGCTGCTGCCGCTGCGAAAGAAAATTCCCATCATTGCACACATAACGCCCCCGCGAAGGTTGTAGTTGTTGTTGCTGATGGTGTTGCTTTTGATCATAACAATGCGGCCTACGAATGTACTGCCCTTTGACTAGCGTACTTCAAAAAAGCACAATCTTGTCTCAATCCTTTTATTCTTTGATCACTGGTTTTCACAATCATAAACATTCATTGTTAATGTTTTGCCTGCAGGTGTGCAAGACAACGCACGTCAAACAGGTGCCCTCTCGACTCTCTCTTATCTACTTATTCGTAGCTAAGAAACCTGCTCCCAGTTGACTCTCTCTCTCTCTTATCTACTAACTTGTAGCTAAGTAACCTGTGTACACTTGACTCTAGCATTTAATAGTTTCATAGGCAATGTACTTTGCTCACTGAACCTCACGGACGGTGATACCTATAACACATTAGTCAACTAATGTACTTGACCTTTGACTAGCGCACTTCAAGCATGCACAAACTTGTCTCTAAGTCTTCCTCCCTCTAACACTTTCTTGCACACAGTCTCTTTCTAACACTTTCCCCCTCTAACTCTTTCCTCCTCTAACACCTTCTCCCTTTTAACACTTTCCCCCTCTATCCATTCCCCCTCTTACACCTTCTCCCTCTAACACTCCCCCTTCTTAAACCTTCTCCCTCTAACTCTTTATAATCTAAATGTATAAGTATCAATACTCTTGTTTAAAAACAATGTGTTGATCTTGCTGCTGCTGCCGCTGCGAAAGAAAATTCCCACCCTTGCACACATAACGCCCCCACGAAGGTTGTAGTTGTTGTTGCTATTGACAATATCAATGTACGTGTGCAGCGCAACGTACTTAAAACAGGAGCACACTTGACTCTAACACTAATTGGTTAAATAGTTAAAACTGATCCTCTCATTCACACAGTCATAAAGATCAACGTATTGATCCTGCCGCTGCTGCTGCTGCTCCGTAGGAAAATTTGCATCCCTTGTTCACAGAACTCCACGAATCTGTATGTTCTTGTGGTTGTTGTTGTTGACCATAATAATGCAACGTACATCGAACATGCGTTCGCTTTTCTCTATTTTCTATCCTTCCTTCCTTTGCACACTGCTACTCATGACCATAAACATTCATTCTTTATTGCTTGCTTTCAGGTTAACAATGCAGCGCACGTCAAACAGGCACCCTCTCGACTCTCTTTTGTCTATCCTTTCTTCCTGTACACACAGCACCTCATGACCATAAACAGGTTTACAATGCCACGCACGTCAAAGAGGCGCACAATTGACTCTAACACTAGTTAGGTAAATAGCCAAATCTGTTCCTCTGATCACCTGCTTGCAGGTGTATAATGCAACGCAGGTTTAACAGGTGCGCACTTGACTCCAAATCCTATGATCACTGAATCTCACAGATGCTGCTGGTAAAGTGGTGGCCTAGGAATGTTAATCCTTTGTTCTCCACCCTAGTCTTATCAAAGGAGGGACACGATCATGGGAAAAAAAAGGGTCATAAATTATGATATGGAAGGGGGTCAAAAAAAGGGTCAAAAAACAAGGGGGCGATAAAAGGGGCATAAAATTAAACGGGGGGTAATTAAACTGTCAAAAATGAAAAGTCATAAATTGACACAGAACCGGCAGTTCCCTACTACTGATCTTTTTTTTTATAAATGCCTGGCGAGCGGAAAGCAAGTGGTCTATTAACACCAACAAGAATAGAACTTATATAGAGTCGTCATGAGGCCAAATTCTGTCTGCCAGTTGGAATATGCAATCGTGGCGACACCTCTCTCACAAAGCGCTGCTGCTGCTTTTTTCTCTGCCAGCGCATTTCGTGCCCGATTATCAAGTCATTCGTCACACGTATTATCATTTTTTTTATTTTTTTTTTATCATATTTGCGACGTTGCCTTAATGAAGCTATGCATTATACCCACATTCATATATATTTATATATGTTTGCTGTTTTGCTAGGCTTTCTACTGATTTTTGTTATTTTGTTTGGGCTGGCTAGTGTTAGTGTGTTAGTGATTTTGTATTTCTACATGACATATTTAATTGTATGCGTAGCATTTGCCATGGCATTCATTGACCTTTCTCTACTATTTATTATCAATTCAATTTGGTGCAGAATTTGTATTTTGCCTACAAAAACTTACAACCAAGACCTTCCAAGCAAGTCAAATATCATATTTTGTGCTGATCGACCATTTGCAGTATCAGGCGAACAGCAATAGAAACAAGCGTCTAGTAAAATAAGCTGCCGAATATCAGTTTTGCATTGCTGGTCATATATACTCTTTCATGTTTTCAGCTCTATGACCATTTTCATCAATTTTGCCATCGCAACTACCATACGCTTATGCAGCGATGCGCACAAACTGCGAAAGTGTATTTAGTTGTGCATATGTCGATTTCATTTACCGAAATCTCGAAATATAAGAAAATAAAGAATGAAAGAAAATAAACTAAGAACTAAAATAAAGGGTCGGCCAATGTTTCACATACATTCACATAGTCATATATGAATATACATTTTGCTGCATACACTCATATCATTTTGCTGCTTATCGCCAATGTTCACCAAAAACCTAGACTTAGTGTCTATTTTACATTTTGCTGCTGATCGGCAAGCAAATTTTGTTTGACGCTTGTTTATATTGCTGTTCGCCTGATACTGGAAATGGTCGATCAGCACAAAATATGATATTTGACTGCCTTGGAAGTATTGCTTTTTAGGTTTTTATAGGCAAAATACAAATTCTGCACCAAATTGAATTGATAATAGTAGAAAAAGGTCAATGAATGCCATGGCAAATGCTACCTACGCATACAAAATCGCGCTGCAAAATCGCTGGCTATGAGGGAAAAGAAGCGTATAACAGTCGTCAAGCCGAGTGGCTTGATAATCGGGCACGAAATGCGCTGGCAGAGAAAAAAGCAGCAGCAGAGCTTTGTGAGAGAGGTGTCGCCACGATTGCCTATTCGAACTGGCAGTCAGAATTTGGCCTCATGACGACTCTATATAAGTTCTATTCTTGTTGCTGCAAATGGTCGATCAGCACAAAATATGATATTTGGCTGCCTTGGAAGTATTGCTTTTTAGGTTTTTATAGGCAAAATACAAATTCTGCACCAAATTGAATTGATAATAAATAGTAGAGAAAGGTCAATGAATGCCATGGCAAATGCTACCTACGCATACAAAATCGCGCTGCAAAATCGCTGGCTATGGGCATATACTCAGAGCATGGCTGGCTGGCTGTGCTATGAGGGAAAAGAAGCGTATAACAGTCGTCAAGCCGAGTGGCTTGATAATCGGGCACGAAATGCGCTGGCAGAGAAAAAAGCAGCAGCAGCGCTTTGTGAGAGAGGTGTCGCCACGATTGCATATTCCAACTGGCAGTCAGAATTTGGCCTCATGACGACTCTATATAAGTTCTATTCTTGTTGATAATAATAATGTGCACTGGAATATTAATAAAATCAAATAAAGTAAATAAGACTTTGTGCACTTTGAAAATACTTTAAGATATTAATTTCAACGGTGAACCGTACTTAATCCAAATATTTATTGTGTACGTAATGCTTAAAATATATATACCTAATCCAAATATTTATTATGTAAGTAATACTTAAAAAATAGTTTTCAAATTCATATTCACACAAATTTATAAATGTCATGCTTCGTTTTAAGGTACCCGTGATGTTCAAATATGATATTCCATATTAAAGTTGAATTATTGTGCAACAAAATAAATAGATTATCAATGGAAGTAAGTATTAACTTGCACATTTCAAGTTAAGTATATTCGAAATAATGCTTAATCATTGAAAAACAAAAAATTTGGACTAGCCTTAAATTTGATTATCAATACAACGTTTTTCTCTGAGTACGCATTGTTCTTCTTTTTTTTTTTTTAGGTATAATGGCGAATACTACTAATATTGGCGTTGCCGATATGACGACAATAGCCGGAATAGATGAAAATGGCATCAACAGTAACTTAAAGCTTCGTTACACAAAAGATATAATATATGCATCCTTTTCAACCATCGTAATTATTTATTAAAATTACATATTGATTTAAAGCGAATAACATTTTTTGTTCGATATGCATATCTGAATTCTTGAACTTTGTAAAAAAAAGGGAAGCCAAATTATAAATTTAAAACTCAAACAAAAGTGAAAATACTGTTAAGATACTGTAGTAATTTCACACATGGTAAATAGTTTGATTGCAATACAGGGGTATAAGGGCTTGATCTTTAAATATATAGACATTTATTATTTTAAAAGAGGGCGGCGGGAGCGGCTGTGACATAAAAATTCGTGATGATCTTAAAACAAGTAAACCAAAAAAATTTTGAAGACATGCTTTTATACGCTTTCTTGCATACATATGTAGTCGATAGTTTTAAATAGTTTATAAAATAAAAATAAAATATGAGAAAACATAAAAAATGTATGTTTCAGTCGTAGATCGAATCCACGACCTTCCGCCTTCTCTTTATGCCACCAAAGCCAACAAGAATAGAACTTATATAGAGTCGTCATGAGGCAAAATTCTGACTGCCAGTTGGAATATGCAATCGTGGCGACACCTCTCTCACAAAGCGCTGCTGCTGCTTTTTTCTCTGCCAGCGCATTTCGTGCCCGATTATCAAGCCACTCGGCTTGACGACTGTTATACGCTTCTTTTCCCTCATAGCACAGCCAGCCAGCCATGCTCTGAGTATATGCCCATAGGCAGCGATTTTGCTGCGCGCAGTTGCTTCTTCGCTTGCTGTGTGCCCTTCTTTTGCTTCTATAAACATATGAGCGTGTCTACGTCACACGTATTATCATTTTTTTAATTTTTTTTTAATCATATTTGCGACGTTGCCTTAATGAAGCTATGCATTATACCCACATTCATATATATTTATATATGTTTGCTATTGGTTGCTTGCTAGGCTTGCTAGGCTTTCTACTGATTTTTGTTATTTTGTTTGGGCTGGCTAGTGTTAGTGTGTTAGTGATTTTGTATTTCTACATGACATATTTAATTGTATGCGTAGCATTTGCCATGGCATTCATTGACCTTTCTCTACTATTTATTATCAATTCAATTTGGTGCAGAATTTGTATTTTGCCTACAAAAACTTACAACCAAGACCTTCCAAGCAAGTCAAATATCATATTTTGTGCTGATCGACCATTTGCAGTATCAGGCGAACAGCAATAGAAACAAGCGTCTAGTAAAATAAGCTGCCGAATATCAGTTTTGCATTGCTGGTCATATATACTCTTTCATGTTTTCAGCTCTATGACCATTTTCAGCAATTTTGCCATCGCAACTACCATACGCTTATGCAGCGATGCGCACAAACTGCGAAAGTGTATTTAGTTGTGCATATGTCGATTTCATTTACCGAAAACTCGGAATATGAGAAAATAAAGAATGAAAGAAAATAAACTAAGAACTAAAATAAAGGGTCGGCCAATGTTTCACATACATTCACAAACTCAGCTTGACTCGCGTACGCGCGTGCACGAAAACCAAAGAAATGAAATAGAACACAAGAAAAACACACAGCAATCACACTCCACTGGGTCACGGACTTACGTATGATCAATTTATTCAACTTCTATAACTTCTACAATAAACCTAAACCTCGCTATATATATATCTAGCCTATATGTATGAACCGCGACGAGCTATCCCCTAACCTTATCTTTACTAAACTTTTACTAGCGCGTACGCGTCTGCTCACTCCCGCATCTCAATCGCAACTCCCCCGCCCACGCTTCGGCTTCGGCCCAAGTTGCAGATTTTGTCGCTCCCCACACTTGCTCGTGACCGTGGTGGATTTAGTGATCGCAGCTGGCGCGCTGCATCTTGCGACTCTGCGATATTTAAATTCTTAGGCGTTAGGCGTCAATCAAAAATATATACATCCACTAAATCTAACTACTTTACACTCCTTGCGTTTCTTAAATATAAATACTGCGCACTCCTTGCGTCTAACAAAACTATACCTATAGCTTGAACAACCCATGCGCTTCTTGCGACTTAGAAATTATAAATATAATACAAAAATGTAAGCTAAATCAACAATGCGCTCCTTTGCGACTTTAAACTATAAATATAACATGGTAAATAAAATAAATCAAATAACTAATAAATATAACTCTTTGTAAACTAAATCAACAATGCGCTCCTTTGCGACTTTAAACTATAAATATAATATGATATAACTATTTGTGAAGGGGCCGACGCGGCCTACTTCACACCCCCCCCTTTCTTGGGTAGCGTGACAGTTACGTGCCCGAATGCGTTCCTTGTCACGCCGTGCATCTCTCCGCCCACCTCAACCTTGAAACTGGACCGTCGGGCTCTCGACCTGCAGTTTGCCAACGCCTCTGATATGGCCGCGACCGTGGCGTCGGTAAGTTCGTCCTCGTCGGGGAATACTGCCCAATTGGCGGGACGTACCGCCCACGTTTTTGGCGGTAGTACTTGCCCCTGGGTTGGCGGCTCGGTCATCTTCGCCGACTCTAATTCGGCCACCACGGATTCCAGGCCCTAATACCACAAGTCGAGGACGTCCTTGGGCGGAACGACTGCGTCCTCCACTCTTCGCTCCTCCTCGCTCGTTCCTGCCATGTCTTGTGCACCCCTTCCAGCTGTGGGTGTTCCTTCAACGGGTCTGCTGCCACGCTGAGCTCCACCGGTGGGTGTCCGATCGGTTGCCGGGCGTTCGGGTTGTGGCGCGGCTTCCTCGGTATCCGGGCTCGGTGCTCGGAAGCCTGGTATTTTCACGAACACTGTGGAAGTCTCCACCGTCATAAAAATGATTCCGCCCTGCACGACGCAGGCTGTCTCTTTTCGGTGGCGGTGCAGCGTGTGCCTATACGTCGAAGTAGCCGGGTTGCGCTGCTCTCGTTCGAGACCCTCGGCGGTGCCTTCGCTATCCTCCTCGTCACCGCTGCTGATCACGTACGGAAGTTGTCCGCTCATCTTGGGTATTCTGTGGGCTTATAAACACAATCGGTTAGTCTTAATTTATGAATTCAAATTTGGTTAGTGTTAATAAAAAGAGAATAAAGGGATTAATTAAAACCGTGACAAGTCTGATCTTTGTCAGACGCTCGGTCGGGCTGGTCATCTTCTCCGTGCTCCTCTCCCTCTTCATAGAATGGTTTCAGTTACGCAATGCTGGCGAGTTTGCTCTTTCTTTGTCCTTCTTTTACCAATCGCACGATATTCGGTGATACGAACTTTTTCACGAGGAATGGGCCATCGAACTTGGGAGCGAGTTTCGCCGCGAAACCTTCACTGGCTTTAGAGAGTTGGTGTGCTCTTAAAAGCACCAACGTATTGAGTCCTGGTCGCCATTCTCTTCTCCTGAGGTTATAGTTCCTCCTTTGGTCCTTCGACGCTCTCTGTAAATTTGTCTGGACGTTACTGAAAACTTCCTTTAATCTTCTTGCCCGGTCTTCTGGTGCTTGCGGCATGCTTCCGGATCCGGGTGTCTTCTCGTCGTACAAGGAAGCTGGTAAGCGGGGCTCTCTCCCTTGCATCAGAAAAGCCGGTGAAAATCCTGTAGAGTCTGCCACACTGGAGTTAACCACCAACGAAATTTCCGGTAACAATTCGTCCCACGAACTTTGGTGACCTGTTATAAACTGCGCGATCATCGTCTTTACTGTACGATTGGTCCTTTCTGTCGGGTTTTCTTGTGGACAATATGGCAGTGTGCTGCAATTCCACGCCCAACGAGTTCAAAAACGACTTAAAATTCCGGCTCGTAAACTGTACACCGTTGTCGCATACAAACTTTCTGGGTATGCCATAACGACATAATACGCGCTCACGGAACGCCTTCTGCAGTTGGGCCGCTGTCGCTCGCTTCAAGGGGACCAGCTCCACCCATTTTGAAAAAGCATCGTGGAATACCAGGAGCATCGTGTTCCCGTGTTTCGAGCGCGGTAAGGGCCCTACAAAGTCGGCGCATAGTACAGCCATGGGCTCGGCCACCTGTCGCGTCAACATCTGTCCAGCCGGCTTTACTTGTTCCGTCTTAAACATCTGGCACGATTCGCAGTACTTAACGTACTTCGCTGCGTCTCGGAACATTCCAGGCCAGTAGTAGCGTTGTGCCAGACGCATTATCCTCTTCCGTACTCCTTGATGCCCGGCCGTCGGTGCGTCTGGCACTCCAACAACACTCGTTTCCTCTGATCCTCGTCGATGCACAGCTTCCAGGGGATGTAGTCGTCGTCATCCGCACGGTGTCCGAGGTGTCTATAGAGTTGACCGTTCTCTTCCATGTAATCGGCGTATTTCACTGGGTCTTTAGCAATCTTTTCTTTCATCCTCTCGATCCACTTGCCGGACGATTGTTCCTGTACCGCTTGTTGAAAGTTCTCCACGGGTTGCCGGGATAAGGCGTCCGCTACTACGTTGAGCTTCCCTCGTCTGTACCGTACGTCAAATTGGTACTGCTGCAGCTCCAGTGCCCAGCGCGCTATCCTCCCCGACGGGCTCTCGATCGAATTCAACCATTTCCAAGCCATATGGTCGGTTACTACCTCGAACCGATATCCTTCCAGGTAGCATCTCATCTTCCGGATTGACCATACTATAGCCATACACTCTTTTTCGGTCGCTGAATAATTTTCTTCAGCCTTAATCAGTTTCCGACTCGTGTAAGCTATCACGCGTTCCTGTTGATCGATCGTCTGTGTGAGCACCGCTCCGAGACCAAAATCGCTGGCGTCCGTTTGCAGGACAAACTTTTGTGCAAAATTCGGACAGGCCGGGACCGGTGCGGTCGTCAAACTATGTTTGAGGGTCTCTAGCGCTGCCTGTTGTTCCTCTCCCCATGACCATTTCCTAGATTTTTTTAATAAAGCTGTGATCGGTTGCACCACTGTAGCGAAATTCGGCACGAACCTTCGATACCAGGAGGCCATGCCCAGGCAACGTCGCAGCTCCTTACAATTGGTTTGGGCCTTCAAGTTCTGGATCGCTTCTACTTTTGCGGGGTCGGTTTTGATCCCGTCGCCGCTCACTAGGTGTCCCAGGTATATCAGCTCCTTCTGGAAAAACAAGCACTTCTTACGATTCAGCTTCAAGTTGGCCGCTCTCAAACGCCTGAAGACTTCCTTCAAATTTGTCACGTGCTGCTCCTTTGTCGCTCCGATTACTATTATGTCGTCCAGATAGGCAAATGCATGTGGCTCCATATCTGGTCCGATAACCGTATCCAAAGCTCGTTGGAATGTCGCACACGCCGAGTGCAAACCGAAAGGCATTACGCGCCACTGGAATAAACCTCTACCGGGTACCGTAAATGCTGTATACTCCCGACTATCCGCAGCCATGGGAATTTGCCAGTAACCGTGCTTGAGGTCGAGCGTGGAGATGTATCGCGCGTGTCTTAATCGCTCCAAAATGTGATTAATCCTGGGTACGGGGTATGCATCTGGCAAGGAATGTGCATTGAGTTGCCTATAGTCGATACACATCCGCCACTCGCCAGTTTTCTTTTTAACTAGCACAGTCGGGGCACTGTGCGGGCTACGGGAGGGCTCTATCGCGTCGGCTCGCAGCAAATTGTCTACCTGTTCGTTGATCACCGGTTGCATCGCAGGGTTTTTGGGGTAGTACCTCTGCTTAATCGGCTTGTCGTCCCTCATGATGATCCGGTGCTCAGCTACGTGTGACACCCCTTGCAGCTCGTCAAAGAGGGCCAATTCCGCTTTCAATGTTTCCTTTATCTCTGGTTCCAAGTCCTCTGGCCACTCGTTTTCCCTGGTTTCGACGCTTTCCGCCGGTGTTATTGCGCAGCCGGGTATGACGCCGAACCGTTGTACTCCTGCCGTTGTCGCGTCCACGCTGTCTCCTCGAACCGTTCCCACGGCGATGCTGGGTGAGGTGCCCCAGGGGCATCCTTCTCCTGCCTTGATCCGCCGTCCTCCTCCGGTTTGCTCACAACTGGCTCACGTTCCATTAGGACCTGCTCCTCCTCTATATCTGGTACTTCCACAGCTTCCAAAATTAACCTAGCCTTGCCACATTCGATGGTCGTCCCCACCCGGCACAAAAAGTCTATCCCTAGTATAATGTTGTCTAGCATCGAGGGCATCACGAGCATACTCACCGTGACCTCTGTCCCCGCTAGACCAACTTTTACCCTCAATAGCTTTTTTACCTCTAAGGTGGACCCATCGACTTGGCGAATTTTCGCGCAGGCGTCCAGCATCTCGCCCCCGCTGGTCACCTTGCGGGAAAACTCCTCACTAATAAAACTCCTAGTCTCCCCTGTATCTACTGTCGCAGTCGCTACTTGGTCCCCGACTCTTACAGTAGCGACTATCCGCCCGTATTCCACTCTTAAAGGGTATTCTAGGTTCGGGACTGGTTCACGTCGGCCCCCATCGGGTCCCGTCCCGGATGGTGCCGCATATCGTTTCCCGCCCTTGACTGCTGACAGCACTGGCTGGTATTGACCCCCTTGGCCCCACACTGCCGACAAAACTGTACCCGTGGATTGGGGCACTCCTTGGCAAAATGACCCTCTTGCGAACAGTTATAGCATAGCCTCTTCCCGCCTAGAGCCCTCGACTGCTCTTGGCTGATCATCCCGTTTGAAATTACTCCCGTATGCCCAAGCGGTGGCGTATTCCCCACGTTACCGCTTGACCCTGGCTGTGGTTGCGTGCGGAAAGGATTAAAATGTTTAGCGGGGGTTACCTCACCGGCTAATCCATCCGAATACCTACTACCCCCGGTCCTACTCCGTGCTGCACGTTCGCGACTTTGTTGCCTCACATTTTCGTACTCGGCTGCCATCTAAGTTAGCTGCGCCAGAGAGGAGAAGTCCCCTCTACGAATGTACAAACGGTACTCGGGTGCTTAATTCTCGTATACCCTATGCAATTCTTGTTCTGCCCTGTACCCCGCGTGGTACATCATACCCCGCAGCTCGAGCAAGTAGTCCTTGAACGGCTCGTTATCATGTTGCCGTCGTGCCCGGATACTGTCTTCTGACCTGTCGAAATACTTTGGCGGTAGAAAAAACTCCAAGAACTCGGCTTTAAATGTCGCCCAAGTCGCGTCCCTTAGCCTACTTATTAATAACCACCGCGCGGCCTTACCCGTTAGAGCCTCGCTCATTGCCCTCGGCAACCGGTCTAAGCCTATGTCGTATGACAGCGCCCTGTCCTCAATCGCCTCCAGGAAAACTAATGGGTCGGTGCACCCATTGAACAGGATACCCCACTTCCGGACTAGTTCGGGTACGACCATCCCGTTCCTAGGGGTACTATAGCTATCACTAGAATTAAGATGTGGGTTCGCCTGTCTCACCGGGGTATCTTCCCCGGATGCCAGAGGCGACCCTACTCGTAAATCGGGGATACATGCTGTATTCTGTGGGGAAAATTCATAATAAATCGTACTGTTGGAGGGCGGACGCAAATGTTCCGAGCCACCGGTCTGTATTGATGGGATTGCCGCATCTGATTCAGATTTCTGCCTAGGTCGTATTCCTCCAACAGAAGTGGCAGTCCGGGTAGGCGACACTGGGATCTTTGCGAACCGCAACTCCCATTCCGCTAACCGGGCCCATATATCGGTGGTATGACCACCTTGCCTTATGAAAGTACATACCACCTTCCGGTAGTCAGTTACCGTGGCACACTTTTCCAAACCGAGCTCGCGGACTATGTCTTCTAGATCCTCCTTATGGCAGTGGTAGACCCATTGCACACCCACACCAGGGTTGCTGCTTTCTACGACCTCCAATCGGGCGGGCTCGATAGTCTTGGGTTTCTCCATTTAACCAACAAGAATTCACTAAATAGAGCTGCCAAACAGCAAAATTCCATTATTCAATTGGAGCTCGTAACGTAACTAACCGTAGCTACCACTCGCTCTGAGAGCGCACTTCGGGCTTTTCTCGTGCTTCGTGTGTCATGTAAAATAAGCAGGCAATTATCAGTTTTGCATTGCTGGTCATACATACTCTTTCATGTTTTCAGCTATATGACTCTTTCCGAATCATTTTGCCATCGCAACCACGATACAGCTATACTGCGATGCATACAAATTGCGAAAGTGTATTCCAATCGTCCATTTGCCCAAGTCATTTGCTCAAATTCTAAAGCAGAAGCAACACAAGAAAACGCTCGGCATAGCAAGTGCAAAAGAGATTCAAGAAAACGGCCACGCACTGCACGCTGTGTGTGTTTAGCATACATGTAAATATTTCAATGTGTGTGCAACATCGCTGGGCGAAGCAAAAATCTAACTTAGTGTTCTTCTGTTCGTTCGTTTTTTGCGTGTTGCTTCTGCTTCTGCATAGCCTTGTGTTGCTTCTGCTTTAGAATTTAAGCAAATGACTTGGGCAAATGGACGATTGGAATACACTTTCGCAATTTGTATGCATCGCAGTATAGCTGTATCGTGGTTGCGATGGCAAAATGATTGGGAAAGAGTCATATAGCTGAAAACATGAAAGAGTATGTATGACCAGCAATGCAAAACTGATAATTGCCTGCTTATTTTACAAGACGCTTGTTAATTTTGCTGTTCGCCTGATCAGCAAATGTTCGATGAGCACCAAAACTGCCTTGGAAGTATTGTTCTTCTGGTTTTTCTTGGGTTTTTTGAAGGCATAAAAAAAATTTAATATAAAATTTTGCTGTTTAGCGTTTGCCGAAATTCATATTAGTTGAGAAAGGTCAATGAATTGCCTGGCAAATGGTACGCATACATTAAAATATGGACATGCATAGAGACAGGGACACACACATGCTTATGGTAGCTAGCCTTTCGGCTAGCAAAAATCCAAAATCAATGCCTGGCTACCACCAAAACTGCCTACATATATATTATATATGTATGTTTTTATTAATTCGCTCATTTGCTGTGCAGGTGCTAGGTCGACGCAGTAAGATAAGCAATAAAATAAGCGCACATAAGGAATACAAGGAAAAAAATGGGGGTACAGCAATTGAAGAAGCCACTGCGCGCTAGAAAATCGCAGGCTAGCGGCGCATATACAGAGTATGGCTGGCTGCTTGTGCTCTCAACAAAAATGTTGTAGCAAAGTTAGGAAGCGAAATGGCTGGCGAATGACACACGAAGCACGAGAAAAGCCCGAAGTGCGCTCTCAGAGCGAGTGGTAGCTACGGTTAGTTACGTTACGAGCTCCAATTGAATAATGGAATTTTGCTGTTTGGCAGCTCTATTTAGTGAATTCTTGTTGATTTAACCGAAAAAAAAAACGAACGCAAAAAAAAATTGCGTCTCGAGCCGTATATGTCTCGCTTCGCAAAAATTTGCACTCTTAATCTGGCACGGTTTATTGCGGTAACAGTTTTGTTACGAAATTAAAAAAAAAAATTTTCCCGAATTTTTTTCCCGGTGTAAAAAATAACTTTTAACTTGTCACTGTCTGTCGCGGTTATTCCTTTTATTACAAAAACAAAATTTTGTCCACGGTATTACGAATTTTATATATTTTTTTTGCAGTGTTATAAAAAATTTTTTTTCTTTTGTTAACTGGTCACTGTTTATTGCCGTTATTTTATTTTATTGCGAAATTAATTTTGTATTTCTTTTTTTTTTTTGCAGTGTAATAAAATTTTTCTGTTAACTGGCCACTGTTTATTGCGGTTATTTAATTTAATTGCGAAAAATAAAAAGAATCTCTTTTTTTTCCTGATCCACGGTATCACGAATCTCTTTTCAGTGTATATAAAAAAAAAAAAAATTCTGTTAGCAAGTCGCTGTTTATCACGGTTACTCTATTTTTTTTTATTTATTTCATTTTATTTTCTTTAAAAAAAAAAAAAAATCATTTCATTTTTTCTTTTATTTCCCACCACTGTACGCTTATACGGTCGATTAGAACCGATGGGATAACTCCGCACTCAACACAATAGTCAATTTTAATTTTTGTTGATTTTCGCGGTCGAAGCCAACTGTGCGAAGCGACCGCGACTTTGCAGCTGCCTGTACCAGCTACTGTCACGCCATTCGTTGACCGCTCACGCACTTTGCCGACACTTTCGTTGCGCCGCAGGTGTCTACTTATGCACAGCCTCGAACGCGAACCGCTAGTTTGATCGGTGTGTCTTCTTCCACCGTCAACTTCGTTGCGACGCAAACGTTTCTAATGGTGATTTCTTTTGTAGAAAAAAATGTTACCCGTTTTCAGGCAGCATGTTTTATATTTTGCATTTACCCTGTTAAAGTGTTGCCGTTTTGCCCGAAAAAGGGCAACACTTTTACTACCACAAACAATCAAAAAAAAGGCAACACTTAATCAATCAGCTGACAAGTGACATACGCAATAAGCGCTAAAAAAATTTACAAAAATTTCATTATTTTTTCATTATTTCATTAATTTCATATTTATTGTGGAAATATGATCAAAATACTTTTTCGTGCTTTAATATGGTCACTTTACTATGTCAAACACTATTAAAATGCAACCCTGATCAAACAACACTCTCGTTTATTTCAGGGTGAGAAATGTTGCATTTATGTTGCATTCATAGGGCAACACTGTAAGAAAAGAACACAAACATATGGGGCAAGGGTAGCCCTAATTCACAAAAGAACACAAAAAAAAGTGCAACCTAAAAAAATGTAACATAATGCTACATTTTTTGTCAGAAAATAAATCGCCATAAGGCAATGCTTCTCGAACGCGAACAGTTATTCTTATCTGCACTTGCCTTACGCCCTCACTTTCGTTGTGCCGCGACGATTGCACAAAACCACGCTCGAAAACCGTTCTCGTTGGCCACTTGTAAAGCAGGGTATCGTCGGGTATACCCGCACTTCACTTTACGCACTTTTCCTTCCACACTTGTTGGTGATATTTCTGGGGCTTTAATACCAGATTATACCACACCTTTGCACTTTAGAGTCCCTGCTCGGGCGCCACTTGTAAAGGAGTAATTTATCCAGGGTATAAACTCAGTCTGGCCAGGTACACCACACAAGAATATTTATATATTTTGGTGGGACTATAACGCGCGCGGCTTACAAGTGGGAAGGGGGAACGCCGGCGTCTGCACCAACGCAACAGTCGGCACACTCAGTAGCCAGAGTATAAGGCGACTCAGCTTGACTCGCGTACGCGCGTGCACGAAAACCAAAGAAAAGAAATAGAACACAAGAAAAACACACAGCAATTACACTCCACTGGGTCATGGACTTACCTATGACCAATTTATTCAACTTCTATAACTTCTACAATAAACCTAAACCTCGCTATATATATATCTAACCTATATGTATGAACCGCGACGAGCTATCCCCTTACCTTATCTTTACTAAACTTTTACTAGCGCGTACGCGTCTGCTCACTCCCGCATCTCAATCGCAACTCCCCCGCCCACGCTTCGGCTTCGGCCCAAGTTGCAGATTTTGTCGCTCCCCACACTTGCTCGTGACCGTGGTGGATTTAGTGATCGCAGCTGGCGCGCTGCATCTTGCGACTCTGCGATATTTAAATTCTTAGGCGTTAGGCGTCAATCAAAAATATATACATCCACTAAATCTAACTACTTTACACTCCTTGCGTTTCTTAAATATAAATACTGCGCACTCCTTGCGTCTAACAAAACTATACCTACAGCTTGAACAACCCATGCGCTTCTTGCGACTTAGAAATTGTAAATATAATACAAAAATGTAAGCTAAATCAACAATGCGCTCCTTTGCGACTTTAAACTATAAATATAACATGGTAAATAAAAATAAATCAAATAACTAATAAATATAACTCTTTGTAAACTAAATCAACAATGCGCTCCGTTGCGACTTTAAACTATAAATATAATATGATATAACTATTTGTGAAGGGGCCGACGCGGCCTACTTCACACACTCATATCATTTTGCTGCTTATCGCCAATGTTCACCAAAAACCTAGACTTAGTGTCTATTTTACATTTTGCTGCTGATCGGCAAGCAAATTTTGTTTGACGCTTGTTTATATAGCTGTTCGCCTGATACTGCAAATGGTCGATCAGCACAAAATATGATATTTGGCTGCCTTGGAAGTATTGCTTTTTAGGTTTTTATAGGCAAAATACAAATTCTGCACCAAATTGAATTGATAATAGTAGAGAAAGGTCAATGAATGCCATGGCAAATGCTACCTACGCATACAAAATCGCGCTGCAAAATCGCTGGCAATGGGCATATACTCAGAGCATGGCTGGCTGGCTGTGCTATGAGAAAACAAAAGCGTATAACAGTCGCCAAGCCGAGTGACTTGATAATCGGGCACGAAATGCGCTGGCAGAGTAAAGCAGCAGCAGCGCTTTGTGAGAGAGGTGTCGCCACGATTGCCTATTCCAACTGGCAGTCAGAATTTGGCCTCATGACGACTCTATATAAGTTCTATTATTGTTGCCTTAAATGGTATTGTGGGTCTTGTAAAGAGGAGGTGAAAGAATCTTCACAATTTATAAGGCAGACTCACGAAGGCTTTAATGCTATGCACGTTGCTTTTAATAACCTGCAAAAGTCTTTCGAGCAGCTTGAGTCCAATTTCAAAAAAGGCAAAGTGATAACTGAATCCCCGAAGCGTAAAAAGACTTCGGGACCTCATCCGATAATTGTCCCACCTGTCCTGCCCACTTAACCGCGTCTAGCGCCTAGCAATGATCCCCCCATGGGTACTATTGCTAGGTCATTTATTTTATTTAACTCGTCGGCAAGGAGTCTTAACAATAACCTTGCCACTAATAACATAATTTGTGATCCTATTAGTGAGTCCTCCGGTTCAACAGCTAGTGTGCCTATTGACTCTACTGGCGTTACAATTGGGGCACACAAGCCTCTGGTTGTTGTGCTACTAAATAAATTTGTTTTTGTTTCTAGGCTGGCATCCGATACGTCATCGGATGATGTTGCAGCATATATTAAAAGTAAAATCGATTCCCCTCTTATTGTTGTTGAAAAGTTTAAATTTAAACATGCCCGAAGTATATCTTCTTTCAAGTTGGGTGTACCGCCTGAACTTTTTTCGACAATTTGCTCTGAAAAGTTTTGGCCGCCGCAGCTTGTCGTTAAGGAGTATACTAATAGGCGAAATAATGAACAGATGCGATCGCACTTCCCGCAAAGGGGGTGGTGTTCTCATTGCTGTTGACTCCTGTATTTCCTCTGAACAGATTCATTCTCATGATCTTCCGGACATAGAGTTTTTATGTGTTAATATATTATTTAACATCCGTTCACTTTTTGTTACTTGCTCTTATATTTCTCCTCATTCTGATACTAACATTTACTCATCCCATCTTAGTGGATATGGATAATCTGATAGTGGTTGGTGATTTTAATCTGCCACATGTTGTATGGTCTGTGAATGACACATCTTCGGCGATATTACCAGTCACTTCTGATGATTTTATCGATGTAGGTCATCGGAGTTAGGCCTATCGTCAGGCCTATCGCAAAGTAACAGAGTGCTTAACTGTAGTGATAGAATGTTGGACGTAATATTTGTTTCGGACTCCAATTGCAGTAATGCTAGTAGAATACCCCCTCTAGTGCTTCCGGAAGATACCTACCATCCACCCTTAGAACTATCCATCGAAATTCTTAACCCTTTTTCAGTATCTAATAATACTTTAAAAACCCGTTGCTTTCGTAAAACTAACTTTACTAAATTAAATTATCTTCTTCAACATACTAATTGGTCGCGCCTTTATTCTTGTAGTGATATAGAAACTGCCATTGCCATATTTTATAGGACCTTGAATTCGCTTTTGGATATTTGTGTTCCCCTCACTTGTTCTTCAAGTGATAATAAACCACCTTGGTTTACGAGGGAACTATCCAAATTGAAAAACCTGAAGATAAGATCATATAAAAAATTTAAAAAATCGGGAACCACTTTAGATTTATCTTCTTATTTAATAGCAAAATCTAGTTTTTTTTCTATTAAAATATTTTGTTCTAATAATTATCTTAATCGTTGTAGACTAAACTTTTCACGTGACCCTAAACAGTTTTATAAATTTGTTAACTCTAAACGTAAGTCTTCTTGCTTGCCATCCTCAATATACCTAGATGATACAAAAGCAAGTTCTGATCAGGCAGTAGCCGATCTATTTGCTGAGTATTTTCAATCAGTATACTCATCGAATATGTATAGTAGTAGTAATTCCTATAATTTTCAAGTTCAATCGTCAAATTGCATATATATCCCAGTCATAACTGAGTGTACGCTTCTAAGTGACCTTAGCTCTATCAAACCAGGCTATCTGCCTGGTCCTGATGGAGTGCCAGGTTGTATACTTAGATACTGTGCGGACTCACTTTGTAAACCCTTACATAAATTATTTAACTTGTCGGTTGACTCAACAGTGTTTCCTGCTATATGGAAGGAATCCTTTATCATTCCACACCATAAAAATTCTTCTAAGTCTAACGTTAAAAGTTATAGGGGCATAGCCAAGTTGTCCGCCATACCAAAAGTATTTGAAAAAATTATATGTTCTCAACTTCAACACACATGTAGTTCAATTATATCGCCTCATTAACACGGTTTTGTTAGGTGTAGATCTACTTCCACTAACCTTCTTGAATTCACTTCGCTTGTTATCAAAGGGTTTCAGGAAAAAATGAAAACGGACGTTGTTGACACCGATTTTAGTAAGGCATTTGATTCTGTTAGTCATTCTCTGTTGCTTAAAAAATTAAATATTATTGGATTTCCATCAAAACTCGTATTGTGGCTCTCGGAGTACTTTTGTGGCCGAACACAATAAGTAGTTTTTAAATCGTTTGTATCTAAACCTATTTTTGTTACCTCTGGTGTTCCCCAGGGTAGTCATCTTGGTCCTTTGCTATTTAATTTGTTTATTAACGATCTTCCAGCAGTTATTACTAACTCTTTTGTATATATGTTTGCTGATGATGTGAAGCTATGTTTCACCTATAATGATGCTTCCCTAAGTAATTAACTACAGTCGGATTTTGGTGCATTGTCAGCCTGGTGCCGTACTAACTTACTAAATTTAAATTGTTCAAAATGTAAAGTCATGTCTTTTTGTAGAAGTACCCCACATACTGCTCACTACTTGCTTGATGCTTCACCACTTGACCGCGTGTTTCAAATTACAGATATAGGCATTTTTCTTGATCCTAAATTAAAGTTTGACGCTCATATTTCGTATATGGTCAATAAGGCCATTAATGTCTTTGGCTTCATCAAGCGGTGGTCGAAAGAGTTTAATGATCCTTACACCACTAAAACGCTTTATACATCCCTAGTTCGTCCCATCCTGGAGTATGGATCTTGTGTGTGGTCTCCACAATACTCGATTCATCAGGATAGAATTGAATCTGTGCAGAAAAAATTTCTTCTATTTGCCCTCAGAAGTTTCAACTGGGTTCCTGGAGTTGACTTACCCCCGTACTCTAGTAGACTCCTTTTGATTAATCTTCCCTCCTTGTTAAACCGTAGAACTATGCATGGAGTATTATTTATTACTAACCTACTTAATGGTGAAATCGACTCATCAGTTCTTTTGAGTCGAATTAAATTTCATGTCCCAATTAGATCTTCACGTAACTTTTTACCCCTTAGCCTTGATCGGTGCTTCAGCAACTATTTAATTCATGAACCATTTCGTGTTATGTGTTCTGACTATACAAACTTTATTCTCTTGTCTCCTTGGATGCCTCAACTCCAGTACTAAAAAGATCGATACTTTTTGCTTTATCTAAACGTAACCACTAATTACTAATCTAACGCTGGTCTGATTGGGTTTTTATGGGTTTTTCCCAATCCTTGCAACAAATGTTGGACTTCTCAATTTTTTTATTGAATTTCCCAGAGCTTTCACGTTAACTTTTAATTATATTTGCAGATTTATATATAATACTATTACTTTAATTATATTTTCAGATTTATATATAATACTATATGCTATACTTAATTTAATTATTTTAACAATTGTTTAATTTAAATTAATTTTGAATTCATTTTAATGTTAGCTGCTCTTAGCTGACAATAAACAAATAAATAAATAACTAAATGTCAGCTGAGTGAGCAGAAAAACACTAAGAATTGATATTTGTCACTATAATTTGTCCCGCGTTGTTAGCATCATCACAGAAATTCAATATTTTCTCAGTGATGTGTGATACCTGTGAGTCACTTCCATCCCATCCGTATTTGAAAATGAAAGGGGCATCATTGTCCGTGATAAATTGCAAGCCGTCTATATTTGTAACCCAACTTAGTGTCACGTACACTAACTGTTGCGGTTGCTTTGATGTGTATTTATAAACAACGGTAGTTAACGTCCCACCTTGTGCCTTGTGTATACTAATAGCACAAGCTGGAACGGTGGGAAGCTGTTTCCGTTTGCATTTAACTGTTATTGTGAGTGATATATTGACAACTTTCCGATTTTTAGAATGCAAGAATAATTAACCCTTAATGCCGAAATTGTTATTGTCACTTAAATCTACAAAACATGACGGCGTTAACATTAACTTGAATTGACAGTAACAAATAACAGTTACTCATAAACAGTAACACCACACTATGAGAGTAACACTTTGTTGAACATGCTGCCTGTGTTCATCAATTATTTATTAGCCGTTGTCACGTCAAAACTAAAACCATCTATATGTCCATACTGGGAATTGAACCCAGACCTACCGGCTTGGACTAAATAATTTATACCTTTTTTATACCCTTAACCCATAAAATGGGTAAATAATGGTATAATGGTTTTGTGCAAAAGTATGTAACAGGCAGAAGGAAGCATCTCCGACCCCATAAAGTATATATATTCTTGATCAGCATCAACTGCCGAGACGATATAGCCATGTCCGTCTGTCCGTCTGTCTGCCCGTCTGTCCGTCTGTCTGTCTGTCTGTCTGTATGAACGCGTGGATCTCAGAGACTACAAGAGCTAGAGACTTCTGATTTTGTATTTAAGTTCTCCTATACCATGAGCAAAACAAGTTTGCTTCAAATTATCAATAACTATTCTGGTTTCCGATATACACATAGAATCGATAACAATAAAATATCGAATTTGGAAAATGTAAAAATGAGGGTTGAAATAATGGGTAACGATAGAACTTTTCTAAAAAATTCACCCAAATCGGTTAAGAAACACCGGAGATATCTAATTTTATCGATTGAAGTTAAGTCAGAATACAAAAGTCAATTATAAATTTAATTAACATATTTATTGCAACTGGGTTCAGGGTATCTTCTAGTCGGGCTCTCCTGACTAGAGCCTTCTTACTTGTTTGAGCCTATAAAAGAGAGAGTTACAGACATACAAGTGAAACTAATATAGGCTTGTTCATTATTTTTTGAATTTTTAGTTTTATATTTTTTAAAAGCGTGTTTTTGACGTCTTACAATTCAATTAAATTAATATAGGCTGCATGTTCCATAACTGAATAAAGCGTTACGAACTTAAGGAAGCGTTACGCTCATACTGTCCCGTTTCGTTGATGCAGATCAATGTTAACGTCGTCATACAGTAAAGATAGTCGTGGCGCTGCTGAATAGTACCCCGTGTAGTTGCGTCCGATTGCATCGTTTCGAGTTTCGATTTGCCTGCCCCCGTTATCGGAGAACCTCAATCTTGACACTTTATATTTCCAGGCCGTAGAAAAAGATATTTGCAAAGTTTCAAATTCTTTGCTTGAAGGGTGTCGAAAAAAAATTGCGCACATACGGACAGACGGACAGAAACCATGACGGACATTGCACAAACCCAATAAACTCTTTACCTTCGGCCTATTATTAAACCTTAAAAATCTATACCATCTTAAACCAGATTGGTTTATTTAAAAAACTAAAAAACTCTAGACATACTCTGGCTCAATTTTAATTGCTGTTAATCCATACAAGTTAATAAATATATTTGACCAGGTAAGTTTTTTATTCAAATCTGAAAAAAAATTTTTGAACTCTTTGAAAGAATGCTTTTAATTGGATTATGTTTTTGAAGGAACATGTTAAAAAATATCAAATGGCCAAAATGGAATCTCAGGATCCGCATGTGTTTGCTTTAGCTGAAGCTGCATTTAGAAGCATTGTCGAAGATAAAATGAATCAGGTTAGCATATTTTTCATTCCTATATTTCATGACATTTTTAATTATTATTTCTATAAAGATATTAGATTCTGAATCTAAGCGTTGTAAAGCATAAAAAAAATGTTCAGTCTGTGTTAGATCACACGGGCGCATAGGTTAACCGTAGAATACGTCTGTCCTTGTGCAACAAAAATTATGAAAGTAAACATAGGCTGCGTTCAGGGAACTAAGCGCTTACAATACATGTTTAGTAATCGTTCGCTGAACGTTCTGCTTAGTAAGCGCTCTTTAAACATGTTTAGTCAGCACCCGCCATCTTTGTAAGCGTAAAATTTGTTTGCTTTTGCGCTTAGTGATTGAACAGCTGTTAATTGTTTTGTGCAAATGGTTTATTTTAATACGACATGTATTTTAAGACTTCATTTAAATAAATATAAAAATATGAAATTAATGAAAAATAAAATAAACTAGTAATAATAAGATAAATAATTTTCGTTTTAACATATCGATAGTGATAATCAGCTGATCAACTAAGCAGTGCGTTCACAAGTTTTCAGCGATTAGCACTAAGCGCTTAGTAAGCAGCTTTATAACGGCTTAGTTCCCTGAACGCAGCCATAGTATTTATATGATTTGAAATTTAAATATATTAAACACGGGATTCCCGAAAAGCCCGATCCCGACGCCCATCTCTAATGTAAAGCAACAGACACAGCGTTCGTCAATTCACGAGCGAGACTTCGACTTCGACCACTTTTCTCTGCCGCAACACCAATACCATCATATTCGTTTGCAAGCAGAGACAATCGTTGTACAACAACCACACACTATTTCAATTTTTGACTGCCTATCGGTTTGAGTTACAGAGGCGAAATAACGCAGCGAGTGTTACAGCGGCGAAATAACGCAGCGAGGAATGCATGTGAGCTACGGCAGCGAAGTTTGATAGTGTGTGACTTTTATGGAAGTTTGACTTTATATATGTATATGTATAAATTATCGATACCTATATTGGATAAGTCAGCCGTTTCTTCCACACTGCAAAGTTGACTTGTACTATTAAAGCTTCTGTCGCTTTCTGATCGCAGAAAAATGCTTGGTGTAATCTTTTTACAGTTAGTTACATTAGTTACATTAGTTTACATTAGTTTCGGTATATCGGTATAAAATCGAAAAAATTTATGGAAATACTTTTGGAATGTAAACAAAGCTTTGTTAAATAAAGACCCTAGTTGAAATAAAACTTTTTTGATAAGCTTTGATGCAGCCCTGCAAGTTTTGATTGTGATATTTGTTTCATTTGAGTTAAAGTTGAAGATTATGACTGGGGAAGTGTCATAGAGTTGAAAACATGAAAGAGTATGTATGACCAGCAATGCAAAACTGTTAATTGCCTGCCTATTTTGGTAGACGCTTGTTTTTATACTCGATACCGAAGGTTAAGAGTATATAGAGTTTGTGCAATGTCCGTCATGGTGTCTGTCCGTCTGTCTGTCTGTCCGTCTGTATGAACGCAACTTTTTTCTACACCCTTCAAGTTAGAGACTTAAAACTTTCCAATTCTATTTGTCCATGGGATAGTAAATTAAACTGTCAAGATTGGCGGTCTACGATAACTGGGGGTCTGGCAAATCGATAAATTCAATAACTCAAAACCGATAAATCCAAATATTTCGCACATCCTTACAGCTAGAACTACCAAATTTGGTAAAAAGCTAGCAATCAACCCCCTAAAAACTGCTTCAAAAATTTTGGAGCAACGCCCATCCATTCCGCCCCAGCCCCCCGCATTTTAAAGTCAAAAAAGCCTTTATATTTATTTATTTATTTATTTATTTATAGTCAGCTAAGAGCAGCTGACATTAAAATGAATCAAAATTTAATTTAAATTAAAAAATTGTTAAAATAATTAAATTAAGTAAAATATAGAATAATATATAAATCTGAAAATATATTTTAAAGTTAACGTTAAAGCTCTGAGAAATTCAATAAAAATGTAGTAGTCTAACATTTGTTGCATGGTTTGGGAAAAACCCATAAAAACCCAATCAGACCAGCGTTAGATTCGTAGTTAGTGTTTACGATTAGATAAAGCAAAGAGGATCGATATTATTAGTACTACAATTGAGGCCTCTAAGGAGAAAAGAGAATAAAGCTTGTTATAGTCAGTACATATAACACGAAATGGTTCATGAATTAAATAATTGCTGAAGCAACGATCAAGGCTAAGGGGTAAAAAGTTACGTGAAGATCTAATTGGGACATTAAATTTAATTCGACTCAAAAGAACTGATGAGTCGATTTCACCATTAAGTAGGTTAGTAATAAATAATACTCAATGCATAGTTCTACGGTTTAACAAGGAGGGAAGATTTATAAAAAGGAGTCTACTAGAATACGGGGGTAAGTCAACTCCAGGAACCCAGTTAAAACTTCTAAGGGCAAATAGAAGAAATTTCTTCTGCACAGATTCAATTCTATCCTGATGAATCGAGTATTGTGGGGACTGTAGTAAATTACATAGGGAAGCTTCATTATAGGTGAAACATAGCTTTACATCATCAGCAAACATATATAGAAAAGAGTTAGTAATAACTGCTGGAAGATCGTTAATAAACAAATTAAATAGCAAAGGACCAAGATGACTACCCTGGGGAACACCAGAGGTAACAAAAATTAGTTAAGATACCGACGATTTAAAAACTACTTTTTGTGTTCGGCCACACAAGTACTCCGAAAGCCACAATACGAGTTTTGATGGAAATCCAATAATATTTAATTTTTTAAGCAACAGAGAATGACTAACAGAATCAAATGCCTTACTAAAATCGGTGTCAACAACGTCAGTTTGCATTTTTTCCTGAAACCCTTCGATAACAAGCGAAGTGAATTCAAGAAGGTTAGTGGTAGTAGATCTACGCCTAACAAAGCCGTGTTGATAAGGCGATATAATCGAACTACATCCGTGTTGCAGTTGAGAACATATAATTTTTTCAAAGACTTTTGGTATGGCAGACAACTTGGATATGCCCCTATAATTTTAACGTTGATTTGAAGAATTTTATGGAGTGGAATATAAAGGATTCCTTCCATATATCAGGGAACACGTTTGAGTCAACAGACAAGTTAAATAATTTATTTAATGGCGCACAAAGAGAATCCGCTCAGTACCAGGTTTAATAGAGTTAAATTCACTCAGGAGCGTAGACTCAGTAACTACTTGGATATATATGCAATTTGACGTTTGAACTTGAAAAGGATAGGAATTACTACTACTATACATATTCGATGAGTATACTGATTGAAAATACTCAGCAAATAGATCGGCTACTGCCTGATCAGAACTTGCTTTTGTATCATCTAGGTATACTGAGGATTTTTATTTTTTTTTTAAATTGCTGGTCTTACTTATTGAATCTTTTCTAGTGAATTAGAAAACTAGCAATAAGTATACAAATCTTATAAATAAATCTTAGCTAACAGTTCATTTTTGTTTTGGACTGTATTCTGAGTGCGCGTCCCTAAAAATCATCGCTGGGTTTGTAAGTCGTTACGACGAAGACGGGATCGGCTGCGCAGCCTTGTGAGACCTCTCGCGAGATGATTTGTGTGCGATGAGAGCTTGATAAGATATTTTACTTTTTGTTCCTCTGACTGTTGAGATATTTAAGTCTTTATGAATGTTTTCGTTTCGAACATACCACGGTGCCCCGGTAATGGTTCTCAATATTTTTGACTGGGCTCTCTGGACAATGTCAATGCTGCTGTTGCTAGCGTTCCCCCATAACTGGGAACCATAGGTGCAGATTGGTTTTAGAACAGAGTTGTAAAGCAGGACCTTGTAGTCCAAACTAATGGAAGAGCGAGCATTGATGAGCCAGTGGCTTTCAGTTTGAGATGTGTTCTTTTAGCTGCAATGTGTCGCCGCCATGTTAGTCTTCTGTCTAAGTGTACGCCCAGATACGTTACATCGTTTGCTTTTGGAAGTGTGGTGTTGTTTAACGTGAGTGGTGGGCAATCTTGCCTGTTAAGGGTGAAAGTTACTTGCTTACATTTTTGTTCGTTTACCTTAATTCGCCAATCTGATAACCATTTTTCCACGTTGACCAGATGAAGGGCTAGTTGCGCTGTTGCTTGTATTGGATCTGGAGCGGCTGAGAATAGCTGTATCATCAGCAAAGGTAGATGTTGTCAATCGGCTGCTTATTGGGATGTCTGCTGTGAAAAGCACGTACAGTGTTGGTCCCAGTACGCTGCCCTGTGGAACACCAGCTTCGATACAGTGTTCGTCAGACATTGCAGTGTTACATCTTACTGCGAACTTCCTGTCGTATAGGTACGACTTAAGCAGCTTATGTGTGTTGTTTGGGAGCATTGCTTTGATCTTATGCATTAGACCTTCCAACCAAACTTTGTCGAATGCCTGAGAAACATCCAGAAATATTGCAGTGCAGTATTCTCTATTTTCGAACGCGCTTCGTATCTCTGATGTTATTCTGTTAACCTGCTCAATTGTTCCGTGCTTTTCACGAAAGCCAAATTGGTGTGACGGGATTATGTTATGAAGATTCAGGAATGGATTTATCCGGGACAGCAAACATTTTTCAAAAAGTTTTGATAGACACGGTAATAAGCTTACAGATCTATACGACGTGGGAACTGTGTGATCTTTTCCAGGCTTTGGTATCATAATAATAATTGACTTTTTCCATCTGTCTGGATAGTGGCCAAGTTTGGTGATAGCATTGAAGAGCTGGGGAATTATGCAGATTGCACAGTAAGGACGCTCAATAATCCTCTTTGGGGTTATTTGGCCACCTCCTGGAGATTTTTTTGGGTTCAGTTGCTCTTTAATGATTCTAACGATTTCATTCGGGCGAAACTTGATTGGATCATCTTGAAGCTGAGAGCCGTTTGAAGAAGTCGGTAGTGCAAACGTATTTATTGCAGGGTTAGGTTGGAACACTTTTTGGAGATGAGTAGCAAATGTGTTAGCTCTTTCTTCATCGCTGCGAGCCCAGCCGCCTGCGAAGTTTCATATAGGCATTACTGTTTCTGTTGGTGAGCTTAGAGTTGGGTGAGCTCTCCACAATGAGTTTTTCGTACTGGTGGTTGATAATTGCTCGATGTAACGGCGTTGAGCACGCTCGTCCTCGATTTTGAACGCTTTGGTGAGTTTACGTGTGGCGTCTTTTAGTTTTTGCTTTGCCGATGGCGATCTGTTCGATTGCCAATCACGTCGTAAGCGACGCTTTTCAAGAACGAGCTGTTCAATTTGTAGATTTGTTGTCCTTTGGTTGTGTATTGTTTTTGGTATTTGAGGCGTAGCGGCGCGAGCTGCGGCGACGAAGACAGTCTCCAGAGTGTTAACAAAACTATCAATGTCAGCTACATCAACGAGACGTGGCTTAAGCTCAATGTGTGAGCTTATATATTTTTTGTATCTGAGCCAGTTAGTTTTATGTGAAGTTAACTTACTGGGTCGATTTATGTATTCAGGGTGTCGTTGCAGATTTATTAGGACTGGGGAGTGATCGGATGATAGATCCGAAAGGCACTCTGCACTTATCAGTCAACGCGAAATGTTTTTGGTAACTGCAAAGTCAATCAAATCGGGTAGTTTTTTGGAATCTGTCTGCCAGTATGTTGGTCTGCCAGGAGAAACGTGGTCGAGCTTGTTGTTAGCTCTTATAATTGCATTGTAGAGCTGCTTTCCTTTTGGATTCACTAGACGAGATCCCCAGTGTGTGTGCTTGGCATTGTAGTCTCCTGCCGCTATAAAGCATTCTCCTAGTGAGTTAAAAAATTCCATAAATTGGTCTTCAGATATGATATAACGCGGAGGGCAGTATACAGCGGCAAGAGTAAGTTGGTTCCCACTGTTTAAATGTATTTTTAGAGATGTGGCCAGTTGAAAGTTTTCAGCAAACTCTTTATAGTAGTGGTGCTTGAGGCGGCTTCTGATCAAAATACCAGTTCCACCATGTGCTTTACCATCGGGATGATTTGTACCATAGAATAAGTATCCACTTATGTTAAAGTTATATTTGTTTGTAAGGTGTGTTTCGGAAAGTAGCATAACGTCGATGTGCTTATCGAGTAGGAATTGAGCTAATTCAAGTTTATGCTATGAGACGCCATTAGCGTTCCACGTAGATATTCGTATCTCAGCCATTGATTATTTTGACTGTTGTGATACAAGCATTTGTATCAAGAGATTTTGATTACGCATTAGTTCCTGCATAGTTGTTTTCATGAATGACATAAACTCGTTCATGCTCTGCTGCAGGGTACATACGAGTGCTTCGAGGTTACTTTGTTGCTGCTCCTGTGCAGCGTTTGTGCTCACTTATTTTGGTTGTAAGTACGGTGTGTTTGAGGCAGGAAGAGCCAGTCCGGATCTTAGGGCGCTTGCATAAGTTGCGTTATTGGTTGAGAACTCGGGGCCAAGTGAGGATCTGGCTGCAGATGAAAAGAAGACGTCTGGGTTGTGTTTCGATGGAGTGAAGGTAGTCGGTGCGTGTTGCGAGCGTGCAGTGGTACAGCGCTGATGGATACGATTTTTAAGTTCCTTGTAGACTTGGCAGCCTCTGTAGTTGGCTGTATGCTTGCCTTCGCAGTTGTTGCAGAATTTTTTGCTAGAGTCTTCTTTGCTTACTGGGCAACTTGCGGAGCTGTGGAGTTCCCCACAGTATACGCATACCGAGCGCAGTGTACAGTAGGCTTTTGTATGGCCGTACTCTTGGCAGTTCATACATTGTACCGAACCGTTTCGTTTGTGCGGTTCTTCTACGGTGATTCTTAGGTGAAGTAAAAGCTGAAGTTTGTATATTGAGTGCACCTCGTTTTTTTTTAAGCATCTTCGTTTCTGGTTCAAGTTCTATTTTAAAAAGTGGTTGCGGCATCCTATTCCTGTTTAAGATGTTAATGACGGTTTTTGCTCGAAATCCTTTTTCCTGCAGCGCCTGTTTTATTTCTTCTGGTGTTACATCAGGTCTATGCCTTTTATTACGACCTGCAGGCCCTTGCAGCTTTTTAATTGATACGTATAATAATTCATTTTTTTTTCGTTTAGATTCTTTATGAGAACTCTGTAATTATCTTCCGACTTTGTCTGGACTTTAATTTCTTGAATTTTACCCTGTACGAGAGGGACTATGTAGAAACTATCTTTGCCTATGAGCTCGATAACTTTGTTAACAAAAGCACTGGAGCTTTTCTCGCGTATATATATTGGGGGTGGTTTTGGCTTTTTCGTGACAACCCCAACGGCTTCAGAAGGCAGATCATCTGTGTTTTCTGCCAAGTTGTGAATTCTATTGCTATTGTATGTAGTATCATTCGAGGGTATATTTAAATTGCTACGGGTCATTTTTGGTTTATTCGTAGAATATTGCGGACTTAGCTTTCTTTTGATATAAATGTAGCGATCCATACCAGTCTGCGTAGCCGGCTTAACATTTTTGCTGTTTGCTGACGGCGCAGCAGTCGTTGTGCTTGTTGAACGGGAAGTAGGTATCGGTGCAGTTGTGGTTGTAGTCGCTGTTGCGGTACCTTGAGAGGCCGCGGCACTTGCAGTCG
Source organism: Scaptomyza flava (assembly GCA_030179655.1). Lineage (NCBI taxonomy): Eukaryota > Metazoa > Arthropoda > Insecta > Diptera > Drosophilidae > Scaptomyza > Scaptomyza flava. The sequence continues at coordinate 46,069,850 of JARNME010000012.1, forward strand.
TTGCTAAGAGAGACGGGGAGCACGAAAACTTTCGGTCGCGTGCTGTGTGTAATACTTCATTTGTCGGATTGGGTGTTGCCGACCGCGCGCGGTCGGATTGCGTTGACTCGATAGATAACAGGGACGGAGACGGTGAGCAAGAACGTTCTCTGGCACGCGCTGTGTAAGAGAGTTCGATTTGCGGGTTGGGGGTAATTGACCGCTCGGGCTGCTCTGAAACTACGGAAAAGTAAGCGTTGCTCAGCCGACGACGCTCGTCTTGCTCGCGTTGTCGCTGGCCACAATTCTCGCGTTGACTCATTGTCTTAAGCGAGGTGAAGAGTTTGTGTAGGAATACTGAGGATGGCAAGCAAGAAATCTTACGTTTCGAATTAACAAATTTATAAAACTTTTTAGGGTTACGTGAAAAGTTTAGTCTACATCGATTAAGATAAATACTATAGCAATATGTGTTAACGGAAATAAAACTAGATTTTGCTACTAAATACGAAGATAAATCCAAAGTAGATCCCGATTTTTTAAGTTTTTTATATGATCTTGTCTTTGCGTTTTTCAATTTGGATAGTTCTCTCGTAAACCAAGGTGGTTTATTATCACTTGAAGAACAAGTGAGTGGAACCCAAATATCCAAAAGCGAATTCAAGGTCCTATAAAATATGGCTATGGCAGTTTCTATATCACTACAAGAATAAAGGCGCGACCAATTAGTATGTTGAAGAAGATAATTTAATTTAGTAAAGTTAGTTTTACGAAAGCAACGGGTTTTTAAAGTATTTTTAGATACTGAAATAGGGTTAAGAATTTCGATGGATAGTTCTAAGGTTGGATGGTAAGTATCTTCCGGAAGCACTAGAGGGGGTATTCTACTAGTATTACTGCAATCGGAGTCAGAAACAAATATTAAGTCCAACATTCTACCACTACAGTTATGCACCCTGTTAACTTGCGATAGGCCTAAATCCAGTAGGCCATCGATAAAATCATCAGAAGTGACTGGTAACACCGCCGAAGATGTTTCATTCACAGACCATACAACATGTGGCTTGTAGGATTAGGGTAGAGCTCTATACCGAGGCTTCTAATAAAAGAGAGCACTTTGCTAGGGTCTATATTTTCCCAAATCCTGTTTGGAGGGGATAAGTTCACCTCCTTGTTGTAGAAGTCGACGTCTGCTTAGCGAGGGGCATTCGCATAGAACATGTTCTGATGTTTCTAGCTCCAGCTCACAGAATCTGCATGCGTCGATTTCTGAAAGTTTTAATTTCTTACGGTGATACCTAAGGTTGCAGTGATTCGTTAGGTAGCCTGTTTGAGTGCAAATTTCGCTCTTTTTTAAATTCATGATGGGTTTTGATCGCGTCTTCTGGGGGCCGAGAAATTGTTTGGCTTGTCTCAGCCCTGCACTGTCGGTCCAGTGGCGACTTATCTCCGTTTCCTCCCATTTCCTGAACAGTTCTCTTTTTTTCCTTTCGAAAGTCCACAGAACGGTTCAGGGCCGATTAGTGGTGTCATCGCCCCGCGTTTAGCTAGGGAGTTTGCCACCTCGTTTCCTATATGGCCTTCATGCCCTGGCACCCAGCGGACCGTTAAGCTGTTTTTGGAGGCAAGGGCGTTCAGCTGCTTGAAACAGTTCTCTACAAGTCTGGAGGGATCGTGAAGGATCTCAGCGCTATGAGCGCCGCCAGACTGTCAGAGAAGATGTAAATCCTTGCACCTTCCATATTACTGCGAACGCATTCACAAGCACAGATATCAATGGCGTATATCTCTGCTTGGAAAACCGTTGGAGACATTCCCATGGCTATGGACTTGTTGAACCTTGGTCCAAAAATACCAGCCCCGGTGTCACCGTTTACCAGTTTCGACCCGTCAGTGTACCACGTTTGTGATCCACTGGGCAGAGAAATTGATTTTGTTCTCCAATTGTGTCTGGTGTGCAAGAATACAGAGAAGTTTCTGTGGAAAACATGTTTTGGTTTCTGTTCGTCTGTTACGCGCAGAATGGGCTCGTTTATTAAGATCACAATTTTTTATATTGGTGATGGTTTGAAAGCGAAGTGCTCCTTGGCAGGCCTCTTTTTTCAGGGTGATGGGTAGAGGGGGTATGCCAGTTATGACTTCAAGTGCTGCAGTGGGACATGTCCGGATGGCTCCAGTGATGCCTATGCAGATCAATCGTTGTACCTTGGTAAGTGCAGCCGCAGCTGTCTTCTGGCTAGATTTCGTCCACCAAGCCAGAGATGCATAGGTTAGGATCGGTTTTACCACAGTGTTAAAAGACCAGTAGATCATTTTGGGACTTAGGCCTCATGTTTTACCGAAAAGCCTGTTGCAAGCGAAGTATGCTCGAGTGGCTTTATTTATGGTCTTTTCAAGGTGTACATTCCAGTTGAGCTTGGAGTCGAATGTAACTCCTAAGTAGTTGGCTTCAGCTAAAAAGTCAATGGTGGATTCATTTAGGGATGGTCTTGTTAGGTAAATGGAAGTTAAACAGTTTAAGACGGGTTTATGGACAATCCCTTGTTCTGACACCATCTGCTGGCTGTATTAAATGCTGGCTGCATGCGGTCCGAGATGGTTTGCTCATGCTAGCCCACTATATAGATGACTAGATCATCAGCGTAGCCTTGAGTGGAGAACCCTAAGTTGTTGAGCTTAAAGAGTAGCTCGTCCATGACCAGTCCACAAGAGAGGACAGAGTACTCCCCCTTGAGGGCACCCCCTTGTGGCTGTGATTGAGGTCATGGTTCCTCAAAGGTCTACAGTTATGATTCTGGACTTAAGCATTTCCAGAATCCACCTAATAATGGGTGTGGAGACATTTTTTCGTACAAGAGAGGCACGGATAGCCTCATATGACGTGTTGTCAAAAGGCACCTAGTGCTATTTGTGAGCGCCAATGGCCTTTTCAATGGTTGTTGTAAGGCAGTGAATGGCAGTCTCAGTTGGCTTACCAGCTTGGTACGCATATTGGTACTTATGTAGGGGAAGATGCTTGAGATTCACCTCCCTGATTTGCTGGTCAATTATCTTCTCCATAGTTTAAAGGAAGAAGGAGCTTAAACTAATCGGTCTAGACAGGCAATTGGGAATCTTTCTTCCCTACCTTAGGAATGAAAACAACTTTCACTTAAGCCCATTTGCTTGGTATGTGTCCAAACAAGAGACTAGCTCAGAATAAGCGGACCAGGGTGCAAGTTGGTGCAGTCCCCGCTGCAACATGCATGGATGAATTCCATCTGGTCTATATAGCCCACTGTAGCCAGGAGTAGACTGCTCGTTTCCTTCGGGTTGTTTTTGTGTGTTCCATCTGGCTTTTTCAACGTACAGATGCCGTTTGAGTGGTCCTTGGAGATGGCTTTTTGTAGCCTGACAGCTTCCAAGAGAGTTGAAATCTTCCCGCAGTGTTGGCGCCACGTAGCCCGTTTTGACCTTCTCAGCTCTTTATTGTAGAGCGTTAAAGCAGATTTTTTGGAATCCCATGTGGCCTTCCCACTCTTCGCTTTAGTGAAGAGCCTTCGAGCAGAATTTTTAAGATCGTCAAGGCTCTTATTCCAGCAGGGAACAGCCCTTCTGATCTTACGAACATTTTGTTCGCAGCTATCGTGATATGTCGATTCAATGTTCGAATGAAGCACAGTAGCCTCACGCTTTAGCTCGTCTATGGATATTATCGGAAGGGTGGAGCAGTCTCTGAATTGCTCAAGTTCAAAACAGAAAAGATCCCAATTGGTGTTTTTGGCATTTCTAGTAACTAGGCTACATTGCAAGGCGCATCCTATATCAAATCTAATGTGCTGGTGATCTGACATAGTGATCTCACTCGCAACGTGCCAGTTTGAGACAACGGTCAACATTTTTAGACTACAGAGAGTTAATTCGAGGACTTTCTCTCTAATTGTATTTATAAATGTAGGCTCGCTGCCTCGATTTAGTAAACCTAAGTTATTAATAAGAATGTACTCAAGAAGGTACTCACCATTTTTGTTGAGGTCACTGCTCCCCCAGACCTGTGATTCGCATTGGCATCGCAAGCGATTATCCACCGGAGCCGGTTCCTCTGGCAGTGCTCTACCAGGGCACAGGTAGCCTTCGTAGTCACAACGTCTGAGTCGCCAGGCAGATTGGTGAAGGCCAGCTTTGCCTCCTGCTCGCCATCGGCAGTGGATATTTTAACCCAAACTGCCACCAGGTCCTCAGTGATGAACTGTGATAGGGGAACATATGTTAAATTTTGTTAATTAACAACGCCGCTCTAGGGCGAGGTTGGTCGTTTGCATATAGCAGTTTACCGGATGCGGTGCTTAGCCCCAGGATACGTCCGGCATTTATCCATGGCTCCTGGATAAATGCTATGTCCACTGTAGCAAACCTCTCACAAAGGACGTCAGATGCGGCCTTTGCGTGATGGAGGTTTGCTTGGAGACATCTGAGGTGTCTCCGGGTGTTGGGGAGAGTGGGGGGAGGGGGACAGGACAATAGTCCGCCCTCTTGCGGCCCCTGGCCGCCATCTTCCGGCCCTAGTTGGTGCGCAGAAGGGCCTCTTCCTCAGGTGTGTGCCTCACACCCTTGTTCACGCGCCCGGTTCCGTGAGAACAGGAGCCACCGCCTGAGCCTTTGTCTGCGTGCTGGCCTTGGGCTTGAGTGTAGCCGTGCCCACGCAAAATTGAGCTGGTACCCCAGCGACTTTAGCCGGTTGGCCGAGACTGGGTCCAGCGCTATAGTAATGATGGCCATATTTTGTCTCATCTCGCGGTGAAAGACACGCCAGTCTCCCACGCGCAGGCCGCTATTCTGACCCTCGACGAGCTTCAAAATCTCATCCGTCTTCATATCCGCATTAGGAAGCGGAAAGTAGCCAATGAAGACGGCGGCACGTGGAGCCTGTGCCTCAGGGACTACTTTGATGTGGGCGTCCTTCCACAGCCGGAGCTTGGACACCTCTGTGCTCAGCCAGCTGCGGCTGTGGAGGCTGCTGGAGTCCCCGTGGCAAGCAATACGCTTGCAAGAACACCCTTCGTCAGGGCACTAGGTGCCGCGGTTATGAGCATGGCCCTCTTAGTCGACGCCTCTTCTGGGGTCGTGTTGGCGGATCTTCCTTGCTTATTGGTACCGCCACACATGCTGGGCTCTGCGCTAGGAGGGTTCATAGGCTTCTGAGCTTGCCTTTTGGCCTCATCCATGGGTATGCAGTTCGCAAGGTGTCTGCGCAACCTCTTCCTTGCGCCGCCAGATAGCGCGATCCGCTTTTGTATTTCAGCCTTGGGAGAGGCGAGAAGGGTTTCTTCCTCTTCCTTGGTGTTGGGGTCGGTGCCAGAGCTTTGTGAACAGATGTCCATAGCTTCTTCGGGTTCCCGGATAGGTTCGATGTACCTCGATTTGGGGCTGCTTGTATGTACCTTAGATTGGTCCCACAAGTAGTGAGGAAGGAAGTTTCCCCCTGGGCAGAGCCTCATATCCCGGATCGGGCATTTATACGACCTGCGGTGCCAGGTATCCGGAAGCCTCCGATAAAAGACGCACTTATGTAGTGCCATTCATCACAGGGCACGGTAAGGTAACACCGGTGATTTCGGGTTTTTTTCGAGTTGTCCTCTCTAGATCCACCATATTTCGTCTAGGGCAGGGGCACCTCGAGCAGGATGTGGCTCTTCACCACGTATGGTCGGTCTTCAGTAGTCGGCATGTGACTTCCAACTCCCACTGGCTGAGTCAGCTTGGCGGGGCGGCAGGCACACACGCTTCACTAACAAAGCCCTTCCCCCCAATTTTTAAAGTCAGACTTAGAAGAATTTTCATGGAGTGGAATGGTAAAAGATTAAGTAATTTATGTAAGGGTTTACAAAGTGAATCCGCACAGTATCTAAGTATACAACCTGGCATTCCATCAAGGACAGGGCAAGTAGCTGGGCTTGATAGAGCGTAGGTCACTTAGGAGCGAACACTTTGTTATAACTGGGACATTTGTCCAATTTGACGTTTGAACTTGAGAAGGATAGGAATTACTCCATTTATATAAGCTCGTTGAGTATACTGATTGAAAATACTCAGCAAATAGATATGCCACTGCCTGATCAGAACTTGCTTTTGTACTATCGAAGATGGCAAGCATGCAGATTTACGTTTCGAATTTACACATTTGTAAAATCTGTTTAGGATCACGTGAAAAGTTTAATCTACAACGATGAAAATTATTACTATAACAAGATGTGTTAACAGAAATAAAATTGAACTTTGCTATTAAATAAAAAGATTAATCTGTAGTGGTTCCAGATGTTTTAAATTTTTTAAAAAGTTTGTCTTCACGTTTTTCAATTTCGATAGTTCCCTCGTAAGCCAAGGTAGCCAAAAACGAATTCAAGGTTATACAAGGCAGATTCTATATTACTACAAGAATAAAGGGGAGACCAATTAGTATGTAAAGTTAGCTTTACGAAAAAAAAAAATCAATTAATGTTTAAAATCACTGGCGCTGTGTTAACACATGTTTGTTGGTGTGTTTGTACCTGAATTATTGCTATGAGCACGCTCTTGAACAAAAATAATATTTAATTGAATTTGGGTTTACTTTTTGAAATTGGATTTATCATTCGTCAGTTCATTCTCTTATTAAAGAAGTCCACTATGTTAGTCTGCAAGTGTGTGTGTGTGTGTGCATTTACAAACGAAACAATACAGAATTGCACTAGACGAATGATAAATGTTGGATACTCGTATAATGTTGGTAGATGATATGTCATTAAACTGTTTTTAGGTTTTTCTCAATTGTGTGCTAACGCCAACCTTTGCTAATCAAAATAATCAAAATATGCAATTATTGTAATAATATTCTAAAACTAAATATCCACAATAGCACACTCATCATTAATCTAGTGCATTTCTGTTTTGCTTCTTTTGTGAATGCACACAAGCTCACGCTTTTTACTATAGTAATGTAAATTTAATTATATATAAAGTCAAACTTCCATCTAACGAATTTGAAGTGGACAAGAAAAAACTTCGTTATATCGAAATTTCGTTACATAGAAATGTTTGAAAACTTGTGTGATTTAAGTAGTTTTAATTAAAATAATCAGTTATTTTAGTCATAGACGAAGTATATCTATAGACTGGACAAATCGCTCTTGAGTGAAACTCGTCTTAAAAATATATGCGGGCAACATTGGGTGTGAAAAAGAGAATTGACTTTGCAAATTCACGATGGCAAAGCGGAAAGATAACGCAAAGCAATGTTCGATTTTTATGCGCTTAACCCATAAAATGGGTAAATAAGGGTATAATGGTTTTGTGCAAAAGTTTGTAACAGGCAGAAGGAAGCATCTCCAACCCCATAAAGTATATATATTATTGATCAGCATCAATAGCCGAGACAATATAGCCATGTCCGTCTGTCCGTCTGTCTGTCTGTCTGTATGAATGCGTGGATCTCAGAGACTACAAGAGCTAGAGACTTCTGATTTTGTATTTAAGTTCTCCTATACCAACAAGTTTGCTTTAAATTATCGATAACTATTCTGGCTTCCGATATACACATGGAATCGATAGCAAAAAATATCGGTTTTGGAAAATGTAAATATGAGGGTTTAAGTTATGGGTAACGATAGAACTTTTCTGAAAATTTTGTCAAAATCGGTTAAGAAACACCGGAGATATCGAATTTAATCGATTGTAGCTAACTCAGTATACCTAAGTCAATTATAAATTTAATTTATTTATTGCAACTGGGTTCAGGGTATCTTCTAGTCGGGCTCTCCCAACTCGGGTCTGAATGGCAGGTCCAGAGGATGGCTCCTTTTTAGCCGCCTTGGGTGTTGGCTGTTGTCCAGCAGGCTTATTGCCAAATGGTTGCTGTGGCGTTCCAGTCTGGATGTGTGACGAGTTCCGAGTTTACGGATTTCACTTCTGACTGAGGGTACATCCAGGTCCCTGTGTATCACTGAGTTTCTAACGTAGGTAGGCGCACCAAGAATCCTTCGGAGCAGCTTGCTCTGGAAGCGCTGGATGATTTCGATGTTGGACTCGGCTGCCGTCCCCCAGAGTTGGATGCCGTGTGTCCAGATTGGTTTTATCAGCGCTTTGTAAAGCAACACTTTGTTGCGTGTGCTTAGCTGTGAGCGTTTACAGAGCAACCAGTTCATTTTGGCTACCTTAAGGTTTAACTGCGTCCTTTTGGTTTTGAGATGTGCCTGCCAGTTCAGCCGCCTGTCAAGGGTAAGGCCCAGGTACCTCACCTTGTCCGCAACTGGGATGGGTGAACCGAGTAAGCTTACTGGTGGGCAGTTGAGCCTACGATTCGCAAAAGTCATGTGGAGTGACTTCTCCGTATTCACTGCGATGTTCCATCTTAGTAGCCATGGTTGCAGCAAGTCAAGCTGCATTTGTACGATTTCCGATGCCTCTGCGCGGTTCGTTGCTGAGGCGATGAAGGCTGTGTCATCGGCGTAGGAGGCAGCAAGGAGTTGGTTGTGTTGGAGCACGGGTAGATCTGCAGTGTATAGAGTGTATAAAATCGGACCCAGCACGCTGCCTTGTGGAACGCCAGCCTGAACTCGTTCTATCCTCGATTGAGAGCTTTCACACCTTACATAGAAGCATCTGTCCGTTAGGTAGGATTTAAGGGTTAGGTAGAGTGGTGCTGGGAGATGGAGCTTGATTTTGTGGAGAAGGCCGGCGTGCCATACCCGATCGAACGCCTGCTTGACATCCAAGAATATCGCAGAACAAATTTTCTTTTCCTCAATCGAGCACAGGATCTCTTGGACAATGCGATGGCATTGCTCTGGTGTGCCGTGATGCTGCCGGAATCCATATTGGTGGTCTGGGATTAACTTGCCTTCGTCCAGTAGTGGCAACACTCTAGCCAAAAGTAGTCTTTCGAATACCTTGGAGAGTATTGCCAGCAGACTGATTGGACGGTAGGAGGCAACTTCATGTTCCGGTTTCCCAGGTTTCGGAATCATAATAACCTCTGCACACTTCCATTGGGATGGAAAGTGGTAGAGGTCAAAGATTCCATTGAAGATGTTAGCCAGCAGCTGTATCACTTTCGGCGGAAGGCACTTAAGGGTGACAGAGTCAATTCCGTCATATCCTGGGCTTTTTGTTGTTTTTAGGCGGTCAATTTCGCTTTGCACCTCTTCGGGCGTGACTCTGGAGATGGGGAGAGCCATTTGGCATGGAGTGTCCAAATAAGATTGTGTGGCGTCAGCTTCTTCAGCGCAGCATGTGTTGAAGGGGGTGAAGGTATTTGCCAGATGTGAAACAAACTCCTCAGCCTTTTCAGCACTCGACCTACACCACGTGCCATTAGAGCTCCGGATGGGAACTTTCCTCATGGTTGGCCTTTTCAGGTATTTGGTGGCGTTCCAGAGGCTGTGATCCGGGTTGTTGGGCTCCAGGTTTCGTAGAAAATCAGCTGTGGCGTCGTTTCGGAGATTGTAGTAAAGTGATTTCAACTCCTTGATGGAGCGGTTGAAAGCCCTTTTGTCCAGCGGGTTGCGGGTTTGCTGCCAAATTCTTCGAAGGCGTCTCTTCTCTCTCAGTGCGTTTGTTATTTCGTCTGAGCGGGTAAATATGTCTTTCCGACTTACTGAGGTTCGACAGATCCGTGCTGGAGGTGTGCAGGCGAAAGCGGAGTCGCAGATGTCACGCGTGAGCTTCTCCACAGTTTTGTCGATGTCCTCTCCGCTGTTGAGGCTGGCGTTGGGCTCAGTAATCACTTCAAGCATTGTTTTAAAAGAGCCAATGTTGGAGCTCTTGCTGAGTAGCCTGGTGGTGCGCTTGATCAGTTCGACTGGGGTGTCCAGCCAGACTTTGACCGCAGTGTGGTCGGAGTGAAGGTCAAAGTCGGCTTCAGTGTGGACTCTGCTGTGGTTTATTCCTCGGGAAATTGCAATATCCAGGACTTCAGGGCTCTTCTGGGGATCCGTTGGCCAGTATGTTGGTTGGCAGAATAATGAAATAGAACAAAAATGTATACTTGCATGATTTGGCAGATGTGTTATTATTATTATATTTTTATACCCTTCACAGGGTATATTGACTTTGTCATGAATTTGTAACGCCTTAAAGGAATGATGGGAGACCCCATAAGCTATATATCCGTCCGTCTGTCCGTCTGTCTGTTTCAACACGATTTCCGGCCAAACTGCATTACCGATCTTGATGAAACTTTCACAGATTGCTTAGATCATGTCAGGTTTGTTCACTATGAAATTTCATCCCGATCGGAGCATTCTACGATATAGCCACCATATAAATTTACCATATCAACACGGTTTCCGGGCAAACTGCTTAACCGATCTTGACGAAACTTTCACAGATTGCTAAGATCATGTCGGGTTGTTCACTATGAAATTTCATCCCGATTGGAACATTCTACGATATAGCCACCATATAAATTTACCATATCAACACGATTTCCGGCCAAACTGCTGAACCGATCTTGATGAAACTTTCACAGATTGCTTAGATCATGTCGAGTTTGTTCACTATGAAATTTCATCCCGATCGGAGCATTCTACGATACAGCCACCATATAAATTTACAATATCAACACGATTTCCTGCCAAACTGCTGAACCGATCTTGATGAAACTTTCACAGATTGCTTAGATCAAGTCGTGTTTGTTCACTATGAAATTTCATTTCGATCGAAGCATTCTACGACATAGCCACCATACAAATTTACCATATCGTACTATCAATTGTGGTCTCTGTCGTGCATTTCAAGTACCTACATGTCAATATGTTGTTTTTGTCGAAAACGAACACGTAGATGACGCTCAAGAGTAAAAATATTAGCGAAAAATTACCAACAACTGCACAGAAACATAAGAGGGGGGAGTATTGATTTGGCTGTGTGAAGGGTATCATAGTCTTGGCCTTGCCAAAATTAACTACGCGCCACTATGTTTTTTTTTTTTTTTTTTTTTTGTACTTGGCTTGCTTATCCTTTTGCGTTGACCTAGCACCAGCAAGACAAATTAGCGAATTAATAACAACATACAAATATTTAAGCAGCTTTGGTGGGATCTAGTTATTGTAATGATTTTTGTTTCGGCTATCTCTCATAAGCATGTGTGTGTGACCCTGTCTCTATACAAGTGCATATTTTAATGAATGCGTATCATCTGCCTTGACTTGACTTCATTGATTTGCTTAAACCCATTATGAATTTCCAACAATTTTGAACAAGCCAAGTGCATATTTGCAGCGACCATTTAACAAAAAGACATGTTTACAGAATTGTTGATGTTAACATGCCTTGGATTTTTCTGCAAGTTTGAAGCGGTCAGAATTAACGAGTTAAAAAATCGGATCTTCCACGATAAACAAGTGTGCTTGGCTTGATTATGGCTTCTTTGTTTACAATATGCTTGTTTTATATGCTTTGTTGTTGTATTGCATTTCTGTCTTGTTGGTGTGCAGTGCTAGCTAGCTACCCAGAAAGGAATTTGTGCGTTTTCTGATAGTTTTATGACCCTTTTTATGAGCATTTACCATCATAATGTGTACGAAAAAGAGTCCGGAATGAGCATTGTTTTCTATGAAACTGGTATTCCTTATAAGTGCATTATTTCTGAGTCTTATCTGACTCTTTTCTGACACAGACATAAGTGCTTTCACCCTCCTATTGAAGAACAGAAAATGCTCCTAAAATCTCCTTTTCAGAAGCCGATTGGAGTGCAGATTTAATTTCAGAAAGAGCACTTATCTGTGGAGCTTTGGGAGTCTAAAATGAGTATTTATTAAAATTTATTTGAATATTTTTATTTTAATTTTTTTTATTATGAAATTGAAATTTAAATTTATGCATGTTTATAAATATATATTTATACATGTTAATTTGTTTTTTATAATATTTAATTTTATCTTTTGCTGTCTAGAACCATTTCCTGCTTATGGTTGCAAATAAATTTTCATCAACCTTAAATTTTTGATGGAAAGCGCCTATGTATAAGGGTGAAATAGAATTATAAATTAAAAATTTTGTTAAAACTTTAAAAGGTTTGTGAAACTTACTTCGTAGTGCAGTTTTTACTGCCAGGCTGAGAACACTCTTTTTAGTTTGGGTTCCCTTCGACGAATAATTGACAGCTGCTTCGTCAATTAAAATTTTGCGCAAATTGGTTCTTAAAAATTTTGCTGGATCCGAAATATGAGAGTTTAACATTTCTGCTTCCTGCAAATAAAATAAAGTTGCAACAATTCATTATTATTCGTATGGTTTTGAAAGTGAAGTTAGTCTGACCAGTTGTTCAGAAAATTCTGCGGAATAATTAATTTGTATACACTCATTTTCTATTTATTTTCTTTGTTTATATTTATAAATTCAAACCGACCACTTTATATTTAATAAATTGTTAAATGAACAACAGAATTGAATGAATGCGACAATTTTCCATAGTCTTGCATATCGCATGAAACTTGCATTCCGTTATTTTAAGCAAAACGACTACCCAAAACAGCCTTCTAGAAGGTTCGGTGGTTATACAGACACATAAAGAACCGAACATTCTGTTTTGGGTAGTCGTTTTGCTGAAAATAACGGAATGCAAGTTTCATGCGATATGCAAGACGAAAAACAATGATCATTATATTTTTGCCTACATCCGAAAATGCTCAGATTTAAGTGCCTTTTATGAGCCATTGCTGGGAGAACACTGAATCTGCTCCGAAAACCCTCAAATTTATGTTTTTACTCTTAAAACGCTCATAATCTAGGCTCCAGACACATAATTTGGAGGGCTCCGAAATTGGACTGCTGGGTAGTTGCCTAGGCAACTAAGTCAATTTTCTATGCGTGTAATTCTGGGTGTATGCATGTGCGTGTGCCATTCGAGAATAGGCAAATCGCAACAACAACACGTGCTGGCTCGTCGTAGCCATGCAGTTTTGGTAGGCCTGGGCTTTGTAATAATTTTTTATATGTATTTTTTTGGGCTAGCTCCCGTGAGATTGTGTGTGCGTCCCTGTATATCTACTAGAGGTCTGCATGGCTGCATTCACAACATACGCCAAGTTGAATGAATTCGAATTGAATTGAGTTGAGTGAGTGCGAAGCACAAAACGAAACGAATGAATATGAACATCGATGCGTGTTGCTTCATTCCATACGGCACTCAGTAAAAATGAATTAGAATAAATGAAGCGTAAAACGGAATGAACAATTTGGCAAAGCCGAAGACATTCGAGTTACTCGATTTGTAATATTGTGAAGCACGCGGTCATCAAAAATGGACGGGTGTAAAAAAGCGGACGAAATTATATGTTGTTTGTGTTTCGCTGTTGTTTTTATGCATATAATATATGTATTTTGGTTTATATCTCTACATTGACTTTCGTTTTTTCCATTCTTTTATTTTCCTACGCACGAAAACAAAACAACAACAAGCCGGCGTGGCATTCGAATGCATTCGAAACGCAAACTCTTATTCTCACGCATTCCCACTCATTCAATTCGTCTTTTTTCGTTTGAATGTTGTGCGACCGAGTCTGACGCGAGCCCACTCATTCACTCAAATTTGTTCGGTCTTGCATTCAAATTCACTCAACTCATTTTGCGCATTGTTCGTTCGAACATGTTATTTTTGACATTCATGCAGACCTCTAGTAAGAATATACAAGTAAGTCGGGCGAGCCCGACTAGAAGATACCCTGAACCCAGTTGCAATATATAAATTAAATTTATAATTGACTTAGGTATACTTACTTAGATCCAATCGATTAAATTCGATATCTCCGGTGTTCTTAACCGATTTTGACGAAATTTTCAGAAAAGTTCTATCGTTACCCATTACTTCAACCCTCAGTTTTACATTTTCCAAATGCGATATTTTTTGCTATCGATTCCATGTGTATATCAAACCTTAGAATAGTTATCGATAATTTGAAGCAAACTTGTTCTGCTCATGGTATAGGAGAACTTATATCCAAAATCTGAATTCTCTAGATCTTGTAGTCTCTGAGATCCACGCGTTCATACAGACAGACAGACGGACATGGCTATATCGTCTCGGCTGTTGATGCTGATCAAGAATATGTATACTTTATAGGGTCGGAGATGCTTTCTTCTGCCTGTTACATACTTTTGCAAAAAACCATTATACCCTTATTTACCCATTTTATGGGTTAAGGGTATAAAAACACGAGAGCGATTTGTGCAGTCAATAGGTATTTTTCGTCTATGGTTTAGTTTGTATATGGTTTTTCCACTTTTCTTCCTCGATAAATACTTCAAACACGTTTAGTGAAGCAGTAAAAATTTATTCACGTAATTTTTTCTCTCCACAAAATCGCGAGGTACTTTAACAGCTGAAGATGTTTGCTACATTGTTGGTGTGTCCGTAACGATTGCATTAGGATCGTCGAAGATCAGAGAATAAGCAAAACATAAAACGAAAATAAAGCGATTTATGATAAAATGTGTTATTGTTTTGTTTTCGCATTCTCAACGTAATTCGTACATAAACTGAAACAATAACGAAAAAAATGGGCGTACGAGCTACGTCCTAAAAATAAATTCACAATAAAGAAATATTCGCTAAAGGGAAATTTCAAATTTGCTATATGGAGAACAAAACACACTGAAAGTTGAACCAAAAGCAGTGTTCGTGAAATTAATTCGTTATTTAGAAAACTTTGTTATATGGAAGTTCGACTGTATGTATAAATTTAATTATGGCCAACCCGTTATTTTCTATTATTACTAAATATATTAATAATTGCCAAAACCAGAAACCCTGCTCCCTGCAAACAGGGATGATTGTTTTGATTAGAAACCCAATTACGAATCTAATTCGAGTCCTTTTCATGCTTTGAAAACGATTAATCGCTTATGCGATTAAAGCGTGACTCGAATACGACTGGCATGTATTCTTTAAATATGATGAATAGAAAATTGAGCAAGCCAGCGATTGAAATATGCTTACTTTGTCCTGACGTGAGTAAAAACGATTACTTTAAACAGCTTGGCGACTGAAAAGCGACTCGCTTGCATGCTCAGAAATTGAGCATGAAGGTGAGTAAAATATGCTTTATATCATAAATATAACTTATGGGCAATAAGGCTGTTCTAGTCAATGACGCCTGATGGTCGAGGTGCCTAAGACGCCGCACAAAACGAAAGTCCCCGGTTCAAACCCTCGTTGGGTAAAAAAAAGGTAAATTTAGATTGCGTAATCTATATAATAAGCACTTACATTAACATTAACGGTTAACATTAAAATTAACATTAAAAAAATTATGATACATAAAGGCTCAAAAAACAACAAACATTTTTGACCAGCTTTCAAAAAAATACGACTCGAAAAAGACCCGCTTATGATTTGAAATACGACTCGAAAATGAGCCGAAACTGCCGTCACAAGCGACCCCTCAAGAAGAGTCGCCTTCGGGAACCGTTACTTCCCGACGAAAGTATCATTTTTGATCGGAAAAAGAGCGTATAAATGTTTACTTTTAATCATATGGCGACTCGAAAAAGACTCGCTTGTGATTCAAAATGCTTGCTGAGCTCATACAAATAAATAAGCTTGTACGTAATAGTATTTGCTTTTGTGGTTGTTTGTGGGCATAGCATAAACAGCAGAACCACGTGACTCGACCGTCTTAGTCGTCTGCTTTATGCAACTAAGCACAAACAAAACAAAGCGAATTCAAAGCAAAAGACAGCGTTCTCTAATTCACGAGCGAGACTTCGTCAATTACGACCACTTTTCTTTGCCGCAACACCAATACCATCATATTCGTTTGCAAGCAGAGACAATTGTTGTACAACAACCACATACTATTTCAATTTTTGCTGCCTATCTGTATGAGTTACAGCAGCGAAATAACTCAGCGAGGTACTCCTTGAGTTACAGCAGCCAATTGATATTTGTGCGTATAGATGTTAACATATCAACAAAATGGGTTTTTGAAGAACTTTTTGATGATGGACAAAGGCTAAGAATTTCAAAGGATAGTTCTAAGGTTGGATAGTAGGTATCTTCCGGAACCACTAGAGGGGCTATTCTACTAGCATTACTGTGATCTGAGTCCATAACAAATGTCACGTCCAACATTCACCCTGTTAACTTGCGATAGGCCTAACTCCAGTAAGCAATCGATAAAATCATCAGAAGTGACTGATAATACCGCCGAAGATGTGTTATTCACAGACCATACAACATGTGGCAGATTAAAATCACCAACTACTATCAGATTATCCATATCTGTTAAAAATGACGAAACAAGTTGCAGGGCACTCAGATGGGATGAGTAAATGTTAGTATCAGAATTAGGAGGAATAAAAGAACATGTAACATAAAGAAGATCCTGAAAATGAATCTGTTAAAAGAAAATACAGGAGTCAACAGCAATGAGAACACCGCCCCCCTTGCGGGAAACGGTTTCGCATCTGTACAATTTATGTTTAGAAGGAAAAACGGAATAATCAGAAATATCGAGTTCTAACCAGGCTTCTATAAGTGAAACTATATGTAAATCAAAGGATAGGCTGTTAACATATAATTTAGCAAGTTTAGTGTTAAGGCCTCTAACATTTCGATAGGCCAAGTTAATTTCATTTGTTAGTTTTTTTGCCGCCGACGTGGAGGCAACAGGGTGGCTAACAGGCTTATCACTACTAGTCCTAATGCCATTATAATTATTATTATCATTACGCTTATACACATACTCCTCTACAATGAGCTGTGGCGGCAAAAACTTTTCAGAACAAATCGTCGAGAAAAGTTCGGGCGGAAGACTCGACTTGAAAGAAGATAAGCATAGATAAGATAAGAATTAAAAATTTTCAACCCTAATATGTGGGGATTCGATATAACTTTTAATGTAGGCACTTACATCATCCGATGCTAGCTTAGACACGAAAATAAATTTATTAAGAGGCACAACCACAAGAGGCTTGTGAGCCCCAGTTGCACCTGCATTGGGATCAATAGGCGCACAAGCTGTTGAACCGATTTCATGCACAGGATCTGAAGAAAAGTTTTTAGTGATTATTCTTGCCGGCGAGTTAAAAAACATTAAGGGCCTAGCCGTAAGGTGGTTAACGCTGGGCACCAGAAGGGGCTTTGTGGGCAGGATAGGTAGGACAGTAAGCGGATTACAACGGTTAAAATCAAGACAGCACTTGAGTGAAAGAGCGTAAGTGCGAATGCAGATACAACCGCCGAATAAGAGCGGACAAAGCGGTAGAGGTACTGGAGAGCGAAATTAATTTGAGGAAAATTTATCAGTTAGTTCATCAGCAATGAGCAATTTTGTGAAACTCTCTCATTACAAAAAAAAACTTTTTCAGACTGAGACCTCATTATTGAAAGGTAAGACGTATTCTACTGTAATAAGGAGCACACTTGACTCTAACACTAATTGGTTAAATAGTTAAAACTGATCCTCTCATTCACACAGCCATAAAGATCAACGTATTGATCTTGCTGCTGCTGCTGCTGCGTAAGAAAATTTCCATCCCTTGTTCAAAGAACCCAACACGCAGGTTGTTATTGTTGTTGCTGTTGACCATAACAAGAACAAGCGCTCGCTTTTCTCTATTCTCTATCCTTTCTTCCTTTGCACACTGCACCTCTTGACCATAAACAGGTTTAAAATGCAACGCACGTCAAAGAAGCGCCCTCTCGACTCCACATCCTATGAGCACTGATTCTCATAGATGCTGTTGATAAAGCTGTGGCCTAGAAATGTTAATCCTTTGTTCTCCACCCTAGTCTAATCAAAGGAGGGACACGATCATGGGAAAAAAGGGTCATAGATTATAATATTGTAGGAGGACAAAAAAAAAAGGGTCGAAAAAAGGGTAATAAAAGTTAATGGGGTCATAAATTGTCCGCATCCCTTTGGTCTAGAACCACCAGTTCCCTACTACTACGTTCCAATAAGAAAAACTCCACTATTCTCTATATTTCTAAAGTGTCCTAATCAACAAGAATAGAACTTATATAGAGTCGTCATGAGGCCAAATTCTGACTGCCAGTTGGAATATGCAATCGTGGCGACACCTCTCTCACAAAGCGCTGCTGCTGCTTTTTTCTCTGCCAGCGCATTTCGTGCCCGATTATCAAGTCACTCGGCTTGGCGACTGTTATACGCTTTTGTTTTCTCATAGCACAGCCAGCCAGCCATGCTCTGAGTATATGCCCATAGGCAGCGATTTTGCAGCGCGCAGTTGCTTATTCGCTTGCTGTGTGCCCTTCTTTTGCTTCTATAAACATATGAGCGTGTCTACGTCACACGTATTATAATTTTTATTTTTTTTATCATTTTTGCGACGTTGCCTTAATGAAGCTATGCATTATACCCACATTCATATATATTTATATATGTTTGCTATGGTTGCTTGCTAGCTTGCTAGGCTTTCTACTGATTTTTGTTATTTTGTTTGGGCTGGCTAGTGTTAGTGTGTTAGTGAATTTGTATTTCTCCATGACATATTTAATTGTATGCGTAGCATTTGCCATGGCATTCATTGACCTTTCTCTACTATTTATTATCAATTCAATTTGGTGCAGAATTTGTATTTTGCCTACAAAAACTTACAACCAAGACCTTCCAAGCAAGTCAAATATCATATTTTGTGCTGATCGACCATTTGCAGTATCAGGCGAACAGCAATAGAAACAACCGTCTAGTAAAATAAGCTGCCGAATATCAGTTTTGCATTGCTGGTCATATATACTCTTTCATGTTTTCAGCTCTATGACCATTTTCAGCAATTTTGCCATCGCAACTACCATACGCTTATGCAGCGATGCGCACAAACTGCGAAAGTGTATTTAGTTGTGCATATGTCGATTTCATTTACCGAAAACTCGGAATATAAGAAAATAAGGAATGAAAGAAAATAAACTAAGAACTAAAATAAAGGGTCGGCCAATGTTTCACATACATTCACATAGTCATATATGTATATACATTTTGCTGCATACACTCATATCATTTTGCTGCTTATCGCCAATGTTCACCAAAAACCTAGACTTAGTGTCTATTTTACATTTTTCTGCTGATCGGCAAGCAAATTTTGTTTGACGCTTGTTTATATTGCTGTTCGCCTGATACTGCAAATGGTCGATCAGCACAAAATATGATATTTGGCTGCCTTGGAAGTATTGCTTTTTAGGTTTTTATAGGCAAAATACAAATTCTGCACCAAATTGAATTGATAATAAATAGTAGAGAAAGGTCAATGAATGCCATGGCAAATGCTACCTACGCATACAAAATCGCGCTGCAAAATCGCTGGCTATGGGCATATACTCAGAGCATGGCTGGCTGGCTGTGCTTTGAGGGAAAAGAAGCGTATAACAGTCGTCAAGCCGAGTGGCTTGATAATCGGGCACGAAATGCGCTGGCAGAGAAAAAAGCAGCAGCAGAGCTTTGTGAGAGAGGTGTCGCCACGATTGCCTATTCCAACTGGCAGTCAGAATTTGGCCTCATGACGACTCTATATAAGTTCTATTATTGTTGCCTTAAATGGTATTGTGGGTCTTGTAAAGAGGCGGTGAAAGAATCTTCACAATTTATAAGGCAGACTCACGAAGGCTTTAAAGCTATGCACGTTGCTTTTAATAACCTGCAAAAGTCTTTCGAGCAGCTTGAGTCCAATTTCAAAAAAGGCAAAGTGATAACTGAATCCCCGAAGCGTAAAAAGACTTCGAGACCTCATCCGATAATTGTCCCACCTGTCCTGCCCACTAAACCGCGTCTAGCGCCTAGCAATGATCCCCCCATGGGTACTATTGCTAGCTCATTTATTTTATTTAACTTCCCGGCAAGGAGTCTTAACAATAACCTTGCCACTAATAACATAATTTGTGATCCTATTAGTGAGTCCTCCGGTCCAACAGCTAGTGTGCCTATTGACTCTACTGGCGTTACAATTGGGGCACACAAGCCCCTGGTTGTTGTGCCACTAAATAAATTTGTTTTTGTTTTTAGGCTGGCATCCGATACGTCATCGGATGATGTTGCAGCATATGTTAAAAGTCAAATCGATTCCCCACTTATTGTTGTTGAAAAGTTTAAATTTAAACATGCCAGAATTATATCTTCTTTCAAGTTGGGTGTACCGCCTGAACTTTTTTCGACAATTTGCTCTGAAAAGTTTTGGCCGCCGCAGCTTGTCGTTAAGGAGTATACGAATAGGCGAAATAATGACAATAATGGTATTAGGATCAATAGCACACCGCCTGTTGGCCATCCTGTTGCCTCCACCTCGGCGGCAAAAAACTAACTGATGTAATTAGCTTGGCCTATCAAAATGTTAGACGCCTTAACACTAAACTGGCTAAATTATATATTAACAGCTTATCTTTAGATTCTCAAATAGTTGCACTTACTGAAACCTGGCTAAAACCTGATATTTCTGATTACTCCATTTTTCCTTCTAAATATAACTTGTACAGATGCGATCGCACTTCCCGCAAAGGGGTTGGTGTTCACAATGCTGTTGACTCCTGTATTTCCTCTGAACAGATTCTTTCTCAGCATCTTCCGGACATAGAGTTTTTATGTGTTAATATATTATTTAACATCCGTTCACTTTTGGTTACTTGCTCTTATATTTCTCCTCATTCTGATACTAACATTTACTCATCCCATCTTAGTGCCCTGCAACTTGTTTCGTCATTGTTGACAGATATGGATAATCTGATAGTGGTTGGTGATTTTAATCTGCCACATGTTGTATGGTCTGTGAATGACACATCTTCGGCGATATTACCAGTCACTTCTGATGATTTTATCGATGTAGGTCATCGGAGTTAGGCCTATCGTTAGGCCTATCGCAAAGTAACAGAGTGCTTAACTGTAGTGATAGAATGTTGGACGTAATATTTGTTTCGGACTCCAATTGCAGTAATGCTAGTAGAATACCCCCTCTAGTGCTTCCGGAAGATACCTACCATCCACCCTTAGAACTATCCATCGAAATTCTTAACCCTTTTTCAGTATCTAATAATACTTTAAAAACCCGTTGCTTTCGTAAAACTAACTTTACTAAATTAAATTATCTTCTTCAACATACTAATTGGTCGCGCCTTTATTCTTGTAGTGATATAGAAACTGCCATTGCCATATTTTATAGGACCTTGAATTCGCTTTTGGATATTTGTGTTCCCCTCACTTGTTCTTCAGGTGATAATAAACCACCTTGGTTTACGAGGGAACTATCGCAATTGAAAAACGCGAAGACAAGATCATATAAGAAATTTAGCTAGTTTTTTTCCTGTTAACACATCTTGTTATAATAATTATTTTAATCGTTGTAGACTACACTTTTCACGTGACCCTAAACATTTTTATAAATTTGTTAACTCTAAACGTAGGTCTTCTTGCTTGCCGTCCTCAGTATACCATGATAATATAAAAGCAAGTTCGGATCAGGCAGTAGCCGATCTATTTGCTGAGTATTTTCAATCTGTATACTCATCGAATATATATAGTAGTAGTAATTCCTATCCTTTTCAAGTTCAAACGTCAAATTGCATATATGTCCCAGTAGTTACTGAGTCTACGCTCCTGAGTGAATTCAACTTTATTAAACCTGGCTACTTGCCTGGTCCTGATGGAGTGCCAGGTTGTATTCTTAGATACTGCGCGGATTCTCTTTAAGCGCCATTAAATAAATTATTCAACCGTGTTCCCTGATATATGGAAGGAATCCTTTATAAATTCACTCAATAAAAATTCTTCAATTCTTCTTCTTCTTCAATAACAAGTGGAAACGTTACAGTCGGACGCAACCGACTGCGGCATACTCGATACCAGTATTAAAACAGGTAAAAAGAGGCCTGATTGCGAAGGGGTACGGATGGGGCAGGGGTGTACGCTGCCTTAAAGATTATCCGATGCAGATGGGGATGCCACCATATATCTTACTTCCAAATTTGGTGACTCTAGCTCAAAGTTTGTATAAAGTGTGGAAAGGGGGGCTGGGGGCGGTATGGGTGGAATTGCATCCAAATTTTTGGTGCAGATCTATGTGGGATGTAAATTGCTATCTTCATACCAATTTTGGTGACTCTAGCTCGAAGTTTGTATAAAGTGAGGAGAGGGGGGCTGGGGGCGGTATGGGTGGGCGTGGCATCCAAATTTTTGCTGCAGATCTATGTGGAATGTCAATTGCTACCTTCATACAAAAATTGGTGACTATAGCTCAAAGATTGTAAAAGGTGGGGAAAGGGGGTGGAAGAGGTGCGCGTGCCCAATTTGGTGGCTCTAGCTCCACAACTCTGGAAGATACACGCATTCCCGTTTTTGACGAAGCGTTGGGGCATCTGGGGGCGGCTAGGGTGGTATTGGTGGGCGTGGCATCCAAACTTTTGATGCAGTTTTTGGGGGGTCATCATCAGCTAAATTGGCACCAAATTTGGTGGCTCTAGCTCAAAAACTGTGGGAGATATAGGCTTTTTTAACTTTAAAATGCGGGGGGTCTGGGGCGGAATGGGAGGCGTGGCTCCAAAATTTTTTATGCAGTTTTTTGGGGGTTGCTAGTAGCTATCTTCTTACCAAATTTGGTAGTGCTAGCTGTAAGGGTGTGTGAAATATGCGGACTTATCGTTTTTAAGTTTTCGAATTTATCGATTTGCCAGCCCCCTAGTTATCGTAAAACCCCAATCTTGACACTTTAATTTACTATCCCATAGTTAAAGAGAATTGGAAAGTTTCAAGTCTCTAGCTTGAAGTGTGTGGAAAAAAGTTGCGTTCATACAGACGGACAGACACCATGACGGACATTGCACAAACCCAATATACTAGTGCTGCAAAAATATCGATTCAGTATGGATTATATCGATATTTTCAAATTTTGCGAAAATATCGATCCATTTTTTATAATATCGATATATCGAAATAATGGTCACACTTTGCGTTTGCGTTGGCTGGGTAAGTAAAAAGTTAGACAAATTATTACAAAATTTATAATAATTGAATTATTCTAGTTTGATTTAAATGAACAAGATTGGCAATGAGGATGGACCAGTTTGTTGGCAGAAAACGTATGTATAATTGACTTACAGTAATGTATAGACATGAATTTATAGCTCTTGAGTATTTTAGGTGCTGCAAAAGATGTTAAAAAAAACCGACAGGAGTGGCAAATCAAAACTCTGGAGTTCTTTTGAAAAATCAAAGGATGGTGGTAGTGCCATGTGCAAGAAGTTTGGCAAAGTGTGTAAAACAAGTGGAAACACTACAAATCTGCAAAACCACTTGACACGAATCCACCCTACGCTGCTAAAGAATGAGCTGCCCACTACCTCCGGCAGCGTTCTGCCTTTTTTAACCAGTAAATATGAGGCAACGTCCGATCGTAAAAAAACAGCAGACAGTGCATAAGCAAAATTTGTTTCCACAAGTATGCAGCCCTTCAGTCTAGTCGAAGAGGCATCATTTCGAGAATTCTGCAAAGTTCTGGATCCACGCTATGAATTGTCGTCAAGAACAACATTGAAAACCAATCAAATGGAGACAAGGTATGTGTCTATGAAGAACGCGTTGGTCTCTTTACTTGATAAAATCGAAAATGTAGCCATTACCACCGACTTGTGGACGTCGTTCGCAAATGAGTCCTATATAACAGTAACTTGCCATTTTATTGACAAAGAGTTCATTTTGCGATCTGCGGTGTTGTCCACCAATACATTAAATGATGAAACCAATCACAGTGCACAAAATATTGCAGACTCAGTTATTATCGTATTAAATGAATGGAATATATTCGACAAAGTTACGGCCATCGTCACAGACAATGATAGAACTATGGTAAAAATGTGCGAAATTGTAAAAAAGACACATATCCCGTGTTTCCTTCACACACTTAGTTTAATAGTTAAGGACGGCCTTTGTTTGAAAAACGTGCAGCCAATAATTGCCAAATGCAAAGCCATAGTATCGTTTGTAAAAAAGAGCACCATAACAAAAGCCAAGTTTAAAGCCGCGCAACCGCCAAGGGCCAAAAAGTACAGTCTTAAGCAAGAAGTGCCCACCAGGTGGAATAACGCCTACTATATGATTGAAAGATTATTGATTACCATAGATGCTCTTGCTAAGGTCCTATTAAGCACGGCTAAGGCACCGCCACCCCTGACCGCAGAGGATATAAACATTATGCAGGATCTGGTTAATCTCCTAATGCCATTTGATGTTGCAACAAAAAAAATCATCTTCTGCAACTGCGGTGACGATTTCGTTAGTTATTCCTCTGACCAGCGAACTGTTGCATAAAATGGAATTGTTCAAAAATACTCTTTTAACGGAGGAAGGTCGACAAGAGCGTTATCTATTGGAGGCAAAAATTAAGTCAAGGGTCCTGGACAATGAGTCCCGTACACCAACAAGATTGGGAACGCTGCTCGATCCTAGGTTTGAAAAGGAGGGGTTTTTGTCTCCGTTCCATACCAAAGAAGCCACCAAAATACTGGAAAACGAATTAAAAATTTTAAGCAAATCAGTGTATTTGCCACAAGAGATCTCCCCAAAGCCGCTTGAGCCAGTCGAATCAATAAAGCCATTTTTTAAACGAGTAAAAAGAAATATCGATCAAAAGAAGCAGAACGACAGAGTTGACTCTATAATAAAGCTCAGGCAATACTACACGAGTCACAATCTTGACGAAAATCAAGACCCTCTTATGTATTGGAAGGTAAATTTAGCGCTTATGCTCAAATTGATTATGTTTCGTTAATGATTTAATCTTTTTCAGAGCGCCAACAACGACGTGTCACTTCAAAAGCTTGCAGTGAAATATTTATGTAATCCGGCCACCTCCACGGAGAGCGAACGCGTGTTCAGCAAAGCTGGCATGATAGCAAAAAAAACAAGTGGAAACGTTGCAGTCGGACGCAACCGACTGCGGTATACTCGATACCAGTATTAAAAATTTTGATGCCCATCCATGTGGGATGTCAATTGCTATCTTCATACCAAATTTGGTGACTCTAGCTCGAAGTTTGTATAAAGTGGGGAAAGGGGGGCTGGGGGCGGTATGGTTGGGCGTGGCATTCAAATTTTTGCGCAGATCTATGTGGGATGTCAATTGCTATCTTCATACCGAATTTGTTGACTCTAGCTCGAAGTTTGTATAAAGTGGGGAAAGGGGGGCTGGGGCGGTATGGTTGGGCGTGGCATCCAAATTTTTGCTGCAGATCCTTGTGGAATGTCAAATGCTACCTTCATACCAAATTTGGTGACTCTAGCTCAAAGTTTGTATAAAGTGTGGAAAGGGGGGCTGGGGGCGGTATGGTTGGGCGTGGCATCCAAATTTTTGCTGCAGATCCTTGTGGAATGTCAAATGCTACCTTCATACCTAATTTGGTGACTCTAGCTCAAAGTTTGTATAAAGTGGGGAAAGGGGGGCTGGGGGCAGTATGGTTGGGCGTGGCATCCAAATTTTTGCTGCAGATCCTTGTGGAATGTCAAATGCTACCTTCATACCAAATTTGGTGACTCTAGCTCAAAGTTTGTATAAGGTGGGGTTAGGAGGGCTATGGGGCTTGGGGCGGTATGGGTGGGCGTGGCATTCAAATTTTTGCTGCCGATCCATGAGGAATGTCAATTGCTATCTTCATACCAAATATGGTGACTCTAGCTCAAAGTTTGTAAAAAGTGAGAAAAGGGGGGGGGGGGGCTGGGGGCGTTATGGGTAGGCATGGCATCCAAATTTTTGATGCAGATCTTTGTGGAATGTCAATTGCTATCTTCATACCAAATTTGGTGACTCTAGCTGAAAGTTTGTAAATGGTGGGGAAAGGGGGGCGGAATGGGTGGGCTTGGCTCCAAAACTTTGATGCAGATTTTTGAGGGTCACTGCCAGCTATCTTCCTACCAAATTTGGTGGCTCTAGCTCCACAACTCTGGAAGATACACGCATTCCCGTTTTTGACGAAGCGTTGGGGTGGATGGGGGCGGCTAGGGTAGGATTGGTAAGCGTTGCATCCAAACTTTTGATGCAGTTTTTAGGGGGTCATCATCACCTATCTTGGCACCAAATTTGGTGGCTCTAGCTCAAAAACTTTGGGAGATATAGCCATTTCTGATTTCAAAATGCGGGGGGGCTGGGGGCGGAATGGGTGGGCGCGGCTCCAAAACTTTGATGCAGTTTTTTGGGGATCGCTACTAGCTATCTTCCCACCAAATTTGGAAGCTCTAGCTCCACAACTCTGGAAGATACACGCATTCCCGTTTTTGACGAAGCGTTGGGGTGGATGGGGGTAGCTAGGGCAGTGTCGGTGGGCGTGGCATCCAAACTTTTGATGCAGTTTTTAGGGGGCCATCATCACCTATCTTGGCACCAAATTTGGTGGCTATAGCTCAAAAACTGAAAAAGATATATGCTTTTTTGACTTTAAAATTCGGGGGGCTGGGGGCGGAATGGGGGGGCGTGGCTCCAAAATTATTGATGCAGTTTTTTGGGGGTTGCTAGTAGCTATCTTCTCACCAAATTTGGTAGTTCTAGCTGTAAGGATGTGCGAAATATGTGGATTTATCGGTTTTGAGTTATCGAATTTATCGATTTGCCAGCCCCCCAGTTATCGTAGAACCCCCATCTTGACACTTTAATTTACTATCCCATAGATAAAGAGAATTGGAAAGTTTCAAGTCTCTAGCTTGAAGGGTGTGGAAAAAACTTGCATACATACGGACGGACAGACGGACAGACGGACAGACACCATGACGGACATTGCACAAAACCAATATACTAGTTACCTTCGGTATCGAGTATAAAAAGAGCTTCCTTAGAATCTGACACAGTTAACAATTTAGTTTTCCTAAGCAAAAACCAGTGGATTTTGCCATAGATGGTTTTGATCTCAATAAGCAACTGCCATGAAGGCAATTGTTTTGTTTGTTAATTTTTTTTAATTTTATTAATATTTGATTTGTTTTTTTGAATATATTATTCTTATGATTTTTTAGTTTTAAGTTAATGATGAATTTAATAAATAGTTTTTGTTTGATCTCAAAAATGATTTTGTTTTCTTTTTTAATCTTGCAGTGATGTCGCTGAAAAAATAAAAATATTTTTTAAAATTCGAAATTTCGATATAATCGATTTTTTCTCCTAAAATATCGAAAATATCGATACCGCCAAATATCGATATTTTTGCAGCACTTCAATATACTCTTTACCTTCGGTATCGAGTATAAAAATTATAGGGGCATATCCAAATTGTCTGCCATACCAAAAGTCTTTGAAAAAATTATATGTTCTCAACTGCAACACGGATGTAGTTCGATTATATCGCCTTGTCAACATGGTTTTGTTAGGCGTAAATCTACTACCACTAACCTTCTTGAATTCACTTCGTTTGTTATCAAAGGGTTTCAGGAAGAAATCCAAACTGACGTTGTTTACACCGATTTTAGTAAGGCATTTGATTCTGTAAGTCATTCTCTGTTGCTTTGTAAATTAAATATTATTGGATTTCCATCAAAACTATTATTGTGGCTTTCGGAGTACTTGTGTGGTCTAACACAAAAAGTAGTTTTGAAATCGTCGGTATCTAACCTATTTTTTTTACCTCTGGTGTTCCCCAGGGTAGTCATCTTGGTCCTTTGCTATTTAATTTGTTTATTAACGATCTCCCAGCTGTTATTACTAACTCTTTTGTATATATGTTTGCTGATGATGTGAAGCTATGTTTCACCTATAATGACGCTTCCCTGTATAATTTACTACGGATTTGGGTGATTTGTCAGCCTGGTGCCGTACTAACTTACTAAATTTAAATTGTTCAAAATGTTAAGTCATGTCTTTTTGTAGAAGTACCCCTCATACTGTTCACTACTTGCTTGATGCTTCACTACGTGACCGCGTGTTTGAAATTAAAGATTTAGGCATTATTCTTGATCCTAAATTAAAGTTTGACGCTCATATTTCGTATATGGTCAATAAGGCCATTAATGTCTTTGGCTGCATCAAGCGGTGGTCGAAAGAGTTTAATGATCCTTACACCACTAAAACGCTTGATACATCCCTAGTTCGTCCCATCCTGGAGTATGGATCTTGTGTGTGGTCCCCACAATACTCGATTCACCAGGATAGAATTGAATCTGTGCACAAGAAATTTCTTCTATTTGCCCTTAGAAGTTTTAACTGGGTTCCTGGAGTAGACTTACCCCCGTATTCTAGTAGACTCCTTTTAATAAATCTTCCCTCCTTCTTAAACCGTAGAACTATGCATGGAGTATTATTTATTACTAACCTACTTAATGGTGAAATCGACTCATCAGTATTGAGTCGAATTAAATTTAATGTCCCAATTAGATCTTCACGTAACTTTTTACCCCTTAGCCTTGATCGTTGCTTCAGCAACTGATTAACTCATGAACCATTTCGTGTTATATGTTCTGACTATAATAAACTTTATTCTGTTGTCTCCTTAGAAGCCTCAAATCCAGTACTAAAAAGATCGGTCCTGTTTGCTTAATCTAATCGTAACCACTAATAACTAATCTAACGCAGGTCTGATTGGGTTTTTCTGGGTTTTTCCCAATCCTTTCAACAAATGTTGGACTACTCAATTTTTTATTGAATTTCCCATAGCTTTAACGTCAATTTTTAATTATATTTTCAGATATATTATTATTCTACATTTTACTTAATTTAATTATTTTAACTATTTTTATACCCTTAACCCATAAAATGGGTAAATAAGGGTATAATGGTTTTGTGCAAAAGTATGTAACAGGCAGAAGGAAGCATCTCCGACCCTATAAAGTATACATATTCTTGATCAGCATCAACAGCCGAGACGATATAGCCATGTCCGTCTGTCTGTCCGTCTGTCCGTCTGTATGAACGCGTGGATCTCAGAGACTACAAGAGCTGGAGACTTCTGCTTTTGTATTTAAGTTCTCCTATACCATGAGCAGAACAAGTTTGCTTCAAATTATCGATAACTATTCTGGTTTCCGATATACACATAATATCGATAACAATAAAATATCGAATTTGGAAAATCTAAAAATGAGGGTTGAAGTAATGGATAATGATAGAACTTTTCTGAAAATTTCGTCCAAATCGGTTGAGAAACACCGGAGATATTGAACTTAATCGATGGAAGCTAAGCCAGTATACCAAAGTCTTATATAAATTAAATATATTTATTGCAACTGGGTTCAGGGTATCTTCTAGTCGGGCTCTCCCGACTAGAGCCTTCTTACTTGTTAATTTTAAATTTAATTTGATTTCTTTTAAATGTCAGCTGCTCTTAGCTGACAATAAATAAATAAATAAACTCTATGAGCTTCAGAATTATTAACCTGAAATCTTTTTGATGCTTCTATGCGCTTACCCCTATTGATAACACGAATTTTTTTCAAATGAATGTTTTAGTACCTTTTTTCTGTTTTGTCGGCGAACCGACTAGTAAGTCTTTTAAGGGGATTTTAACATTTTTAGTTTTACATTCACTTGACGTATCAGAATCTTGAGTTAATACTTCCTCTAGAGGAATATAAACATCAAAATGTCCATTCATTAATGGACCGGTAAAACGTAATATTTTAACAGGATGCATATTATTTCCAAATGCTTGTAATAAATTTCCATTTTGAAAATCTTGGAAATTTACAGTAAAATTTCTGCTGCTACTTGAAGCTCACATGCAGTACCATAAGTATGACATAGCGCACTCATATTGTTTAGAAGAGCTATAAAAAGACAGGCTCCATCACCAATTATAGCTATTTCGGCTAACTCTCTTATGTATGCGCGCGCTCTGCAACTCAAACAAAGAGCGTAGTATCGCTACCTTCTTCACACGCTCTGAATCAATGCAAAACATATCTAAGAAGCTGCAGTTAAGTGAATTGTATATTGCCTTTAGCTTTAATTTAGTGTGTGTTCGGAGGAGCTAGGGTTATTAAACTTTATGATTGACATGCAAAGCGCGCACATAAAATAGAGAGTGAAAGTAAACGAGCAACAACAAAGGAGCATGATCGGAGCGAGATTTCAAATTATCTGACTATCATTAGACCAACACGCGCGCTTATGTGAACGCTCTTTGCTTATTCTAAATTGTATATCAATAATATATCAAAAATGTTCGTATGTTACGTTTTGTCTAAGTTATATAAGCAGCAAGTAGGCGAATCCACCTCCATAACATATTCTGGTGTGGGCAATTTTTCTGGACGCACCAAGTTTATTTATGTTGTTGTTGTTTTTTAAAATCAATGACACCAAAAAAAAAGTAGCAGTGCGGGCCCAACAACAACACTGACAACAACAACAAACGCTACTTGGGGCGTAAATCAATTGTCAAAGCCACACAAATTTGAATAAGAAGAATATGCACTGTGCGAAGTGATACATGTACATAGAATTATGAAAATGATTTTCAAGTGCATTGTTCACTTAATTGTGTATGCACTTATTCATTGAAAAGCGGAAATCCGTTTCCGGAAGGCGTCATTACGCATTTGTTTTGTTTTTGTATCCTCGCTCGCGATCAAACTCTCAGCTTGTGCAACAATCAGGCGACAGTTGTGGAATGGGTACTTGTTGTAATTGTAATTTGTTTTTTAAAATGGGTAAAAAGTGCTCCAAATCGTATGGGAGGACTTGAAGGAGTTGTCCAAATAAAAATTCCCTTCTTAGTGCTCACTTACTACCTGAATGGAAAGTTGTGTGACAATTTCAGCCTTCTGGCTCTTTTCGCTTAGGCTGTGGCTCTTCCATTATCATCAGGACAGACTCTTTTATATATAAGTTATCCCATAACGAATACCCACTGTTTGGATACACCGCGCCAAGCGACTGCCTGATGATAAAATGCTGATCTAGGCAAATTATCGGTCAGCAACAA
The DNA here is from genome assembly GCA_030179655.1 of Scaptomyza flava. Taxonomy (NCBI): domain Eukaryota; kingdom Metazoa; phylum Arthropoda; class Insecta; order Diptera; family Drosophilidae; genus Scaptomyza; species Scaptomyza flava. Next base: position 46,100,682 of record JARNME010000012.1, read on the forward strand.
CGAGCGCAGCGCATAATCACGCCAGCCACACAGGATGTAACCGGACACCATGCGCGACTGCAACTATGTAACCGACTGCGCGGCCAGCTTATTGTAGGGACAGCTTAAGCTTATTCATATATGTCAAATCAGTTCTAAATTGTATTTCGTTGAGGCACATCGGCCCAGCGCGTAATTATAGCAAACTCACTCATGAAGCTTCAAGCACATGTTTTAAATTTATAAAATTCAATTATAAAATAAACATTTAATTAACAATTAATAAGTGTATTTACTCATTGATTGATTGGCGCCCAACTAATGGTCAAACACACTCCCGAAATAAGGAGTCAATAATAAAAGTTAAAGTGCGGAAGTAAAAGATAGTCGACAGACATCATTGTGCGTACGTGAGCAACAAAAAACTGCTAAATGCCAAAATAGTTCTCGTGAAACAAATTTAAAATTTTTTCTAATAAATTACTTGCAAAAAAAGAAAAAAGTACACACAATTACAAACGCTACAAGTTAATGAAGGCAAGCAGAATCAGTGCTCTAAAAGTATGCTGCACATTTCTTACGAACCTCAGTGAAACCAAGATAAGGAACCCAAGTTCCAAACCCAAATAAAAAGCGAGACACAAACCTCAGTGCGAGTCCAAAACAGGATCACCCGAGTCGCAAACCGGCGATTATTCACAGCAACGAACAACAGAGGGAGCTATCACCGTCAACCTACACCAATTACCTAATTTGATTATTGAGAATAAAAAAAATATTAAAAAAAAAAAAAATAAAAGCACAAATCATTTCCAAGGTAGATTAAGCAAGAGGATAGTTATTTTGAGTATCAGCTTTAAAAAAAAAAAAAAAAAAAAGAACATTTTCATTTTTTTTCTTCTCGCACCACATGACGTGCGGTATTGTTTGAAAATTTTGTTTACGGTCGAATGAGTGACTGCGACGTAACGGAGGACGAGCCAGAACACTACGACAGCGACGATAGTGTGCTTAGGGGCTTAATAGGGAGCTTTGACGTTTTGCAAGTCTCACAGCAAGAAATTCGAACCGAACCAATAATGGATCCGAACCAATTACGCGATGCGATACAAGCCGTCGTACAGTCCGCGCTCGTTTGTAATAAGAGAGGGCATGCTCAAGTCAGAATTAGAGAAACAAATCTCACAAATTTCTTCGAAGCTCAAAAATACTCAGCTTACGGTGCCTGAGTTGAAGGTATACGAAGACGCACAGATCAGCGGTGATACAGTGTGCAATGAGCCCCTTGATGTAGTAAAATGCATGCCTGAGTTCAATGGGACTCAGGAGACGTACGTGTCGTGGAGACAAGCCGCGCACGCGTCTTACAAAATTTTTAAAAGATACGATGGCAGTTCCCGCCACTATCAAGCCATAGTAATCTTGAGAAGCAAGATCCGAGGCCCGGCAGATGCAGTCTTAGCATCGTTTAACACCCCTCTTAACTTCGACGCTATTATAGCTAGGCTGGACTTCACGTACAGCGACAAGAGGCCGATGCACGTCATCGAGCAGGAGATGGGAACACTAAGGCAGGGTAGCTTGTCTATTTTGCAGTATTACGATGAAGTGGAGAAAAAGCTCACACTTCTGACCAACAAGGCCCATATGACCTATGACAATAGTCTGGCCATGGGCATGTGTGAAAAATTCAGGGGTGACGCACTTCGTGTGTTCATCTCAGGATTAAAGCGCAACTTGACCGATGTACTGTTTGCAGCCCTTCCCCCAGATTTGCCTTCGGCACTTGCGTTGGCCCAGGAGATTGAGGCAAACCACGAGAGGTATGCTTTCGCGGCAAGTTTCGCAAAAGGGCAAGAGGAAAAAAAGAATGCGGACCAACGTCAGCAGGGCAAACAGCAGCAGTCTCACCAGGTCCCTCAGGGCGGTCAAGGAAAAAACCCGCATTTTAAAAAACAAAACGGCCAATGGTCGGACAAACAGCAACAAAAGGCCGGAGCTCAGAGTGTTTCGGAACCCATGTAGGTTGATCCGTCTTCCTCCAAGTGCAGGCAGCCAACGAACTTTCAGCAAGCCCAAGGCTCCGCGAAATATAACAACGGCCAGGGTCAGGGCAACAAACGCCCTGCGAACTCGGATAGACAAACAGGTCAGCGTCGCCAAAGAGTCGACCATGTCCAAGCACGAGCAGAAGAAAGCGTAAATTACGAAGAACTGGCGAATACAGCAGTAGCGGAGATAGAAGAAGAGAATGGCGTAGACTACGAGAGCGATAGCGCCAATTTTTTAGGAGTAGGTCCCTACTGCCGTTCATTCGGCGGAGAGTAGCGGGGATAGACATGAAGTTTTTAATCGACACGGGATCGGCAAAAAACTACATCAAGCCACTCAAACGCCTAAAGGGCGTAATCCCGGTCGAATCCCCTTTCGTTGTCCACTCCATCCACGGGTCCAACAACATTGCTGAGAAATGCAAGTTACCCATGTTTGGATGCGACACATTCTTCTTCCTCCTTGATTCCCTTTCCACGTTTGATAGAATCATAGGGCTGGACCTACTCAAACAAGTGTGTGCAGTCTTATGCCTTAAAGAGGGAAAAATAAAAATCGGTGCAACTTCGGGGGCATTGCAGTACTATACTTGTACCAATGTCAACCACACGAACAATAAAGAAATCGACGCACCACCTGCGGTGAAGGCAGACTTTCTGCAAATGCTTCACCGAAACAACAAGGCTTTTGCGGACTCTAACGAGTCGCTGCCTTACAACACGGCCGTCGTTGCAACAATACGAACGACCGATGAAAATGCCACTTACTCCAAATGGTACCCTTATAATAGGGGAGTTGAGGATTTCGTCAATACGGAGATTAAAGACCTCCTAAAAAATGGCATAATACAAAAGTCACGATCGCCTTACAATAGTCCGTTGTGGGTGGTAGACAAAAAAGGCGTAGACAGCTTGGGCAATATGAATAAACGTCTGGAAATTGACTTTAGGAAGCTCAACGCTAAAACTATTGCCGACAAATACCCGATGCCGAACATCTCAATGATTTTGGCAAATTTCGGTTAAGCTAAATTTTTCACAACACTCGACCTGAAAGCAGGCTATCACCAGATCATTCTGGCAGAGCGAGACCGTGAAAAAACGTCTTTTTCCATTAATGGCGGGAAGTACGAATTCTCTCGGCTTCCATTCGGCTTAAAAAACGCCGCCAGCATATTCCAGAGAGCAATTGACGATGTTCTTCGGGAGCAGATCGGAATGTCATGCTTCATGTATGTAGATGACGTGATCATCTTTTCCGAAAGCGAATCGGAACACGTTAAGCACGTAGACTGGGTTTTGAAGAACTTGTACGACGCAAATATGCGCGTGGCTTACGAAAAGTCACAGTTCTTTAAAGAGAGTGTAGGTTACCTCGGTTTCATCGTGTCCAAAGACGGTGCGAGAGCCGACCCAGAAAAAGTCAGAGCAATCCAGCAATATGCTGAACCGACCTCTGTATTTGGCGACAGGTCCTTCATGGGATTGGCGAATTACTACCGATGTTTTATCAAAGACTTTGCTGCAATAGCGAAGCCAGTCTCTGACATCCTTAAAGGGGAAAACGGTTCTATCAGCAAATACAAGTCGAAGAAAGTCCCAGTAAGCTTTGACGAAACTCAGCGCAACGCGTTTGAGACATTAAGAAGCATTTTAGCGTCCGAAGACGTTATTTTAATGTACCCAGATTTTCACAAGCCATTTGACCTGACGACAGACGCATCAGCATATGGCATTGGCGCGGTTTTGTCACAGAACGGCCGCCCAATAACCATGATTTCCAGGGGTCTGAAAGATAGGGAGGTTAATTACGCGACCAATGAGCGCGAATTGCTTGCCATAGTCTGGGCCCTTGGAAAATTACGGCATTACCTGTATGGCGTCCGTGACATCAACATATTCACGGACCACCAACCGCTTACGTTCTCGGTATCCGAGAGTAACCCCAATGCGAAAATCAAGCGCTGGAAGGCGCGCATTGATGAGACGGGGGCTAAACTTTTTTACAAACCCGGAAAAGAGAATTATGTTGCGGACGCGCTTTCGCGACAGAATGTGAACGCCCTCGAAGGTAACCACAACGAGCCAGAATCTGACGCGGCTACGATTCATAGCGAGTTGTCCCTTACCTACACGGTCGATTCCACGGACAAGCCTTTAAACTGCTTCCGGAATCAGATCGTGTTAGAGGAAGCACGTTTTCCATTCAAAAGGTGCTCGATTGTTTTTAAGGAAAAGACTCGGCATCAAATACACTTCACCGATAAGGATATGCTTGTGGGAATAGTTAAGTCAGTCGTTAACCCGAACGTCGTTAACGCAATTCACTGTAGCCTCCCGGCATTAGCTTGTTTCCAGCATGAGCTGATAAAAGCATTTCCAACCACCAAGTTTTGGCATTGCAAAAATTTCGTGGCCGATGTGTTCAACATCAGTGACCGAAGAGAAATCGTCACTAAAGAACATAATCGGGCCCATAGGGCAGCGCAGGAGAACGTCAAACAGGTATTGACGGAATACTATTTCCCACAAGTGACCAAACTTGCGAACGAGGTAGTCTTCAATTGTAAAATCTGCTCACAAGCAAAATACGATAGACACCAGAAAAAACAAGAGCTCGGACAAACACCTGTCCCTGCGCAAACAGGAGAAATGTTACACATTGACATTTTCTCCACTGACAAAAAGCACTTCCTCACTTGCATCGACAAGTTTTCCAAATTCGCAGTGGTCCAGCCGATTGCATCTCGGACAATAGAGGACACGAAGCCACCTCTATTAGTGCTAATGAACATATTTCCGCGGGCAAAACAAGTGTACTGTGACAATGAACTCGCGTTCAAGTCAGAGACCAGCAAGTCTTTACTGTTGAACAATTATGGCGTTAGCGTTGTAAACGCGCCTCCCCTCCACAGCACGTCCAATGGACAAGTAGAGCGCTTTCATAGCACCCTTTTGGAGATATCCAGGTGCTTGAAACTGCAAAAAGGAATAATTGACACGGTCGACTTGATTTTACAGGCAACGATTGAGTATAATGGTTCTATCCATTCAGTCGTCAAAGAAAGGCCAAAGGACATTGTGGTCTCCGCTTCGCCGGAGTGCATCCGCAATGTTGGGAAAAAGTTGGAGAAAGCACAACTCCAGCAAAATGAAAGGGAAAACAAAAATCGACAAAACAGGGTCTTTGAGGTAGGCGAAAAGATCTTGGTAAAAACAAACCGCAGACTAGGGAACAAACTTACTTCGCTCTGCGTAGAGAAGAAAGTCGAAGCGGACCTGGGGACAACGATCCTCGTTGAGGGGAGAGTGGTCCACAAGGACAACCTCCGTTGAAAATTTTGCCTACATATTTTTTAATCAAATTTAATATTTTTACCTTTTTTAGAATTATATTGCACGTACTTTTAATACTGGTAACGACGACTGCACGAGTGACTGACTATACGCACGCGGACTACATACCTATTGAGGACGGTGACATCTTACTTTGGGACAAATACGGGTACTTGAGACACACTACCAACCTGACGGACTACAGAACAATGTTGGACGAGGCAGGGAGACTGATGAATCTGTTTCCGCAATCCCATATGAGGAAATTGCTGGAAATCGAAACCGGACACGCACTAGACATGTTGTCCGCTCTCGATGTGCATCATCGCAAGATAAGAAGCCTTGAATTCTTGGGAACAGCCCTTAAGGCCATTGCGGGCACCCCGGACGTAGACGACTTTAGGAGACTGGACGTAACGCAAACGCAGTTGATCACTGCAAGCAATAGGCAAATTAAAATCAACTCAAAGCTACAAGAGAAAATAAACCAGCTCACCGACACCGTTAACAAAATTCTAAAATCCACTAACGTTAAACAGGCTGACACTGGTCGCCTTTTTGAAACACTCACTACACGAAATAGAATGCTGATAACCGAAATAGGAAACTTAATGCTTGCCTTAACTTTGGAAAAAATTAACGTAATAAACCCAGCAATTATGGATCATTCGGATCTATTAAATATTCTCACTGATCAAATTACAGGGACTACAGTTACCGATATTTTAGAAGTATCTAGCATTAAGGTAGATCGTAAGGATAATATAATTAGCTTTATAATTCGTTTCCCTGTAGTAAGCAAGCTCTGCAGGAAAATCACAATATTCCCGGTCGCTCACAATGGCACAGTTCTGCAGCTGGACGACAACCTGGTAGCTGACTGCGATGGCCAAATTCTGGCTGTGACAAGCTGCTCACTAACTGCGACGGCTACGTTCTGCAAGCAGGCGAGAAACAACAGCTGCGCGCAAGGTCTTCACTCAGGAGGCACAGCCCATTGCCTGACACAACCGAGTCACCTTGATCATAAACGATCGCAGTGCAGTGGTTGCGTACGACGATATAGCTGCATCTGAAGTTGAAGGAACGAGCCTGGTCACCTTTAAGACGTACGCTGTCGTTAACGGCACGCGTTATTTCAACCGCAACAGTGTGCAGAACCGTTTCCCGGCGGTTGCAGCGTCCCCAATGTTGAACATCAGCGGACACAGCACAGTGCTCAGCCTTCCGTACATCCATCGTCTAATCGAAGACAACCTCAATTACATCAGAGAGGTTAGAGACAGCGTCAAGGCGGGAAGCATAACATCGTTTTCCATGGGCGCTTTACTGTTGGTTTGCATCGTCGGAGCAGGGGTTTACTGGGTCTACAAGCTAACTACGTCCCGTCGCAACGCGAGAAGAATCTCGGAGATGATCAAGGATCTAAAAACGACCGAGGACAATCTGACTTCGAGAGGGGGAGTAGTTATCCCATAACGAATACCCACTGTTTGGATACACCGCGCCAAGCGACTGCCTGCTGATAAAATGCTGATCTAGGCAAATTATCGTTCAGCAACAACGAGCGCAGCGCATAATCACGCCAGCCACACAGGATGTAACCGGACACCATGCGCGACTGCAACTATGTAACCGACTGCGCGGCCAGCTTATTGTAGGGACAGCTTAAGCTTATTCATATATGTCAAATCAGTTCTAAATTGTATTTCGTTGAGGCACATCGGCCCTGCGCGTAATTATAGCAAACTCACTCATGAAGCTTCAAGCACATGTTTTAAATTCATAAAATTCAATTATAAAATAAACATTTAATTAACAATTAATAAGTGTATTTACTAATTGATTGATTTATATAGAGATTACCAACTGAAAATTCTAAATAAAAAGTAAATGAATAACACGGGTCAACACAAAATTTGACCTAGACCCCAAAGTATCAAATTTTGATTCTTTAGTTCGTAAATAGACGAAAAAAAAATATATAGCATGAAAAAGTTTGCTTTTGTATTTAGGAGACCGATTGAACGATATTTTTCAAAATCTTGTGGTTTTAATCATGAATTAAAAATTAAATAAACATTTTTATTATTTTTATTAAGTTTTACTATCGAAATAAGTAACAAAAAAGTAAAAAATATTTTAAAAGTGCACGCTTTTACTTTTTTTTTTATGTTCGTAAATACTTTCTCTCAATAAACCCCAAATATAGTCTCCCATCATGTTTTCATTGTATTGGCCTTGATAACGTTCTTCGAAGCTCAAAATGTCCTGATAAAAACGTTCTCCTTGCTCTTCTGAATACGCTCCCATGTTGTTTTTAAATTTATCTAAATGAGCATGCAGCATATGTACTTTTAAAGACATCCTGCAGTCCATGGCCTTAAAATTTTTTAGCATATCCTCAACTAGCTTTTTGTAGTTTTCAGCTTTGTTATTTCCCAAATATCCAGAAATGACTGCTTTGAAACTGTTCCAGCTCGCTTTTTGTGTACGATTTAGCAACGTTGGAAATTTTTCATCGGCGAAAATCTGTCTGATTTGCGGACCAACAAAAACCCCAGCTTTAACCTTGGCTTCTGATAACTTTGGAAAAAAGGTTCTCAGGTATTCAAAAGCTTTTGATGTTTGATCCAGCTTTTTCACAAATTGTTTCATCAACCCCAACTTAATGTGCAGAGGTGGCATTAACACTTTTTCCGCTTCAACAATCGGCTCAAATTTTACATTTTGTTTTCCAACACAAAGTTCTGTTCTTACAGGCCATGACCGTTGAGTAAAGTGCTTATTATCTGCTCTGCTATCCCATAAGCACAAATAAAGCGGATACTTTGTATATCCGCTCTGAAGTCCCATTAAAAATCCCACCATTTTAAAATCTCCAATCAGCTGCCAGTTATACTCGCGATACTTTACAAATTCAAGCAAGATTTTAACACTTTCATAATTTTCTTCAAGGTGTACTGAGTGAGCGATAGGAAGAGATGGGAATTTATTTCCGTTGTGTAATAAAACAGCTTTCAAGCTTTTTGTAGAGCTGTCGATGAATAAACGCCATTCGCTAGGAACACAAGATATGCCAATTTCTTCGAACATACCTTTTATGTCATTGCAAAAACAAAGTCCATCTTGTTTTGTGAAAAATGTTGAGAATGTCTCATGCCTATTCCGCTGATCCGTTGTATTAACATCATCAAGCAAATTCCACTGTTGTAAGCGAGAGCCTAACAACTCTGCTTTATTTTTTGACAAATTTAAGTCTCTAGTCAAGTCATTAAAGTCTTCTGCAGTAATGAGATGGTATTTTGGTTGTACAGGTGTCGGTAAAAACTCCTTATCAGAATCACTGCTGTAAGAACTAAGAGATGAGCTGCTTTTCTGTGATAAATTTTTCGGTGGCTCAGGAACTGGTTGTGTCAGGTCGTGTGCGACTGGAGCAGACGATGATTCAAGGTCAGGATATTCGATAGGTGTTGCATTTTTACCTTTACGTCTTTTTCTAGGATTCACGATGCAAAAGTAGCAGTCCTTAACGTGGTCTTTTGGTTCTCGCCAGATCCTAGGTAGTGCAAATTTCATAGACCTCTTCTCACCTCGAAACCAACCTTCCAAACATATTTTTCAATAACTACAAGCAACATGTGGAGCCCATATCTTGTTTTGATTCCGAACAGGACGGTCGAAATATGCTTCGTAGGCTTCACAGAGAATGTGAGATGTATTTAGTTCGTATTTTACGTCTCGAACTTTAATAAATTGTCCACATACATATATAGCAAAATGCATCAGCATCATGTTTACACTTTCGCAACGACATTTTCAGTTATTCGGGACTTCCACAAAACACGTGATCGTTGTTTATCACTCGAGCGCCATCTAGAAGCACTGTCTGAAGGTAAAAAAACACAACTCTGATCGCGCGGTATTTTTGAATATAATTAAAACCATTAAAATTTATAAAAAAATTTTATATGAGTATTTTTACTGTAACTATTACAAAAGCAAACTTTAAACCAAAATAAGGAATTTTATTTTTGTTTTTGTTTATAATCAACCAGAAAATCATATGATAAACTTTAGGACGAAGAACAAAATTTTTTTTTGTTGACCCGTGTAATAAATTACTGTTAATGAGCCCAGCTGAAAGCCGTAAACGGCCACGTTGATAAATTTATCAGTTTCGGAGGCGCATATATTTGTTGATCTTGTGGTGTTAAATCAAAATATTTTGCTTGAATAATAAAATAAATACAATGCAAGTGTCAAGTTGAGTCAGCTGCTTGCCTTACGTTGATTTGAGAGTTATTTATATCGGCACTTTAAGGGGGGGATAAATGTTAACCGGCACTCAGGCCTCGGTGACACACACTCGTTTAAAGGATATTGAAAAACAAAATCTTGACAAGAGTAAGGTTAGTTTCGCCAACCGGACATTGAGAAATTGGCCCTTAGTGGTTTAAGAATAGTTTAGATTCACAATTTGGGATGATTTTTATATACTCCTTAAGGAAACCAAACTCAGCGGGCAGCTTCTCAGATTTCAAGAATTGAAAACTTTATTTAAATAAATTTTTTATATATTTTGTAGTCCTGCCTTATATCTGGAGAATCTGGAGCTGGGAAAACGGAGTCAACAAAATTAATTTTAAAATACGTATGCGCAGTAACTTCCAATGTATCAACATGGATTCAACAACAAATACTCGAGGCTAATACTATTTTGGAAGCATTTGGTAAGCTTTAACGTTTCTCACTGTCTTAATTTAGTGTTTTTTACCACATAGCATTCTCTTCAAAAAATCGACTTATAACCTTTGACCGATCAGGAGCTCGTAACACTTTAAGTTCTCTGGCAGCATGCCGAAAATGCAAGTTATGCTTTATTCGTTGCAAAATTTTATCTCATATCAAGTATTTCCAATTCTTCCTTATGTATTAGAATATGCAAGCGGTCTGGTAGCCCGCAGAAAGGGAGCGTATAAGCAGCGAGCAAAAAGTGGCAGGAATCGGTTGATCTTATTTGTATATGTATCTGGCGGCTCCAGCCTATAAACTGTGGGCTAATAGCAAGATGGTCTTACTTGATTATTTGCTTGGAATTTTAAAGAACCAAAAAAAATGTTTTGAATAAAATGGGCGTGTCAGTTAAGACTTGCAATTGTATTTATTTTTTCCAACACAAAAGGTCTAAACTTGACAGTTATATTAAAATAAATATTATAATGCTAATTTTGTTGCAAAAAATCATTGACACCCTCCAACTTTATCGTATACCATGGGAACAATAGATCAAACCGATTTCTTGAACACTGAGTAGAAAAACCCGGTCTCTCTATTATAAATCAGGATGATGATCTTTAATTAAGAACGTAATTTTTAAATTAATTGTTAAAAAAATAAAAATCAATGAGTGTTGGAACTCACGGGAAATGGGTTAGCACCTGTTTGCTGGTGTGTTTGTACCTGTATTATTGCTATGAGAAATTTTTCTTAAACATAAATAATATTTTATTGAATTTGGGTTAACTTTTTGAATGAAGGTTCATCATTCGTCATTTCTTTCTCTTATTAAAGAAGTCTGCTATGCTGAAAAGGCCGACTGCTAATTCATCCAGTTCTCGGACCATTTTTCTTTCTACCTGGGTATCGCTCAGTGCTTCGTGTCGCTCTCTTTCACACCTACGGAGATCCTTCTGGATGCGAACGTTCCTCTGGACTACCACATTCCAGTTCGAGTCAGATTCTAACATGTACGGCACCAGCTCTTCCACTGAGGGTAGAGGTGTTGCTCCTGCTAGATATCTCGACCAGTGGTACAGGTCATTCCCAGGATCTTCAGCACAGCCCTGACAGACCGGACATTGCGGCGTCTCCTCGTGCCTGTACTTAAATAAGTATTTCTAATACCCTCCGTGGCCGGTTAGGAACTGCGTCAGATGGAAGTTAAAAGATCCTCCTCGTCGTTCTTTCCACTCCTTGATTCTTGGGATAAGCCTATGCGTCCATCTACCTTTGGTTGAGAAGGTCCACCTGGCCTGCCACATGGCCAGGGACGCCTGTCTCTCTGACCTCCTAACAGCTTCAGACGGTGCGATGCCTCCCATAGACTCCCGCCAGGCATGGCATATGTCTTTCCGACATACTCGATATGAGGCTGGTAACACAGCCTGTTGTCCAGCATGACTCCGGGATCCTTAACGTATTGCTTTGATTTAATTCATAAATTCATTTTTTTTCCTGCTCATTATGAGAACTGCCTCTTTCTTGTGCTCTGCCAGTTCCAGGCTTGCGTCCCGCATCCATGATGCTATTATCTTAAACGCTCCATTAGCTGCCTCTTCTACTTCTCGAATATGTTTTGCCACCACTCTGTGGTAGGTGCAGTCTAAGTACTTCTTCAAACATCACGTTCCACAGAAGGGGTCCCAATACTGAGCCCTGTGGAACACCTGCAGTGGCGCTATATGGCTTAAGTCATCATCTGTATCGTACTCCAAAGTCCTGTCTGAAAGATAACTCGCTATAATTCTCATTAGGTAAGCCGGTATTCTAATTGTTCTTAGGGCATTCAGGGTGCGCGTCCAGCTCGCCGAGTTTTTGCGATGTCGACCACTGCCTTGATCGCGTCTACCGTTGACCGAACTTTGTAGAATCTTTATTGGGATTTCGAATTTGATAATTTTTACAGAACCTTTCCCGCCGTTTCAAGCAGAGAAATCGGTCACAAGCCCGAGGGTTCTTCGACTGGTTTGTCTCCTTTTGGCAGCAGAATGGTTTTCTGGACTTTCCATACTCTTGGGAATACTCCCTCCTGTAAGCAGCGTCCGCAAATTCCTGGCACTTCGCGGCGATTGCAAGCTTAAGCACTTTGTTTGGTATACCATCATGCCCTGGAGTCTTTTGGTCACCAATATGTCTGACTGCCGCAGTCACCTCGTCGGTCGTTACTGAACTTGTGTGTTCCGAGTCAAGCGTGGGGATTTCCATTTGCACCCGGGGGTGATGTGGAAACAGGGCCACTACGATTTTGCGTAGCAAACACTCCGCTTCGTAGGCAGCTGTTGTACATACTCGAGAAAACCTCAGGGTGGAGTGCGATTGCAAATTTGAGTGCTCGGTTGGGGATCCCATCTAGGACAGGCGACTTGCTCGGCTTCAACCTCGCTTCAGCGTGGCGAGCCTCATCCAGTGTGATGAGCTCAGCTTCAAGTGGGTTATATGATCATAGGATCTGATGTCAAGTATACACACATGTGACAGGTATTGTAAGCAAGTCAGTACATACATTGTTTTTTTTTGTTTTTTTTTTTGTTAAAAGCAGCAACATCAAAAACATTCATGGCGGTTATGTGGAAACAGAGGGAGAGGGTGTTAGAGTGTGAAGGTGTAAGAGGGGGAAAAGGATGGAGGGAACGAGCGTCTATGAAAAGCAGATGAGAATGCTAATTGATTCGCCCCCTCTGTCCTTAAGTTGAATACTATCATCCAATAATATAGGCTTGTCATTTAAATGTTTAGCGCCATCCCTTTCTAACCTTTGTTTATATATATATATATATATATCTGTTTTGAATATTAATCAAGTGCTAGAAAAATCTTATATCCTGCACTGACTTCAAAATCAATAAAAGAGGCGTTTTTGTTTTAAGTTGAAGACTTTATTTTATATTATTATTTTTATTTTCAATTAAATTCATAAATTCATCTACATTTATAATCACTCGCATCGTGACGGTCAAAGTGTACGCATGTGCCTGTGGATAGTTCTCATCAACAAACATAGAAAAACAAAGACAAAACAAAACAATTAACAGCTTTAAAAGTGCTTAAAGTCGGCAACTTGCTGATAACGTTCAGCAGGTACCGGTTGACTTTTCTGGCCGGTCAGCCAATCAGAAAAAGGCAAAATACCATTGCACACTTTCGGGCTTCAAAATATTAGTGAAGTGTTGCCTACTGTTGGGCACTGTTCAAAACCAAATTTTCGTGGTGCTTACTTTGAGGCTGCTCCCGAAAATTAAGTTATCGTCCCACTAGGGAATTGAATCCCTTCGCGGCCAACCTTGGCCAGCAGAATGGATATTGAAGACGCACCGAGTGGCAGTGCTGCGGGACCCGTCTCGTGGCAGATCGTCTCCCGGAAGTCAACTTCCCTCCGGAGAAAGCAGACGTCTCATGCAGTGAAGCGCATGAAATCTGCTACCTCTAAAAATCTTTCGGCCCACTCATCAACTGTGTCGGCATCATCTGGATCCGAAGTGAGCTCAACTGAGGACTGCGCAACCCGACGCAAGCCAGCCGCAAGTGCAGCTCTAAGCTCCAACAAGTTTGCGCTACTCGCCCAGAACAACGACTCTCAGTCAAATGCTGCAACCGCCGCAGCAGAGCCCAGCACCTCTGCACCCAAGACTCCCCCCATCTTTATCTCTTCTGTTGGCGACAACTCTGACATGCTAATCTTTATAATTGACACAATAAAAAGCGACAACTTCTCGTATAAAGCAGGTAGAGACGGTCAGGTTCGTGTCATGACCACCAGCATCGACGACTACAAAAAGTTAATCCGTGCACTAGAGTCAAGCAAGGTTGAATTTCACAGCTATAAGCTAAAAAACGAAAGAGCGTACAGAGCTGTCATCAGGCATCTACACCACAGTACCCCTCTAAGTCTCATCCGCGACGAAATAATCAAGCTTGGTCACAACGTGCGCCATCTCACCAATGCAAAACATAGAATCACCAAATCGGCATTGCCTATGTTCTTCATTGACTTGGAGCCAGCAGTGAACATCAAAGATGTTTTCTCCATCACTCGCCTGTGCAACGCCGTCGTTGTCATCGAGCCTCCCAGGAAAAGGAATGAGCTCGTACAATGCCACAGATGCCAAGAGTTCAACCACACCCAAAACCCGGGTTTGTCAACCCAATGTTGCAAAACCCCCCCTCATACTACACGCAGCCGGGTATGACGTAAGCTGGAGTTGCCAAAAACTCTGCAACCCTCAACGCTCCCTCTTACGACAACCCCAATGCTCCCCCAACGCAGCAAAGCGGCTCCTCCTATGCTCACTTGGAACAAATAATAAAACTTCTGCAGGCCCAAATGGAGCAAATGACACTCATGATGAACACGATTAAACGGAACAACGTTGACATCATGCTCGTCTCAGACTCAAACCCACCTTACCACGCAATCGTTTTTCATAATCAGCGGATACGACCTTCTCCAGGCAAACCAGCGGCAACGCCAGAGGTGGAGCTGCCATCATCATAAAATCGAAGCTGAAGTATGCAGAAAACTCGCCAACCCTACTTCCGTGGCTCCGGCATCCCTGAGCATTTTCACCCCCCTCGGAAACCTTACGATAGCCTCCTGCTATGCTCCTCCCAGAAACACAGTGGACACTCAATCTTTTCTGCAGATTCTAAGCTCGTTTGGCTCCAGATTCATCATCGGAGGCGACTTTAACGCTAAACACTCGTGGTGGGGCTCTAGGTGTAATAACCCGAAAGGAGTTGCCCTTTTGCCTTGCATAGGCATACTCAACTTGACCACCCACTCGTCCGGCCAACCAACATACTGGCCAACGGATCCCCAGAAGAGCCCTGACGTCCTGGATATTGCAATTTCCCGAGGAATAAACCACAGCAGAGTCCACACTGAAGCCGACTTTGACCTTTACTCCGACCACACTGCGGTCAAAGTCTGGCTGGACACCCCAGTCGAACTGATCAAGCGCACCACCAGGCTACTCAGCAAGAGCTCCAACATTGGCTCTTTTAAAACAATGCTTGAAGTGATTACTGAGCCCAACGCCAGCCTCAACAGCGGAGAGGACATCGACAAAACTGTGGAGAAGCTCACGCGTGACATCTGCGACTCCGCTTTCGCCTGCACACCTCCAGCACGGATCTGTCGAACCTCAGTAAGTCGGAAAAACATATTTACCCGCTCAGACGAAATAACAAACGCACTGAGAGAGAAGAGACGCCTTCGAAGAATTTGGCAGCAAACCCGCAACCCGCTGGACAAAAGGGCTTTCAACCGCTCCATCAAGGAGTTGAAATCACTTTACTACAATCTCCGAAACGACGCCACAGCTGATTTTCTACGAAACCTGGAGCCCAAAAACCCGGATCACAGCCTCTGGAACGCCACCAAATACCTGAAAAGGCCAACCATGAGGAAAGTTCCCATCCGGAGCTCTAATGGCACGTGGTGTAGGTCGAGTGCTGAAAAGGCTGAGGAGTTTGTTTCACATCTGGCAAATACCTTCACCCCCTTCAACACATGCTGCGCTGAAGAAGCTGACGCCACACAATCTTATTTGGACACTCCATGCCAAATGGCTCTCCCCATCTCCAGAGTCACGCCCGAGGTGCAAAGCGAAATTGACCGCCTAAAAACAACAAAAAGCCCAGGATATGACGGAATTGACTCTGTCACCCTTAAGTGCCTTCCTCCGAAAGTGATACAGCTGCTGGCTAACATCATCAATGGAATCTTTGACCTCTACCACTTTCCATCCCAATGGAAGTGTGCAGAGGTTATTATGATTCCGAAACCTGGGAAACCGGAACATGAAGTTGCCTCCTACCGTCCAATCAGTCTGCTGGCAATACTCTCCAAGGTATTCGAAAGACTACTTTTGGCTAGAGTGTTGCCACTACTGGACGAAGGCAAGTTAATCCCAGACCACCAATTTGGATTCCGGCAGCATCACGGCACACCAGAGCAATGCCATCGCATTGTCCAAGAGATCCTGTGCTCGATTGAGGAAAAAAATTTGTTCTGCGGTATTCCTGGATGTCAAGCAGGCATTCGATCGGGTATGGCACGCCGGCCTTCTCCACAAAATCAAGCTCCATCTCCCAGCACCTTTCTACCTAACCCTTAAATCCTACCTAACGGACAGATGCTTTTATGTAAGGTGTGAAAGCTCTCAATCGAGGAAAGAACGAGTTCAGGCTGGCGTTCCACAAGGCAGCGTGCTGGGTCCGATTTTATACACTCTATACACTGCTGATCTACCCGTGCTCCAACACGACCAACTCCTTGCTGCCTCCTACGCCGATGACACAGCCTTCATCGCCTCAGCAACGAACCACGCAGAGGCATCGGAAATCGTACAAATGCAGCTTGACTTGCTGCAACCATGGCTACTAAGATGGAACATCGCAGTGAATACGGAGAAGTCACTCCACATGACTTTTGCGAATCGTAGGCTCAACTGCCCACCAGTAAGCTTACTCGGTTCACCCATCCCAGTTGCGGACAAGGTGAGGTACCTGGGCCTTACCCTTGACAGGCGGCTGAACTGGCAGGCACATCTCAAAACCAAAAGGACGCAGTTAAACCTTAAGGTAGCCAAAATGAACTGGTTGCTCTGTAAACGCTCACAGCTAAGCACACGCAACAAAGTGTTGCTTTACAAAGCGCTGATAAAACCAATCTGGACATACGGCATCCAACTCTGGGGGACGGCAGCCGAGTCCAACATCGAAATCATCCAGCGCTTCCAGAGCAAGCTGCTCCGAAGGATTCTTGGTGCGCCTACCTACGTAAGAAACTCAGTGATACACAGGGACCTGGATGTACCCTCAGTTAGAAGTGAAAACCGTAAACTCGGAACCCGTCACACATCCAGACTTGAACGCCACAGCAACCATTTGACAATAAGCCTGCTAGACAACCCCAAGACCACCCAAGGCGGCTAAAAAGGAGCCATCCTCTGGACCTGCCATTCAGACCCGAGCCGCTTTGGTGACCCATCTCACCCTATTTGTATATTGTAAATAGTCTTTTTCACCCATAAATAGTAAAACTGTGACGTCCTTTCCCCATGTTATGTTACACCTTCACAACATTTGCTTATTGTCATTAGAGACAGATTGTAAATATACACGAACTAATAAAAAAAAAAAAAAAACAAATCTACATTTATAAGATATAACATATTTATTTTTAAATCTAGCATTTAAACATTTGATTCCTTATTGACTTAAACGTTTTTAACATGCTTTTATTTAACTTGACTTGTCTTTCTGTTTGGTTGTTTGTTTGTTTGTTTGTTTGTACTGGATTCTTGTTATCAAATTTTCAACAAGTTCCCGATTAGCTAGAGCTTTGAAATTTTCACCAAAGATGTGTTTCAGATGACAATACATGTTTTTAAAGTTTTTGGCATGATAAAATATTTAACACCATGCAAAAACCACGAAAACCGGGTTTCCCTTTTGATTAACATACTAATTTGACTAGTAAAATTGAAGAGGTCAGGTGGCATACCCAGGCCGAAAATCTTTGGTTCGATCTCTGACCGAGTTATATATCTTTTTTTATTCTTATTTTTTTATTATATAAAGTTTTTTAAACTATCGATTACATATGTAGGCAAGAAAGCGTAAAACAGCATGATTCAAAATTTTTTTTGATTTACTTGTTGCTCATTCTTTTGTTTAAATTTATATATTTTGTAATTTATCGTTCTAGTTGTCATACGCATACTGTAGTGAAAGCAACCACATGTATCAATTCTCTCTGTAGATGATCGCCATATTTGGAATTTACTAGTTGACAGTTTTCATATTCCAAGAAAAATTCACGATATTCCACAAGCAATTCATGATGCTCGGGAAAAATCATTTCTTTAAACTCATACAAAAAAACCATCGATTTTCTTCACAATTGCTTTAAATCCAATACCAGATATCTGCTCCATTTTTTATAGTTTACTTAACAAACGTTTATTTAAGACTGACTTAAAGGTTTTTCATGTCCTCGATGCATATCATTTTTATTAAGTGTAACATTCTTGTGATATGTTGATATTAAAGTATTGCCAACTCTTTTTTATTTCTATAGTCATATTTTTTTTTCATAATTTCAAACTATACATAAAATTAGAATATCCATGATATTATGGGTATTGACCTTGCACTAAAAATTTCATTTAATTTACATATAATATTAGAAAACTCTCAGTTTGAGGTATCTGAAAATAAAAATATTAATACTAGTATTCTTGAATAAAAAAATAATTAATTTTTTTAATAAATTTAATCATGTTTTTTTTTTTTTTTTAATTAAGTGGGGGTACATAATATTTTAAATTATAAATTTGAATGAATATCAAACACAACTTTATTCTCTATTAAATTGGTTTTAAACGATGCGTTGAACTATTCCAGTCAAAGGTGAATACTCTGCTAATCGATCATGCATAAGCAGGCAATATATCTTAGTATTTTTTTCACTTACAGTTTCTAGATAGATCGAAACTCTTACATCGATTGGCCCCGGTTTAACTGTTTCATTCTGATGTGACAAGTCTACAACAACCATTCGTGCTTTCTCTTTAAACTCTATAGGTGTTAGTAATGGCTCAGATTCCTTCATATAGTAGCTTGATTGAAATCCTGTATACATATCATACAAACTTGCATATCGTTCTCGCTTAAATTTATATTCATATCATCGTACGGCAATTTCTCCGAGTTAAGGTACACTTTTAAGTTCGTCAAATGATTATGTGTTAGTTTATCGTCCACTACAAAAGCTATTATCGCAAATCGAGGGCGTTCTCTATTAGCTGCTAGCTTAACATTCCAAACATGTTGTGTGCCTTCGGCTAATGTTGGATTCAGGTAACAATCCCAACTGCGGAATGCAAGTGGAAGTGAGCCTTCACTCTTAGTCAAACTAAACATTTGTAACTTCTTTTCATCACTCAGAGTTACATGTGGTATTTTCCATACAATGTTAGAAATATTTAGCTTATACTCCTTAGTTCCAATTTTAGTGTAGTATACATCTTCCATATTTTTAGTCATGAGTAATATCAATTCATGTTTACAATTTAGTAAGACCTTGTTATAATCTTCAGCAAATCCAAGTAAGTATTTAAGAGGTATAGAAAAATTAAAGTATCCGTTCGCCAGCTGTCTATCATACCCATTGACTCAGCCAGAATTCTCTAACATGCAGCTTTCCGTCTTGTTTAAGGAAGCATAGTTTTTTAAGGTTGTTGAAATACCAACAAATCGAGTACGGTCAATTTCAATTCCATTTAATTCATAGCGAACCTCGTCAATGAGATAAATCATACAATTGTTTTTAAGTTTTCCATCAACAGCAAGCGAGTTATCTGCCAAACAAATTGTGCCCTCAACATTAATAAAACTCTCACAAGGTAATACATGTAAGTCCTGATTCTGAATAGTAATCCTTGCTTCGTCATTGCTTTTAAATGCTTGTAGATAGGGAGAGTAACTATGATATTCTTTCTGATTATACTCTCATCCGAATAGACTTCTCTCGAACTTCACACACTATCATTATTTTTTTATTCTTAGACCCAGAGATCTAAAAAATAATTTGTTCTCAGGGTTATGTACTTTGTTCGTCCTTCTGTAGTAGAACTCAAAGTGTTCGCTGGGGGGTGGATAGCACACGTTTTTATTATTATAAATAATCATTATCGTCGCCTCAAGTTTAAGCGAAGTGTCACAACTTCTTTTCTTAAATTAACCAAGTTTCCGTTCTGATCAACGATCCGTATTATTAATGACTGTGTCTCGCTCGTATTAACTGGCAAATAAATAAGATTATTTGGTTTCTCACTCAATTTATATCCTGGCGGAACGGTGAGTGCAAACTCATGCAGAGCATGACTTGATACCTCATTAACATATGAGCCGCTAACTATGTTACATTCCAGACGAATCGTATTTACTTTCAAAATGTCAACAGGTTGATCTGATATATGCGATGCATTGGGGTTTAGTTCTCTTTAATTAAATCCAAATAATTCGCCGATAGAACGCTCTTTGTTAAAGTATATTGAATCTCTTTTAGATAAAATCATCACTTGAAGGGTTTTATTGTTGCTCTCGCTCACTAAGCTCATATGAGCCCACAGGTATTTCGAAAATATGCTCACCAGTATGGAATAAATTATTATCGTAGTCCACATTTGGAAACGAGTTATACATATGAAAATCAATTAAAGCACATTCGTAGCTCCTACTTCACTCAATGGGAGGATGATAATTAGCTATTAAAGTCGAGTTATTAGCCGTCAACGTCAGTGTTGTTGTCATTTCGAAAGATTATTGATAAGTGAATGAATAAAGTAGTAGGGAACTGGTGGCTCTACCCCAGGAAGTAGCTGTCACTTTAATTAATTTATGACCCCATTAAGTTATATGATCCCTTTTTTTTTGACAATTTTATCACCCCCCCCAATACTATCATTTCTGACCCCACTTTAAATAGAAGCAAGCCACGACATGCATTGTTATTGTCAAGAGCAACAACGACAACAGCATCCTTGAGAATCAGTGATAATATGATCGGGTGTCAAGTGTGCTCCTGTTTTAAGTGCGTTGCCTTGAACATGTGCAAGCAAGCCTCAACATACATTATTTTTGCCAACAACAAAAACAACAACATTCATGTGGGTTTATGAGCAAGGAATCTGGTGTCAAGTTGTGAAAATCAGTTTTGGCTATGTAACCAAGTTGTATTAGAGTCAAGGGTGCTTCTGTTTGACAAGCAAGCCATAAACATTTATATTTATGGTTGTGATAATGACAGGATCAGTTTTAGCTATTTAAGCAAATAGTGTTAGAGTCAAGTATGCTCCTGTTTTAAATACGTTGCTCTGCACACGTGCATTGTTATTGTCAAGAGCAACAACAACTACAACCTTCGTGGGGGAGATTTGGTAAGTTTAAGCAATATTAAATGTCTATTGCATAACAAGTGTTAATTTTTCGAAAGGTAATTTTATACTAAATTGCATATTGCATATACATTTGAATTTTATAAATATTTTAATTCATGATTTTAGATATTAATAAATCTCTAACAAATCTCTAAGACTATTCCATGTAAGCGTGCAAAACCGTCCCTAACAAGAGAGGTGCCACCTAGTTCGTTTAACCATAACTATTATTCGGAGTCTTTAATAGGTCAATTTAAAAGAAACTTATATGTGGCAAATAAACATAAAAAAATCTTATTTTTAGGTAACAAAATTGCATGGTCGAGCAGTGGACAGTTTGTTGTAAATTTAACAAAGTTATTGCAGCAAACCTTTTTTTATAAGGTGGCAGCTTTTGCGGTGTTTGTTAGGTGTGTGAATGCCTACAGTAAGTAGCCGGCGCTCAACCTTTTCTTTCGCCAACTCTTCTTTTCTAAGCATGTCAAGCAAAAGAAAACTTCAAGAGGCATTTCTATTTAATTTCACTTTTACTTTTGCACTTTTAAAATATAAACAAAACAGATTTGCTATTAACGAAATACGTAGAACAGCTGTTCAAGCAAGCTATCACGGCAGGGCTGTCAAGCAACATGAGTTACTTGGCGGGCAAAATATTAAATATTAATTTTGTATAATAATTACCAGAGGTATGACCTAACATATTTTTATTTTACCAATTATTAAATATAACACTAATGCACTGTGGCCAACCTTGAAAACAATGACAACAAGTGGAAACGTTGCAGTCGGACGCAACCGACTGCGGTATACTCGATACCAGTATTAAAAATTTTGATGGCCATCCATGTGGGATGTTAATTGATATCTTCATACCAAATTTGGTGACTCTAGCTCGAAGTTTGTATAAAGTGGTGAAAGGGGGGCTAGGGGCGGTATGGGTGGAATTGCATCCAAATTTTTGATGCAGATCTTTGTGGAATGTCAATTGCTATCTTCATACCAAATTTGGTGACTCTAGCTCGAAGTTTGTATAAAGTGGGAAAGGGGGGCTGGGGGCGGTATGGTTGGGCGTGGCATCAAAATTTTTGCTGCAGATCCTTGTGGAATGTCAAATGCTACCTTCATACCAAATTTGGTGACTCAAGCTCAAACTTTGTAAAAGGTGGGGAAAGGGGGGCTGGGGCGGTATGGTTGGGCGTGGCATCAAAATTTTTGCTGCAGATCCTTGTGGAATGTCAAATGCTACCTTCATACCAAATTTGGTGACTCTAGCTCAAACTTTGTAAGAGGTGGGGAGAGGGGGGCTATGGGGCTGGTGGCGGTATGGTTGGGCGTGGCATCCAAATTTTTGCTGCAGATCCTTGTGGAATGTCAAATGCTACCTTCATACCAAATTTGGTGACTCTAGCTCGAAGCATGTAAAAGGTGCTGATAGGGGGGCTATGGGGCTTGGGGCGGTATGGGTGGGCGTGGCATTCAAATTTTTGCTGCCGATCCATGTGGGATGTCAATTGCTATCTTCATACCAAATTTGGTGACTCTAGCTCGAAGTTTGTATAAAATGGGGAAAGGGGGGCTGGGGGCGGTATGGTTGGGCGTGGCATCAAAATTTTTGCTGCAGATCCTTGTGGAATGTCAAATGCTACCTTCATACCAAATTTGGTGACTCTAGCTCAAAGTTTGTATAAGGTGGGGAAAGGGGGGCGGAATGGTTGAGCAAAGCTCCAAAACTTTGATGCAATTCTTTTGGGGTTGTTGCCAGCTATCTTCCTACCAAATTTGGTGGCTCTAGCTCCACTACTCTGGAAGATACACGCATTCCCGTTTTTGACTTAGCGTTGGGGCAGATGGGGGTGGCTAGGGCGGTATTGGTAGGCGTGGCATCCAAACTTTTGATGCAGTTTTTGGGGGGTCATCATCACCTATCTTGGCACCAAATTTGGTGACTCTAGCTAAAAAACTGTGGGAGATATAGGCTTTTCTGATTTCAAAATGCGGGGGGGCTGGGGGCGGAATGGGTGGGCGTGGCTCCAAAACTTTGATGCAATTCTTTTGGGGTTGTTGCCAGCTATCTTCCTACCTAATTTGGTGGCTCTAGCTCCACTACTCTGGAAGATACACGCATTCCCGTTTTTGACGAAGCGTTGGGGCAGATGGGGGTGGCTAGTGCGGTATTGGTGGGCGTGGCATCCAAACTTTGGACGCAGTTTTTGGGGGGTCATCATCACCTATCTTGGCACCAAATTTGGTGGCTATAGCTGAAAAACTGTGG
Source organism: Scaptomyza flava (assembly GCA_030179655.1). Lineage (NCBI taxonomy): Eukaryota > Metazoa > Arthropoda > Insecta > Diptera > Drosophilidae > Scaptomyza > Scaptomyza flava. The sequence continues at coordinate 46,124,048 of JARNME010000012.1, forward strand.
GAGATATAGGCTTTTTTGACTTTAAAATGCGGGGGGTCTGGGGGCGGAATGGGGGGCGGGGCTCCAAAATTTTTGATGCAGTTTTTTTGGGGTTGCTAGTAGCTATCTTCTCACCAAATTTGGTAGTTCTAGCTGTCAGGATGTGCGAAATATGTGGATTTATCGGTTTTGAGTTATCGAATTATCGATTTGCCAGCCCCCCCGTTATCGTAGAACCCCCATCTTGACACTTTAATTTACTATCCCATAGATAAAGAGAATTGGTCAGTTTGAAGTCTCTAGCTTGAAGGGTGTGGAAAAAAGTTGCGTTCATACAGACGGACAGACGGACAGACACCATGACGGACATTGCACAAACCCAATATACTCTTTACCTTCGGTATCGAGTATAAAAATAGCAAATACATTTTAGGCAATTTTTAGTTTTCAAAGGTTGCAACTCTTTTTGGCCATTTTCGGTTTACGTATTTTCTCCGAAAATTTGACCGAAAAATGAAATCTCCCAAACTACGGTTTTGTTTTAGAGATTAGAAAACCTGCTCGAGCCAAAATCTCTAGAGATTTCTGGCTTACCCCTGAACATATCTGTTTTGATTATTAGTCAAGTGCTAGGAAAATCTAATATCCTGCGTTGACTTCAAAACGAATAAAGAGGTACTTTTGTTTTAATAAACCATCAGTAGCCCTCGAAAATTACAAGTGTAACTTTTAAAATTTTTCTTCCGTGTATTAAAACGTTAGTGCTATTAAAACCCAAAAATTAAAAATAAAAATTAAAATGTCTATAAACGCAAACAACAACGTTGTCTACTCCACCACCGCAGCGAACGACTTAGCTGAGATTTTCAGCACAGAAACGAGACCCCACACTCTAGGATCGCAAACCACTACTGCCACCGCCACCATCACATACAAAGCCACCACCCTTATGAAAATATTTAACGCCACCTTCCCCAACACACCCTTCAACACGTCATACGTCAACACGCCCAGCATCGCCAACTACACCAAAACACACCCATCGCCACCAGCTACACCAACGCCTACAACAAAACACCCTACGCCGCCACCAACATCATAGCCGCCACTCCCAATGCGACGACAAAGTGGTGCAACACATGTAAGTTAATGTACTTTTTTCAAAGTGGAATAGACATTTAAGGTCCAGTATACATAAAATGCGTGTTTTCATACCCCTTAATAGTGCTGTGAAGCAGATTTCAGAGGGATTTAAAAACCGCATTATTACTCTAGCATTTGAGAATAAGTGTTATGAAATTCTTGATCCCCAGGAATTCCTCACTGATGCCTCATCGGAGCTTATTCCAATAATAGCCAATGTTTTGTCTTTACACACATCGTGTAGATAAACTTTGAGTTATTTGCGGAATACATAAAATTCCAGCAAGACGAGATCGTGATGCAAGTCAAGTCGCATCAAACACCTATGTCTGTTCTAACTGCTGGAAGAAATATAGAAGAAGTCTATAATCAGCATGCTGAACTCATCCGTCAAAAAATGGATGAGTTCCAAGAAAGGGACAGCGGATGGACTATGTCCCAAATAATAAGATTTGAGTGTAATGTTAATAAATACACTCCTTTAAAAGTTTCAAATTATATTGAAACTCCAAAGGTGTTGAGAATAAAAAAGGCGATTGTAAATGAGGGCTTTAATATCAGCCCTTAAAGCTCCACGCAACACCAACCATGCTGATAGATGTTCGAGCTATAAAGTGAATATTGACAACTAAAATATCTATGTTAGTGAAACACTTACATTAGATTTTGAGGAGTTGGAGTTTCCGCTTCCGCTTACACAAATCAAAGTGCTCGAAAAACGGAACTCCACTATCAGTATCAACGTTTTTGGATTCGATGAGGAAAAGGGAAAAGTGGTTGGCACGCTATATTTAACGGAGAATGAACGCAAAAAGCATATAAATTTATTGCTTTTTGAGAGCGATGGAAAGGCTCATTTTGTATGGATTAAGAATTTATCAAGGTAAGATTCATAATTTTAAAACTTTTTGATAACTTATAGTACTAATAAATTTTCTTTTGTTTTTAAACTTTTAGACTGGTTCGCTCACAGGTAACCGGATATGTTAATAGCCTTTTCTTTTGCAACACCTGCCTCAACTTCTCACACAACGAGAAGTTATCTATGAAGCACCGGATGATTTACGGAAAGATGGATCTACGCTACCAACGGAAGAAAAAGCAAGTCTGAAATTTAGGAATTTTGATCGTAGTTTAGATGTTCCGTTTGTAGTGCATGCAGACTTCGAATGCATACTAACCCCCCTCAATTCAAAAGTGAGTGAGAATGTTACAGCTACATCATTGCATGTGCCTATAGCATTCTCGTATTGTATTAAGTGCTCGTTTGACCCATCCTTAGATAAGTTTGTTTTAGAGACTGGTAAGGATGCCGGTGTCAAATTTGTCACATCTCTCATTAGAAAAGTAAGTGAAATTTACACGACCTACCTCTCTTATATTAAACCTATGACATGAATGCAGAGGAGGAAACCAGTTTTCGATATGCAGTTGCATGTTGCTTTTAATAACCTGCAACAATAACCTTGCCACTAATAACAGTATTTGTGATCCTATACGTGAGTCCTCCGGTCCAACAGCTAGTGTGCCTATTGACTCTACTGGCGTTACAATTGGGGCACACAAGCCCCTGGTTGTTGTGCCACTAAATAAATTTGTTTTTGTTTTTAGGCTGGCATCCGATACGTCATCGGATGATGTTGCAGCATATGTTAAAAGTCAAATCGATTCCCCACTTATTGTTGTTGAAAAGTTTAAATTTAAACATGCCAGAATTATATCTTCTTTCAAGTTGGGTGTACCGCCTGAACTTTTTTCGACAATTTGCTCTGAAAAGTTTTGGCCGCCGCAGCTTGTCGTTAAGGAGTATACGAATAGGCGAAATAATGACAATAATGGTATTAGGATCAATAGCACACCGCCTGTTGGCCATCCTGTTGCCTCCACCTCGGCGGCAAAAAACTAACTGATGTAATTAGCTTGGCCTATCAAAATGTTAGACGCCTTAACACTAAACTGGCTAAATTATATATTAACAGCTTATCTTTAGATTCTCAAATAGTTGCACTTACTGAAACCTGGTTAAAACCTGATATTTCTGATTACTCCATTTTTCCTTCTAAATATAACTTGTACAGATGCGATCGCACTTCCCGCAAAGGGGGTGGTGTTCTCATTGCTGTTGACTCCTGTATTTCCTCTGAACAGATTCTTTCTCAGCATCTTCCGGACATCGAGTTTTTATGTGTTAATATATTATTTAACAGCCGTTCACTTTATGTTACTTGCTCTTATATTCCTCCTCAATCTGATATTAACATTTACTCATCCCATCTGAGTGCCCAGCAACTTGTTTCGTAATTTTTGAGAGATATGGATAATCTGATAATGGTTGGTGATTTTAATCTGCCACATGTTGTATGGTCTGTGAATGACACATCTTCGGCGGTGTTACCAGTCACTTCTGATGATTTTATCGATGGCCTACTGGAGTTAGGCCTATCGCAAGTTAACAGGTTGAATAACTGTAGTGGTAGACTGTTGGACTTAATATTTGTTTCGGACTCTGATTGCAGTGATGCTAGTAGAATACCCTTTCTAGTGCTTCCGGAAAATTCCTACCATCCAACCTTAGAACTATCCATCGAAATTCTTAACCCTATTTCAACCCTACTTCAACAACACGTTGCTTTTGTAAAACTAACTTTACTAAATTAAATTATCTTCTTCAGCATACTAATTGGTCTGGGCTTTATTCTTGTACTGATATATACAGGGGTGTGCCAGCCATCAAAACCAACCGAATTCCAACCTAAAACCAACCTCGAGCTGGTTTTAGGTGTGCCAGAGCAGAGTTCGAGATGGTTTTGAAAACTCCACAAATTTGGTCAGAGATTTGGTTAGTTTAAGCAATATTAAATGTCTATTGCATAACAAGTGTTAATTTTTCGAAAGGTAATTTTAAGCTAAATTGCATATTGGAAATACATTTGAATTTTATAAATATTTTAATTCATGATTTTAGATATTAATAAATCTCTAACAAATCTCTAAGACTATTCCATGTAAGCGTGCAAAACCGTCCCTAACAAGAGAGGTGCCACCTAGTTCGTTTAACCATAACTATTATTCGGAGTCTTTAATAGGTCAATTTAAAAGAAACTTATATGTGGCAAATAAACATAAAAAAATCTTATTTTTAGGTAACAAAATTGCATGGTCGAGCAGTGGACAGTTTGTTGTAAATTTAACAAAGTTATTGCAGCAAACCTTTTTTATAAGGTGGCAGCTTTTGCGGTGTTTGTTAGGTGTGTGAATGCCTACAGTAAGTAGCCGGCGCTCAACCTTTTCTTTCGCCAACTCTTCTTTTCTAAGCATGTCAAGCAAAAGAAAACTTCCAAGAGGCATTTCTATTTAATTTTACTTTTACTTTTGCACTTTTAAAATGTAAACAAAACAGATTTGCTATTAACGAAATACGTAGAACAGCTGTTCAAGCAAGCTATCACGGCAGGGCTGTCAAGCAACATGAGTTACTTGGCGGGCAAAATATTAAATATTAATTTTGTATAAGAATTACCAGAGGTATGACCCAACATATTTTTATTTTACCAATTATTAAATTTAACACTAATGCACTGTGGCCAACCTTGAAAACAATGACAAAAATAGCAAATACATATTAGGCAATTTTTAGTTTTCAAAGGTAGCAACTCTTTTTGGCCATTTTCGGTTTACGTATTTTCTCCGAAAATTTTACCGAAAAATGAAATCTCCCAAACTTCTGGCACACCTACGGTTTTGTTTTAGAGATTTGAAAACCTGCTCGAGCCAAAATCTCTAGAGATTTCTGGCACACCCCTGATAAACTGCTATTGCCATACTTTAATAATATATCACCTTGGCTTACGAAATAAACCATCTTGGTTTACGAAGGAACTATCGAAATTGAAAAACGCAAAGACAAGATCATATAAAAATTTTAAAGAATCAGAGAACTTCTTTAGATTTGTCTTCGTATTTAGTAGCAAAATCTAGTTTTCTTTCTGTTAACACATCTTGCTAGAATAATTATCTTAATCGTTGTAGACTTAACTTTACACGTGACCCTAAACAGTTTTATAAATTTGTTAACTCTAAACGTAAGATTTCTTGCTTGCCATCCTCAGTATACCTAGATGATACAAAAGCAAGTTCTGATCAGGCAGTAGCCGATCTATTTGCTGAGTATTTTCAATCAGTATACTCATCGAATATGTGCAGTAGTAGTAATTCCTATCCTTTTCAAGTTCAAACGTCAAATTGCATACATGTCCCAGTAGTTACTGAGTTTTCGCTCCTGAGTGAATTGAACTCTATTAAATCTGGCTACTTGTCTGGTCCTGATGGAGTGCCAGGTTGTATTCTTAGATACTGCGCGGATTCTCTTTGTGCGCCATTAAATAAATTATTTAACTTGTCTGTTGATTCAAACGTTTTCCCTGATATATGGAAGGAATCCTTTATAATTTCACTCCATAAAAATTCTTCAAAATCAAACGTTAACAAGTGGAAACGTTGCAGTCGGACGCAACCGACTGCGGTATACTCGATACCAGTATTAAAAATTTTGATGCCCATCCATGTGGGATGTCAATTGCTATCTTCATACAAAATTTGGTGACTCTAGCTCGAAGTTTGTATAAAGTGGTGAAAGGGGGGCTGGGGGCGGTATGGGTGGAATTGCATCCAAATTTTTGATGCAGATCTTTGTGGAATGTCAATTGCTATCTTCATAACAAATTTGGTGACTCTAGCTCAAAGTTTGTATAAAGTGTGGAAAGGGGGGCTGGGGGCGGTATGGTTGGGCGTGGCATTCAAATTTTTGGTGCAGATCTATGTGGGATGTCAATTGCTATCTTCATACCAAATTTGGTGACTCTAGCTCGAAGTTTGTGTAAAGTGGGGAGAGGGGAGCTGGGGGCGGTATGGTTGGGCGTGGCATCCAAATTTTTGCTGCAGATCCTTGTGGAATGTCAAATGCTACCTTCATACCAAATTTGGTGACTCTAGCTCGAAGCATGTAAAATGTGGTGAAAGGGAGGCTATGGGGCTTGGGGCGGTATGGGTGGGCGTGGCATTCAAATTTTTGCTTCCGATCCATGTGGGATGTCAATTGCTATCTTCATACCAAATTTGGTGACTCTAGCTCGAAGTTGGTATAAAGTGAGGAGAGGGGGGCTATGGGGCTGGGGGCGCTATGTTTGGCCGTGGCATCCAAATTTTTGCTGCAGATCCTTGTGGAATGTCAAATGCTACCTTCATACCAAATTTGGTGACTCTAGCTCAAAGTTTGTATAAGGTGGGGAAAGGGGGGTGGAATGGATGGGCTAGGCTCCAAAACTTTGATGCAGATTGTTGGGGGTCGTTGCCAGCTTTCTTCGAACCAAATTTGGTAGCTCTAGCTCCACTACTCTGGAATATACACGCATTCCCGTTTTTAACGAAGCGTTGGGGCAGATGGGGTTGGCTAGGGCGGCATTGGTGAGCGTGGCATCCAAACTTTTGATGCACTTTTTGGGGGGTCATCATCAGCTAAATTGGCACCAAATTTGGTGGCTCTAGCTCAAAAACTGTGGGAGATATAGGCTTTTTTAACTTTAAAATGCGGTGGGTCTGGGGCGGAATGGGAGGCGTGGCTCCAAAATTTTTTATGCAGTTTTTTGGGGGTTGCTAGTAGCTATCTTCTTACCAAATTTGGTAGTTCTAGCTGTAAGGGTGTGTGAAATATGCGGATTTATCGTTTTTGAGTTATCGAATTTATCGATTTTCCAGCCCCCCAGTTATCGTAGAACCCCAATCTTGACACTTTAATTTACTATCCCATAGATAAAGAGAATTGGAAAGTTTCAAGTCCCTAGCTTGAAGGGTGTGGAAAAAACTTGCACACATACGGACGGACAGACGGACAGACACCATGACGGACATTGCACAAAACCAATATACTCTTTACCTTCGGTATCGAGTATAAAAATTATAGGGGCATATCCAAATTGTCTGCCATACCAAAAGTCTTTGAAAAAATTATATGTTCTCAACTGCAACACGGATGTAGTTCGATTATATCGCCTTATCAACATGGTTTTGTTAGGCGTATATCTACTACCACTAACCTTCTTGAATTCACTTCGCTTGTTATCAAAGCGTTTCAGGAAAAAATGCAAGCTGAGGTTGTTTACACCGATTTTAGTATGGCATTTGATTCTGTAAGTCATTCTCTGTTGCTTAAAAAATTAAATATTATTGGATTTCCTTCAAAACTTTCATTGTGGCTTTCGGAGTACTTGATTGGCCGAACACAAAAATTTGTTTTTCAATCTTCTGTATCTTAACCTATTTTTGTTACCTCTGGTGTACCCCAGGGTAGTCACCTTGGACCTTTGCTATTTAATTTGTTTATTAACGATCTCCCAGCTGTTATTACTAACTCTTTTGTATATATGTTTGCTGATGATGTGAAGCTATGTTTCACCTATAATGATGCTTCCCTGTGTAATTTTCAAAGTCGGATTTGGGTGCTTTGTCAGCCTGGTGTCTTTTTAACATACTCAATCTAAATTATTCAAAATGTAAAGTCATGTCTTTTTGTAGAAGCACCCCTCACCCCCCCCCCCCCCCCCCCCCTGCTCACTACTTGCTTGATGATTCACCACGTGACCGCGTGTTTGAAATTAAAGATTTAGGCATTAATCTTGATCCTAAACTAAAGTTTGACGCTCATATTTTGTCCATGGTCAATAGGCCATTAATGTCTTTGGCTTCATCAAGCGGTGGTCGAAAGAGTTTAATGATCCCTACACCACTAAAACGCTTTATACATCCCCAGTGGGTTCCTGGAGTAGACTTACCCCCGTATTCAAGTAGACTCCTTTTGATTAATCTTCCCTCCCTGTTCAACCCTAGAACTATGCATGGAGTATTATTTATTACTAACCTACTTAATGGTGAAATCGACTCATCAGTTCTATTGAGTCGAAATAAATTTCATGTCCCAATTAGATCTTCACGTAATTTTTTACCCCTTAGCCTTGATCGGTGCTTCAGCAACTATTTAATTCATGAACCATTTCGTGTTATATGTTCTGACTATAACAAATTTTATTCTCTTGTCTCCTTTGAGACCTCAACTCCAGTACAAGAAAGATCGATCCTTTTTTGCTTAATCTTATCGTAACGACTTATTACTAATCTAACGCAGGTCTGATCGGGTTTTTCTGGGTTTTTCCCAATCCTCGCAACAAATAATGGACTGCTCAATTTTTTATTGAATTTCCCAGAGCTTTAACGTTAACTTTTAATTATATTTTTAGATTTATATATAATTCTATATACTATACCTAATTTAATAATTTTAACTATTTTTAATTTAAATTAAATTTGATTTCATTTAAATGTCAGCTGCTCTTAGCTGCCTATAAATAAAAATAAATGCAAGAAAATTCTAGGGGCCGACCGAGGACGTGATTATTGCCATTTAACGGGCCAGTACAGGGGTCCAGCCCATAATGTTTGTAACATTAAATTTCAAATTGCACCTTTTGTCCCCGTTTTTTTTTCACAATTTTTCGCGATATGACTCCCATCTCTTCGTTAGGGAACTAAACAAATTGGAGGGTGATTTTAAAGTACTCCCTCTGAATAAGGATTTGTATATATCACTCTCCAAATTTACATACATAGCAAAAGACATAACAAAAAATTTATAAAATTAGATTTTTAGACACGTTTTGCTTTATAGCAACCAGCTTAGATGCTTTAAGTAGTAATCTAAGTACTGAATTTTTCGAGAGCGTTAAGAGTTTTTATCCCTCTGAGGAGGAGTTTAACTTATTGCGTAGAAAGGGAGTTTTTCCATATGAGTTTTTGGACTTTTTTAACTGTTAAACAACGCAGTCTATGGGAAGACAATGGAGAACGTTGAAAAACGTAGGGATGTTAAAATTGTTACTTCGTGAGAAACCACATCATGCAATCGTTTAGGTGCACGTTCGCTTATTGCAAAGGCTAGTTTTCACAACTCTGCGCAATTTGCTGAAGACATGTATGCTATTCAAAAGAAGCGGCTCCATAATGTTTATGACAAGCCAATGTACTTAGGGTTTACAGTTTAAGAACTCTCCAAATGGAAGATGTATGATTTCCATTACGATTATATTAAACCAAAATTTCAAGGAAAAGTCACATTAAATTATATGGATACAGACTCGTTTATATATTCAAAACAGACCAGGGGTTTTTATGCAGATATTGCTGAAGATGTAGAAATGAAGTTTGATACGTCCTAATACCCTGAAGAGTTAGCAAAGTTATATGGGATTAAGAGGTGCAATAAAAAAGTCTTGGGTATGATGAAGAATGAGAACTGTGGCAAACGAATGCTGGAGTTTGTTGGTCTCAGAGCGAAAATGTATTCACTGTCTCTTGAGGGGGGTGGCTGTGTTAAAAAATCAAAGGGTGTAAAGAAGACTGCATTAGATAAGCTTACTATAAATAGTTATAAAGAATGCCTTTTTGATAATAAGATTTTTAATAATGAAATGATGTTGTTTAGATCTAAGATCCACAGCTTGTATACCCATAAAATAAAATAAAATCTTTAGGCTCTAATGACGATAAAAAATAAATATAGTTTAAAAAACACGCTTTTAGAGCATATCAAACTAAAAAGTTAAAAATAATTTTTCAAATAAGCTTAAAACAATAATAAATGATAAATACTAGCATTATTATAAAAAAAAGCGTTGGGCGCTCGATGTACGAGGAATATGGACAAAGCGCCCCACGCTTTTTTTACAATAATGCTAGTATTTATAATTTATTATTGTTTTTTAGTTTTTTTAAACTATATTTATTTTTCACTTTTTAGTTTTATTAATTATTGAAAAAAAAGTAAGTTCTAGTGAACATGAACATGGTGCAGATTTAAAAAAAAAAAACAAACAATTTTTTTTTTCGGCCGAGGACGGGATTAGAACCCACGATCGGTGAGTCCGGGAGCGAAGACCCGCGCCTTAGACCGCTCGGCCAACGAACGAACTTGAGGTAGTGGGATATACTGACAGTAATAAGCCACTTGCTTATAGTCCAAAGGAGAGTTACATACAAACATACATACAAGTTAAGCAGTCAGGACGACTACCGTGAATGTTTATACCACCTTAATGCTATTCCTGCAATGTTGCAATCTCAAACGTAGTCGCGATTAATTCTTTTTTAGTAAAAACCAGAATTCGTTTTAAGTATTCAGTTTATTTTATAATTTTAAAGTATCAGTTTCGGCCGCTCAACTTAAACTGATTTCCACTCGCTCCCAAGCAAGCTCTCGTCGGCTCGCCGTCGGCCGGCATTTTGTATCGTGTCGATACATCGGCGTGCGATGTAGTAGCCGAGTTGTGACGTTTGTAATTTGCTGACTCTGTGAAATGTTGCCAATGGTAGTTGGTGACAGCAAGAGGTGGCCGAAGAGCATCGCTGGAACCGGGTGTTAACTCCTCCCCACTACAAGATCTGCGTCCCGCAGATCATAAAACTTTGACTTTTGCTGACGTGGCCCGTGGCGAAAATCCCAAGGCAAGGTTTGATGCAAATGGGATGCCTCTCGTTGACGTCAGCTTCTATATTATTCTCAGACATGGTCGAAGGTTTCCTGAGTTATTGTAGGCTGAAGTTGTGGACGTACTCTACTCGTGGCCGGTTGCAGTCGCGTTCGTTGGGGCAGCCGGTCAGCCATCAGATTTTTTCAGGTCTAACTGCTGTAAATCCTTATCTTGGCGAACTGATGTATTCCCTATGGATGAGCAAGGCAGCGAACGACTCTCGGCCAGCTTTTTAAATTCCGGTGATATTTGGTTCCACGTTCATTTTGTCGATGATCATGTTGCGTTGCTGTATTAATTGGTGTTCAGCATCGAAGAGCCGTTTATTTTGATTCGTTGATTGTCGTATTTAGCAAGAGACTCCTGGGACCGTAAAATAGCGTTCCAGTCTGATGAGTCCGGTGATCTTGCTTTTCATTTCACGCCGACCCCAACCAGTCAACCTGGAAATCCCCTCCAATGCATCTTGAAGGTAATGGTCTGTTAATGTTTTGATCCGGGAACCGCCTTCGGTGTTGCTTCTTTCCGCAAATCGCCAAAGATATCCTTTTTAGCCAAGTCAATGACAAGGGCCAATTCGAACATTCCACTATCGTGCCAGACGAAGCCTTGTTGTAGGGGAGCCACAGTGCCTCGTATTTAAAATGTACATGGTGACCGCCGTGTAAATCAGGAGCATGCTTATGAAATAGTGTACAGTGTGTTTTTATGTTATAGTGTGTTTTTATACCCTTAACCCATAAAATGGGTAAATAAGGGTATAATGGTTTTGTGCAAAAGTATGTAACAGGCAGAAGGAAGCATCTCCGACCCTATAAAGTATATATATTCTTGATCAGCATCAACAGCCGAGACGATATAGCCATGTCCGTCTGTCCGTCTGTCTGTCCGTCTGTCCGTCTGACCGTCTGTCCGTCTGTCCGTCTGTATGAACGCGTGGATCTCAGAGACTACAAGAGCTAGAGACTTCTGATTTTGTATTTAAGTTCTCCTATACCATGAGCAGAACAAGTTTGCTTCAAATTATCGATAACTATTCTGGTTTCCGATATACACATAATATCGATAACAATTAAATATCGAATTTGGAAAATCTAAAAATGAGGGTTGAAGTAATGGATAATGATAGAACTTTTCTGAAAATTTCGTCCAAATCGGTTGAGAAACACCGGAGATATTGAACTTAATCGATGGAAGCTAAGCCAGTATACCAAAGTCTTATATAAATTAAATATATTTATTGCAACTGGGTTCAGGGTATCTTCTAGTCGGGCTCTCCCGACTAGAGCCTTCTTACTTGTTTATATTAATTTGTTATAGACTGGTTGAAGCAAGGCAACTTTGCAAAAGAGCCGTGCATTAATAAAATGATAAAAATGTGGAACCTTATGGTAATAATTCAATAATGTGTTATCTTATTTCATGTTCGATAAATTCTGTGTATTTATAGTGTGATTAATTGAGGAATTTAAAAATGTGTAATGTTATCTTATGTTTAATATGTTGTTGTGTGTTTTTGTATTTACTTATTTTCTAGGTATGATTTTAATACATTTTTTGTGGATAAAATTTTAATATTATTTTTGTATAATTTTGATATTTTTATAATAATAATATTTTTAATGTAAATGGCTAATGCAGGTATGTGAAACGTCTTCTAAGATCAATTCCTCAAATCTGATTTATGAAAAATTTTCCCCGACCTAGTTTTAATCGTAACTCTTCTATCCTCCTGTATTATTTCCGGTTTGAATCTCTGCTTCTCTTTAGTCTTAATCTGTTTATTAGCAACAAACACCTTGTCGCCCTGGTTATAAGGAATAGGCTCTGCTCTGTTTTTATTGCGCGTAAGATTAGTCGACATTTGTTTACACTGGAGTAACCCCCTAATATCCTCAAAGGTTTGTTGTTTAAAATTTGCTAAGCCTTGGTAGTTAATTCTGGATGTACGATTGAAAAAAACGTCGACAGGCTTCCTTTTCGTCACAGAGTGGACAGAATTATTGTATCTGTCCACCGCTATTGGGACCAATTCACTGTCTTTGAAATTTGGATATTCGCTTTTTAAACATCTAAAAATTTCCAAAAATGTGGAATGGAATTTTTCAATCTGACCATTGACCTCGCTTTTTTGAGTTGGTGTATAATATAATTCGATTCCCAAGGCCTTAAGGTAGTTCAAAACCGTCGGACATAGAAGGCCTCTCTCATTATCGGATACCATTATTTTCGGGACTGTAAAATAATGGAGAGTCTCTAAGAGTGCTTCGCGCAAATGGACCGCTGATTTTGATTCCAACGGGAAAAGTTTGGCGAATTTGATAAATTTGTCTATGCAACTTAAGTAGAATTTCTTGCCCAATGTGAAAACGTCAATGTGAAGAATTTCGCATGGTAGATGAGGGATAGGGGTCGGTTGAAACGCTGGTTTATTTGGGTGTCTTTCGTACTTGAAGAGCTTACAACATTCGCAAGACGACACCTGGGCACGAATAATGCTTGTCATTTTCGGGAAATAAAACTTTTCTAATATTTGTAAGCGGACTTCTTTCGGTCCCCTATGGGCTCTGCGATGTTCTTTTTCAATTAATTCGCAAATTACATCTTCATCGGTCAAATCTGTAACCAACCGTTGTGTGATTCGAATTCTAAAAAGTTTGAAATTCTGAAATCAATTGGATTGGAAAAATTGTAAGTAAGAATCGGGGATTTTAACTCCTTTAATAATCGAAGGCTTTAAATACCTCTGTAAAGAAGTAGTTAAGTTCGATAGCTCTCGCTGGTTTATGGGAATAAAGTGTCGCACAAACCCTGCGGGTGCTCGCATAAGTATTCTGAGCGACTCTGGTCGAATATTAATTGATTCCGAAACACGTTTATAGGGATTTCCACATGAGGAATCAATTGTGAAGCGTCTTGAAGCGCACTATGGATAGTGGCTCCGGAATCTGAGCCAGATTCGGAAGCGGTTGCTGTGTCGGAGCCCAAGTAATTAACCTGCGTCGTGATGCGTGAAAGAGCGTCAGCAACCACGTTGGATTTCCCTGGTTTATATAATAATTCGCAGTTATATTCCTCTATTCGGGACTTCCATCGCTTCAGTTTGGCATTAAAATTCCTGTTACCTAGCGCGAACGTTAGAGGCTGATGATCCGTGTAAATTTTGATTGACGCCGCGCCATACAAATAAGAACGAAGATTATCTAACGCCCACACTATTGCGAGCATTTCTTTCTCGATTGTGGCATAATTTTCTTCGGGAAATGTAAGCTATTGGCCGATCTTTTTTCTTGCGACTTGCGAAATAACTGCGCCGATTGCGTAATTTGACGCATCTGTCGTTAAATGGAAAGGTATACTAAAATTTGGAAAAGCTAACACCTCAGACGAGGAAAGGATGGTCTTTAAGTCGTTGAAAGCCTGTAAGGCTTTTTCATCTAATTCAATAGGAACTTTGGCAGACTGGGACGATTTGATTTTAGCGTATTTACCCCTTGTTAAATTTGTTAGGGGTTTGGCAACATTTGCATAGTCCTGTATAAATTTCCTGTAATAAGAAGTCTTGCCTAAAAATCTCTTCAACTCCTTAACATTGCTAGGAGGTTCAATTTTTTTAATGGCCTCTAATTTTTTTTTCATTTGCCATAATCCCCTCCCCTGTACAAAAAAATATACCCCAGGAATTCTACCTGCGTGGACAGGAAATGGGTCTTCTCCAAGTTAACTTGAAGATTCCCTTTTCGAAGACTCTCGAAGACCAGCCGAAGGTTAGTCCAATGACTATCATAATCCTTGCTGAAAACAATTATGTCGTCAATGTATACGTAACAGATTTTCCCGATATGTTCCCTTAGCACATCGTCAATCATGCGCTGGAAGATTGATGGAGCGTTTTTTAGTCCGAACGGAAGACGCAAGAACTCGTATTTTCCGTTCAAAGTGGAAAATGCGGTCTTGGGGATGTCGTGTTCTCTCATACGAATTTGGTGAAACCCCGATGTCAAATCGAGGGTGGTGAAATATTTGGCGTCGCCAAGGCTTGCCAAGGTAGAATTAATATCAGGAATTGGGTAAGTGTCGGATATAGTGACAGCGTTTAACCGCTTGAAATCAATGACTGTTTTTCACCATTTGGTTTGGGTTTTTTTGGCACTATCCATAGCGGAGAATTATAAGGGCTTCTAGAAGGTCGGATTATACCTTCGCGAAGGAGTTCCGCTACTTGTACCTCTACTACTTTTCTCATATTGGCAGGGTAAGGATAACTTTTCGTATATATGGGGTCTTTGGTTCTAGTGCGAATATCTGCCCTAACAGCAGTGTCTATTGTTTCACCCAGCGAAATTGGTTTAAAAATTTCTGAAAATTCTTCGATTAGTGCATTTAAGGTTGAATTTATACGTTCAGAGTGATCAGTCTTAACCAATGGGTGAATGTTTAAAGAATTTTTAGCTAACAAAGGCAACTTGATTCCTGGGGCTATTGTTAAAAGATTATTTTCTCTATCGATTAAAGCTTTTAATTCCTTGAGGGTATCGTCCCCAATAATACCGTCAAAAGAACTCAAGCCAGGGAGTACGAAAAACTTAAGAGCTGTATCATTACCAGCATGTTTGAAAAATTGGCCCACAAGCCGGTGTGTAATTCTTACAAAACCTGTGGCGGATTGAACAAAAAAAGGACTGGGTAACTGGGTACAACCGACGCACAGTGGCGCCCGTAGAACAAGTCAAGTGTCAAAAATCAAAAATTGCATGTGCCTCTAAAAAATATTGAATGAACCTACTTTATAGGAAATTTTCCAGCGATTTCAAATCTGCAATCCATAATGTAACCGGATTTTTTGTTTAGAAGATATAGCTTTTCAAAGTTGTCTGATTTTTTGTGTTACATAAAAATCACAATTTTAAGGTAATTTGGTCGGCTTTGAGATACAATATCTCAAAAACTAAGTTACGGATCGTCATTATTTTTGGTTCTATTGATAGATCTATTTATTAAGAAAAGAATTAAAAAAAAATTATACTGTTTGCTTTGCGTTTGGCCAGGCAATTCAATATTTACCAACTATCCACTTTTTCACTATTTCTCAACTTTGATGGAAAATAAAATAATTTTATCACATTATATCGGCTATTTTTTTAAATTAATTTCTTTGATTATTCCTCTATTAAATGCAAAAAGTTTCATGTGCCCGTTTTTGCCCCTTTTTTTTTAAATGTAAAAAAAGTGTAAAAAGTCATAGGAAAAAAATGTGTTGCATGCATTTTTGGGCAATTTATGACATATAACCGTGAAAACCCATTTTTGTTGTTGTTTTTACGTTCGTTATTGTGAAGATACTTGACTTTTGTTTTTCATTCTGTAATGCTTACCTGAGATCATTTGTCAAATCCTGGTCCCTAAATTCATGTGCAGTTACAGGATATACAAATAAATTAACAGGTACGCACCGAATACAGAAATCGCGTTAGCGTACAACTAGTCACACATCCCATTCAGGTAGGCACAAATCTTATTCGGACACGTGCCAAGTACCCAAATTGCATAAATTGACCTTATTGACCTGGACTTATACAAACAATAGGTAAATTTGTTAGGCATGAAAGCTAACTCTTTTCTTGAACCCTTAATCCAAACGGTATCTATCAGGTAATAGATTAGACTAGCCAACAAAGCTCGAAATCAGAGAAGGAAAATACATTGAATGTAATTACGAGTTCCACCTAACCATGGTTGACGGAAAAGTGGTCAACGAAATGACAAACACAAGGTCAACTTTGTCATGCCCAATATTTGATTCTGCAAATGAAGAAAATTATGAGTTTGGGATCTCACCCTTGCATGCAAGAATAAGGTGTATGGAGTTCTTGCTGAAATTAGCGTATGCGCTTCCACAAGAGGATGAAAACTTTGACGAAAACACATCAAACAAAAGTAAGGAAAATATCAGAAAGAAGCGAATACAGGATGCGTTTTTCAAACAAGTTGGACTGAAAGTAGACTGCCCCAAGTACGGCTACGGAAACTCAAACGATGGAAACACTTCAAGGAGATTTTTTGAGAATGATGAAGCTGTAACTCAAATCACAGGGATAAACAACAAAATCGTTAAGAGATTGGGAACGATCTTAAATGTTTTGAACTGCAAGGAAAAAGTTGATTCTGCCAAATATGGAGAATATGCTTCAAAAACTGCATCACTTTTAGCAGAATTATATCCGCAGAAAAAGTTGACCACGACAGTCCATAAAATATTGGCGCATGGCAAAGATATAATTGAGTATCAGTCTTTGCCAATTGGGGAGCTCTCTGAAGAAGCACAAGAGTCCCTTTTGATATGAAAAAACTCAAATGGCCCCACTGTACGACGGCTATTTTGGGGCTAATGAAGTTTTTATTTGCGCCGGTATCGACAAAGAATTGCAACTTAGCCCCTTTTTTAGTTTCATACTCTAAGTATGGTACACTAGAGAGGCGTCGGTCATAAAATTTGTCTCCCCTTCAAACTCTTGTAGAGTATCTTCAGAGGTTCCCTCTTGCACTGAGCCTCCTTGTTCGCTACTTTTATTTTCATGAGACACGTTCTCATAGAAGTTTTCGTGGTTTTGAACCTGAGTGGTCTCATTTGAGACGGGAGTCTGAGAAGGCAGGGCCGTTGACACGTGGTACAACTTTTGCACCTTTCTGAATGGGTTCAAAGTAGAAGAGGCGCTTGGGCTTCGCTTGACCCCAGCATCGCCTTGATGTGCATTATATCTGGGTTGGAAGGATTGCCCTGACCTGTTGGATTCCATTTTTATGGCAGGTCGAGGCCCCTGGAATCTTTGGAAACCCGGTTGGTTTCTGACAGTACTGCCGCTATGATGTGGGAACGGTACTGGTGATTGTTGAAAGGTCTGGAATCGGGGGGAGTTAGCCCACCGGTTTGGCTGTGAGGAAGGTTGTGTAAAGTTTCCCACATTTGTTGATTGTTGCAAATTTCCCCTGAATGAGACGTTCTGTAATTCCAGACAAAAAGAATACGCCTCTGGCAGATTCTTAGGGCCGCGAATGACTAACAGCTTTGAGAAATCGCCATCAAGTCCTCTTATGAAGATATCCAATGCCTTATCCCTATAGGTCTCTGTCAACGCGTCGACCACATTGGGAGCGTGAGATCCCTCCTTTAGCTTGTTTACAATTAAAGAAAAGTGGTTATTTACTTCCATGTAATATTCCTCCAATGTCTTAGTGCCCTGCGTCAGCTGACTCAATTGGTACTCCAGAGTACGGACGTCACGCTTATCAGCATAGTGAAGTGCTAATACCCGTTTTATCTCCAACCAGTCGTCATCCTTCACACCATACGAACTGAGTGCCATATCGGCACTTCCCCTAATCTTTTGCCTAATATGCAACACTATTGACCTAAACAAAGGTTTACCCCTCACGATTTCATAATCGCTCAGGATGGATTGCGCCCTATTGATCCAAGATATGTATTGTCCAGATTGGCCCTCGAAAGTTTGGAGCTCCTTGACGCAATCCGGCAGAGTATAAGTTTCTTTCAACTCGTACTCCGTACGCGGGCGCGTCAAAGGTGCAGGTTGACTAGCCACCGGATTACGCTCTTCGTAATCGGTCTCTACAACGAGGAGCCTATTACTTATATTCCTTACTTCTTCCTTAACCCCCATCACCTGATTAAGCACGGCTTTTAGAGAGTCTTCAAATCTATTCAAGGTTGCCTTAATTTCTTCCATAGTGCTAGAGTTTATTTGGAGTTACTTTTGGTTTAAAAGATTTTGAAAAAGTTTAAATTATTTTTCGTCTTTTTTTTTTTTTTTTACTTGTTTAAATCAGACTTGAGGTCTTCCTCTTTTTTGTAAAACAATTGAAAACGCTTCACTTACCCCTTCCTAATTTTTTTAGTGCCGCGGTGGGTATTTGTTTTATCTTGCTTTTATTATATCAATCAATTGCACCCGCAAATACGTCGCACAGTATGAACGAGCGAATTGCCGCGGTGGGTAATTGGTTGCTTATTATTGCATTATTTTTTTATTTTTTTAAATGTACAACGTTTTTTGCACCCGCAAATAATGCCACACGACGAGCGTGGACAAACTGCCGCAGTGTGTAGTTGTTTTTGATTGTGTTTAAAATTTTTCTTTTTTGTTATTCTAAATAATACAATATTTTAGCACTCGCAAATAATGACGCACGACGAGCGTGGGCAAATTGCCGCAGTGTGTAATTGTATATTTTTATTTTTATTTTAATTATTCTTTTATTTCGCTCGCGATTAAGTTGCACACCATGTACTTTTTTTTTTTTTTTTTGACACACAACTTTTTTTATTACCTTGAATTTAAGACAATTGTAATGCGTAAATTTTTAAACGGTCTGTACACTTCGACGAGTCAAAGTAGAGTGACTTTTCGCAACGACATCGACGAGTCAAAGTAGAATGACGTCACGCAACGACAACGATATGTCAAAGTAGGATGACGTGGCGCAACGACAACGATATGTCAAAGTAGAATGACGTGGCGCAACGATAACGATTGCAAACTGTTCGTTGCTTTCGCCAATTTCGGCTTGTCGCCGTTGTGGCTTTTGTCGACGTTCGTTATTTTTGTTGTTGCCGTTCTCGTTGTTGCTTTCGTCTACGCTGTGACCGTTGTGGCTTTGAAAGGGGAAATGTGAAGCTTTAAACAATTTGTTGCGCCAGCGAATCAGTTGTGACGTGTACAAACGAATCGCTGCGTCAGGCAATTGCTTAACCTCTCCTTTTTTCCTCTCTCTTTTTTTAACACACAGCTTGTAAGTTTATAAATTGTGAATTTTAGACAATTGTAATGCGCCCGCGAATAAGCTGTACAAGCAGATCGCCGCGGCGGGTAATTGTTTCACTTATTTTAATTTTTTACACAGCCTGTGGTTGTATTTTTTTATCTGTAATTTTTAATTAATTAATTTTTTTATTAAAAAATTGGGTCCATCTCTCTATGAGAGGCCTGCCTCGGGCGCCAGTTAAGCAGTCAGGACGACTACCGTGAATGTTTATACCACCTTAATGCTATTCCTGCAATGTTGCAATCTCAAACGTAGTCACGACTAATTCTTTTTTAGTAAAAACCAGAATTCGTTTTAAGTATTCAGTTTATTTTATAAATTTAAAGTATCAGTTTCGGCCGCTCAACTTAAACTGATTTCCACTCGCTCCCAAGCAAGCTCTCGTCGGCTCTCCGTCGGCCGGCATTTTGTATCGTGTCGATACATCGGCGTGCGATGTAGTAGCCGAGTTGTGACGTTTGTAATTTGCTGACTCTGTGAAATGTTGCCAATGGTTGTTGGTGACAGCAAGAGGTGGCCGAAGAGCATCGCTGGAACCGGGTGTTTACTTACATACATACATACATACATAGAAGTGAAACTAATAAAAGCGTGTTAAAAATAAGGTTTGACGGTATAAATACATATGCCTGAGGTCATAATAAAATTGATTGATTGATTAAATAATAATAATAATTTATTGAATCACAAATAAAAACACAAAAATAATATTAGAGACAAAAAACTGTTCTTTATTTAATCAACAATATAAAGTACAATAAGTACAGCCTTAAAAACCTCTAAAATAAAAAATAAAACCTGTAAAATAAAAAACATGTACAAAAAAAAAAACCTGTTAAATAAAAAACCTGTAAAAAATAATGAAGTGAATCAAAAATAAAAACACATAAATGATATTAAAGTTAAAAAATTGTTTTTTATTGTAATGAATTTCTTTTTTTCTATGAAGGGATGGGAGATAGCATACAAGGCAAAGTGCCTGATTGCATTCAACTTGTTGGATGCCAGCACGATCCTTGTCCCTACTTCCTTCAAGTCGACGCGCTACCTCCACGTGGTTCTTCCTGGATTGTCAATAGACACCCGTTTAGTGGCAAACTAAAGCGCGCAGCGGGATTCCTAATCCTTCAAATTAGGTTATGGCGTAGGACTTGAAATCCACCCAAAGAAAACAAATCTTCAATGAAAGATGCAAGAGGAGCCTCGGAGCGGATTCGAGCTAACGTTGACGACTATGGCAAACGAAAAAAGGACTATGATTTGAGGGTATGCACTTGGAATGTACGAACATTGTATAGACCGGGTGCTGCTCAATAACTAGCAGATACACTCAACAAGTGTAAGGCAGACATTACTGCTATCCAGAAGATGCGATGAAAAGGACAGGGTTGCATCAAGAAGAAAGACTGTGACATGTATTACAGCTGCCATTCGCAAAGGCATGAATTTGGCATTGGCTTTGTTGTTGGTGCTAGGTTACGGCAATGAGTCTCCCACTTCCTTCCAAAAAGTAAGAGACTTGCAACAATACGCATAACTGCTAAATTCTTTAACATCAGCCTAATTTGCGCGCACGCCCCTACTGAAGAAAAAGACGATGCCACGAAGGATGCCTTCTATGCGGATCTCGACCGAGCATACGGCCGTTGCTCATCCCATGACATTAAAATTCTTCTCGGAGATTTTAATGCCAAGGTAAGGCGTGAAGGGATCTTTGGTGCAACCGTCGGGCGATTTAGCCTACATGAGTCCCCCTCGAGCAATGGTCTCAGATTAATTGGCTTTGCTGTGGTGCACAATATAGTAGAACGTAGTACTGGATTTCGTTATCTGGGTATCCACAAAGCATCTTGGCTGCCTCCTGATCGACTGACGCGGAATCAGATCGATCATGTTGTGATTTATGCACGGCATGCATCTAGCATACTCGACATACGATCTTGTCGGGGTCCTAACATCGACTCTGAGCACTACCTTGTCGCAGCCAGGGTTCGTACACGGCTATGTGTGTCGAAAACGTCTTTTCGTGGTATGCAAAGAAAGCTGGACATCAGAGAGCTGCACTCACAACAGAGTAATGACGCATTCACCTCTCGGCTCTCTGGCCTACTCAGCCAACCAGCTCCAAATGCGGAAAACATCCTCGATATGTGGATGCGCATATCTGGCTCCTTACGAACCTCAGCGGAAGAGGTGCTTGGATTCCGGCGCCCTCTCATAAGGAATCAATGGTATGACCAGGAGTGTCATGAAGCAACAGCTGCAAAAGACGCCACCTATAGAAGAACACTGCAGTCTGGAGCTACACGAGCCTACCTAGTGACAGACGCAGGGGTCGTGCTGAAGTTATGGAAGAGTCACTTCTCGAGTATGTTGGCAGATAATCCTGAAAACGATATTAGAGAAGATGACGTACAAATGCCAATCCACGACGACGGAATTTATATATCAAGCCCCAGCTATATCGAGGTTGCAACCGCTATTCAGCGGCTTAAAAACAATAAGTCACCAGGTGCAGATGGCCTGGCAGCCGAATTGTTTAAGACTGGTGGCAATGAGTTGATTGGGAGCATGCATCAATTTATCTGCAAGATATGGCTCACGGAGTGCATGCCCGGCGATTGGAACCTCAGCCTGATCTGTCCCATCCTAAAGAAGGGTGATGCCACATTGAGCACCAACTATCGTGGCATCAGTCTACTTCCTGCCGCATATAAGGTCTTTACAAGCGTAATATGTGGAAGGCTAAAACCCCATGCCGAGGCAATTATTGGACCTTATCAGTGCGGCTTCCGTCCTGGTAAGTCCACGATTGACCAAATCTTCACACTGCGCCAAATCCTGGAGAAGACACTTGAAAACCAAATCGACACGTACCACCTCTTTGTCGACTACAAGGCAGCTTTCGATAGCCCAAGGCGGTATTGCTTATACACTGCTATGTCTGAGCTTGGTATCCCTGCAAAGCTAACGCGACTCTGCAAGATGACATTGAGCAATACTAGCAGCTCTGTCAAGGTAGGAAATGACCAATCCGAAACCTTTATCACCAAGCGTGGTCTCAGAAAGGGTGACTCGCTTTCCTGTATGCTCTTTAATCTTTTGATGGAGAGTATTATAAGAAAGGCTGCTGTACATTGGACGGGGACAATACTAACAAACAGATGCTCCCAACTCCTTGGATATGCTGATGATATTGACATCATTGGCCGCACTAAGTGTGATGTAACGGCGGCGTTCGGATCTATTGAAAGAGAATCGGCCAAAATTGGTTTGACTGTAAATGCAGGGAAAGCGAAGTTTATGGTATGCTCTAGCAGAGAATCTCGGCGTCTAGATTCACAGCTTACCGCTGGTAACTATAGCTTTGAGTCCGTCAATGAATTTGTTTACCTTGGATCTGCGGTTACCAATAGCAATAGTGTCAGTCTGGAGATTATGCGAAGAATAACACTTGCCAACAGGTGCTACTTTGGGCAGACGAAGAAAACACTCTACAAGACGCTCATCCTTCCAGTTCTTCTTTATGGTGCGGAAGCCTGGACAGTATCACAACCAGATGTAGCTGCTCTTGGAGTTTT
The DNA here is from genome assembly GCA_030179655.1 of Scaptomyza flava. Lineage (NCBI taxonomy): Eukaryota > Metazoa > Arthropoda > Insecta > Diptera > Drosophilidae > Scaptomyza > Scaptomyza flava. The sequence continues at coordinate 46,147,167 of JARNME010000012.1, forward strand.
TGAGAGGAAAATTCTTCGCAAAATCTATGGTCCTGTCTACGTTAGCGGTATCTACCGCATCAGGTGGAACGATGAGCTGTATGAGCTATACAACGATGTCGACGAAGTCAGTCGTGTGAATATTCAGCGACTTCGCTGGCTGGGTCACATCGCTCGTATGGAGGAAGAATCTCCGGCTCGGAAGGTGTTTGATGCGGTGGTAGGCGGACAGCGAAGGATAGGACGACCGCGGATACGTTGGCATGACCAAGTGACTGAATGCCTGTCGAAACTTGGGATTGTCAACTGGAGAAGACGCTCCCAAAGCAGGAGCGCGTGGAGGAGCCTTGTACATCAGGCAGTGACCCGATAGGGTTGTAGACGACAAATAAAAATAATAATTTCTATTTAATGTCTACAAATTGTATTTTTCTTTATTATAGCGATGCGACCAAGTCATCCAGCATATTGTGTATTGAGTCCACAGATTTGGACATCAGTTCTTCGTAGGCGGCTTCCAGTGTGGAAGCATTCCACATTGAATCGTTTAGATTCAATTCCGTCAAATATGATGGTATCTGTTCCCGGTTCCTCTGCTCAATTGGAGCAGGAGAATCCCTTTTTTGCACCCAATCACTTGGAAAATTACTGTTTTTAAATAGTCCTCGTTTATTATTGGGAGAGGCATCTTTATATTCTCGCCCCCCAACCACTCCACTGCCCGCTTCAGCCATTGGATAAGGGTGTTTTTCTGCAGTGCTTTTGTGTCTTCTTGTTTACCTTGGGCATTTTTGTTGATTTTTTTTTAAATGTACTTTTCAAGGATAATTTTTTGAATGAATGAGCTCTGCTCTGCACTGCTTTATATATCTACCAGAACACACCACACGCAACAAATTATCTTGCTCATCCTTAAAAAAAACCAAAAAAAAAAAAATAAATACCAATACAATACCAGCTGCAACCATCTGTTGCTATTTATAGGACATCATTTTTATCTATCCAAGAGTTGTGCTCATGCGAGAACTCTAACCATTTAACTAGCACTCGACTGTTTTGTCGTTCTATTATTTTTTCGACGAGATAAGTGTGTGGGAACTTTGTTTTTTGTAGTTCCTCTTTGTAATATCCACATTTTACTTCGGTACCCTGATAGTCTTTCAAGATGTATGTAGTAGTGTATGTATTTTGTATTTTTTTAACTTGGAAAATTTCACTTGTCCAGTTTGGCGTATAGCCTTTCTCAAATAAATGTTTATGTTTACTCATACGCACATAGTCATTTACTTTGAATTTGCTACCACCAAATTTTTTTAAGGGACTTTAAACAGTATTTAATAACATCTCTTCATTTGAGGAATTCATTTTTATAGCTGGCATTTTAATTGCTCTATGATATTGATTATTGTTCTCTTTAATCAGCCGCTTATACATTTCGATCCAATTATATGTTCCATTGAAGCTAAACTCTTTCCACATCATTTCCTTTAAAGTTATATTAAAACGCTCAACAATTGATGCTTTAAGAAAACTATTGCTTGAGTAATAATTAATTTTATGTTTTTTACACAAGTTTTTAAAATCTGTATTAAAAAATTCTTTTCCATCATCCGTTTGTAAATTCTTAGGAATTCTCTTCCCTTTAAAAATGTTCGAGAACGCTTGTGTAATTTCTTTTCCAGATTTGAACTTAAATTCTACTCCCCACGCATATTTGGAAAACGTATCAATGATTGTCAATAGAAATCGATTTCCCTTATTTGATGAGGAGTACTTTCCCATTTCTACTAAGTCTGCCTGCCAATGGCCATCGATTCCTTTCATTACAACTCTTCTTCGCTTAATCTTTTTACGTGCATGTGCATGTAGTTCTTTCTCTAATTCCTGTTTGCTCATATTGGAATGTAGCACGTCTTGTTGGTTTTATTTATTACTATTTATTTTTATTTTTTGTATTTTATTTATTTATCTTGCAATGTAGTACAAGGTTGTTGTTGACGACGTCTTTTTTTATTGTATCGAGATGAAATTTTTGTGAACCACATCTTTTTCATCATAGGTGCCTTCTCCATCAGTATCTCATATACACTTCCACGAGTAGTGTCCAAACTTATCTAGACTCATATTGACTTAACAGCAATCTGATTTTACAATTGGTTTTTTTTCTTGATGTAACTGCTTGCTTACAAATTCATTATTACTGTTTATTCTTGAAATGATTTCATGCTAACTTTGTTAACATCATCTAATAACTTAGTTACTTCGTTAGTTATTTCATTCATTTTGCTCTCCATATCCTTTAAACTTTTATTTCTTTGTTCGACTAACTGAGTAATATAAGCCGTTTGACTTTTTTTAGTTCAAATACTTTAACATTAAGGTTACCATCCTCATCAATATGAATCCCACTCACAGCTTCAATCCCCCTTTTTAACTTCTCTGAGCGTTCTTTATTGTTCGAGAAATGACCAAACTTGTCAAGACAGATATTAATAATAAGAATATTTAATGAGTATATATCATATTTATTACAAAATTATTTTTGCCTCTCGCAACTTCAATTATCGATACAATTTCATTACTATGACTACTGTTACAAGCTGCCTGTGAAGCGATCAAAAGCTTAAGTCTATTTACAATTTCATAAGGATTATCCCAGCATACATAATTTAGTTTATGCTTGTTGAGCATCATAAGAGTTCCGCCTTCATGTGTGGATTTTTATACCCTTAACCCATAAAATGGGTAAATAAGGGTATAATGGTTTTGTGCAAAAGTATGTAACAGGCAGAAGGAAGCATCTCCGACCCCATAAAAATTTCGTCCAAATCGGTTGATAAACACCGGAGATATTGAACTTAATCGATTGAAGATAAGTCAGTATACCAAAGTCTTACATAAATTTAATTTATTTATTGCAACTGGGTTCACGGTATCTTCTAGTCGGGCTCTCCCGACTAGAGCCTTCTTACTTGTTTATTGTTCACAGTAGTAGACACTACACTTGGCTCAACAACTTTCGGGAAAAGTTTTTTTTATTATATCAGTATACTTTTTGGAGCGATTACCCTTTGTTGCTTCATTTGGCTGATGATTTCTTCTATGAGCATTTGTTTTTGACAAGATTTCCTTATATGTATCCAGATCCAATTGGTTATAAGCATGTGGGTTTTTTAAAAAGATTAAAGAATACAATCCAGGAGTAAGATTCCACTTTTCACCCGTTTCCAGTTCTAGACTTTTGTTGTTTACGTTTATTTTAGAGCTGCCTAATTTAGTTTCTCTTTTACTTTTAGTTAGTCCAAACACTTTATCTAACTGTCCCACACGCTCTAACTCATTGAGACTGAGATTAAAACTATCATCATGTACCACATATGACTGATTTTAATCTTTATTGCCTTCTGTAGCGAGGTTAGTATAGCTTTGATCACTCGATATTAGCGAATCATGGCATGACTGTTTTTCATCAATTTCCCCATCTATTGCGTCATAAAATTCACTAGTATTATTTCCATTCTCTGCCACCTCATTTACACTTTTATCCTTTTTATTCTTTGTTGATTCGGGGGTATGACTTGATTTCGCTATTTCCTTTAATAATCTTTTTAAGTGGTTCTGTTAAAGGCTTACCTAATGTAATACTTCTTGTTTTTGTTAGCTCCTTTAGTACATGCTCATTCATTTTAGTATAGTTATGATAGTTGATTCTGTAGAGGGTTGATCTTCCTGATGTACGATGTGATGTTCGTATGATTCCGTCGCACTTCGCTGAAAACTAAGTTTTGCAGGAACCAAAAATACTCGCGCGTCTTATCACTCTCAAAGGTTTATTCAGATTAAAATTCATTGTTGCTTAAAACTTTTGTGCCTAGCCTTAATTACAGAATGTTGCTAGCTGTGGTGAATTTAGGAATAAGGATGGGAGACGGCAGCTCCTTGTTCAGTGCCTACTTTTAGGCCTGAACATACCGCCCCCCTTGCAGCGTCATGCAACAAAATATAAAAAAGAAGTGAAAAGTGAAAGCGGAATCAACTATTGTTGATGGGCGCAGGAGCCGGACAACATCCAGCCAAAAACGGTATTTTGGGCCAACGGTCCTCCTTGGCTTGGAATTACTCCCAGCAGGATGATCTCGGAATAGAGATCGGCCCCCAAAACAAGGCTGGTCGTGCTCGACCGGAACCAAAACCCGTCCGCCAGGGTGATGTTGGCTATGCCATCTCGGAGATGTTCCGCTATGTTCTTGGCTGGTGTGCGAAACCTTCCTTGCGGAAGTTGGAGAAGCTCGATCTGCGGTGCAGGCCCGTTCAGTGCCGATACGGGTGACGGAAAGCCTGAAGGCCGTTGCCATTCCTGAGTCGATGCGACTGAGAGGGCAGCACGGGTCGACCACTGCACGGATGTCGAAGGTGTTGGATCCTGTATCCAACCGCAGTACGACCGTTGGAAGCACTGTCGTCCGTTGTCGCTCCAGAATCGATGTGAGCGAGAGGCTGCCATTCGCTCTTACGGTAGGAGGATTGGCCTGCTGTGTCTGTGTCGTCCTGCGGGTGGTTGCTTGGGAAGAAGGCTGCTCTTCGGAAATATGCAGCAGAGTATGGTGGTCCCCCTGGCACACATGACACCGATCTTCCCGTCGGCAAGTTGCTCCTGAATGTTGGTGCGCAAGACACTTCGGGCAATACTTGTTGACAAGTACGGCCCTTAGCCGCTTCTCCGCAGCCAAACGCATAAACCGTTGGCACTTTCGCAGCGCATGAACGCCGCGGCACACGCGGCATCGGAATGAATCCGTTCCTTTTGGGCCTTTCTTTCCTGATTCTTGCGAGGTACCATCTTACTGCGTAATGAATTATATAAAGGAGAACGGGGCGGATTTTAGAAACTTGGCGGGAATAAGTGATTATTTTAAGACCGATTTGCGGCCTCTATAGGAAGCAATATCAGCTTCGCGATTGGGCGTTTAACGACGCCTCGGGCTGTCAAGACGTCGACTACTCGGATCTTGAGGTCGACACCGGGATATGTGTTCTGGATTCGCCCTAGGCGCCATTCATTCGGTGGAAGATTATCTTCTTTGATAATCACGAGATCATTTAGTTGGAGATCTCGAGATGGCAACTGCCATTTATTCCTTTTGTGGAGCTCTTTGAGGTATTCCTCTTTCCACCGGAGACAGAAATGTTGATGGAGCGACTTAAGGCGCTGCCAGCGATTCAAAATAGACGCTGCGTCTGCGCCAATTTCTGGCTCGGCGTTGGATAGGAGTGGTCCCCCGACAAGGAAGTGACCCGGGCTCAAGGCCAGCATATCGGTCGGGTCTTCGGACATTGGCGAAATTGGACGCGAGTTCAAGCATGCCTCTACTTTGCACAGCAGAGTTGACAACTCCTCGAAGGTATACTTGAACGTGGACGTGGATTTATAAAACAAAGTTTTAAAACTTTTTACCCCTGCTTCCCATAAGCCACCCATATGTGGGGCACTAGGAGGTTTGAAGTGCCAGGATAACTCGTGATGGCTTAACTTGGAAAGCACAAGGTTTCTCGTGGCCTCCAGAAACTCACGCGAAGGGACCTTGGCAGCTCCGGCAAATGTCTTCCCATTATCGGAGTGTCTTCCCAATATCGCTGGACATTCACGTCTTGCAGTGAATCTTGTAAATGCCGCTAGAAATTTCTCGGTAGTGAGGTCTGAGGTGGCTTCCAAATGTACAGCTTTAGTGCTAAAACACACAAAGACACACACGTACCCCTTGGTTATTAAACACGCTTGACCTGTATAATTCTTCACATCGAAGGGGCCGGCGAAGTCAACACCTGTGTGTGTGTGTGCACAGGAAGCTCTCCCATGAGTTGGGTCTGGAGCCTCTTGCGATAGACCGCGCATATCTTGCAGGAGTGGAGCGTGGATTTTACCAACACCTTGAGTTTTGGAATCCAGTACTTTGCACGGATAAGGCGCATCATCAGTTGATTGCCCCCATGCAAAGAGATTTGATGCGTAAAGCTTACCAGAAGGCGAGAATACGGACACGAGTAGGGCAGTAGAATTGGGTGCCGCTCATCACAGCTGAGAGTCTCGCAGGATCGGATGTGACCACAGGCCCGAATGACTCCACTCTTGTCTAAGAACGGGTTAAGGTTACGAAGACTGCTTTTGCGCGGGATGGATTTCCCTTGAAGCAATCCCTTATACTCTACTGGGTATTCTGCTCTTTGTGTGAGGATAACTAAATTTTCTTGAGCTTTGGAAAGTTCCTTATGGTGCAGATCTATTGACACTGGATGTGAGCTTCCCTTGCCGCGCGATACAAAGCGTAGTACGTACGCAAACTTGCGCATCGCCCGATCGAACTTAGAGAATCGTTCGAGAAAACGGAATGCGGAACTGGTGCTCACCATATTGACCTTGATAGGGCGGTGTCGAGATGAAACTCAGTAGAAGCTGGCCAATGCTGCTGCGCTACCTTCCACCATTCTGGTTCGTGCCACCACAGTGAACTGCTTAGTAGTTCAACTGCTCACACCCCACCGCTCGCGAGGTCTGCTGGGTTGGACTCAGATCGTACGTGGCGCCACTGTTTGGAGTCTGTGGCCTGAGTAATTCTCGTTACCCTGTTCGCCACAAATGTGGACCACGCACATGGAGGCTTATTTAGCCATGCTAGAACTATTGTGGAGTCAGTCCAGTAGTAGAGCTCACACTCTTGAAGGGGAAGTTGTGGAATTACAGCTGCTGACAATTCGGCAAGTAATACGGCTCCGCACAACTCTAGTCGTGGGATGGACACCGTTTTTGTGGGAGCGACTCTAGTTTTTGTTGTGAGGAGGTGGACAGAGATTCCACAGCGGGTTTCCGTGCGGACATAAAGCGCTGCACCGTATGCAAACTGAAACGCATTACAGAAACCATGGATTTGGAGTCGCAGCGTTGGCTGGGTTTCTACCCATCGTGGAATGCGCACCTTGCCGAGACTGGAAAAGTGGTCGAGGAACTCTTGCCACTTCGAAGCGAGATCATCGGGTAACGGATCATCCCACCCTTACTCCCTGAGCCATGTCTCTTGCATGAACATCTTTGCCCGGACAATGACTGGGGCTAACCACCCGGCTGGATCAAATAGCTTCGCAATCTGCGAAAGCACTTCTCGCTTGGATACTGACGTTTGCGACACCTGGGAAGGAGTAAAGAAAAACTCATCGGAATCTGCTTACCATCGGATTCCGAGGGTTTTTGCTGCACTGGCTTCCTCTAGCTCAAGGAAGTCAGAACTAAGCCGATGTTGCTCAGGAATGACCTTAAGGAAGTCCTTTTTATTAGAGGTCCACTTGCGTAATGGAAACCCTGCGGATACAAGTGCCTCACGGAGCTCTGAAATACATTGCACTGCACGACTCTTAGTGTGAGCTCCTGCTAACACATCGTCAACGTACATGTAATTCAATATAACGTCACTTGCAAGGGGGTAGCGACATGCACATCTTTCGCTAGTTGCTGCAGTACTCATATAGCTAAGAATGGTGCACAGTTTACTCCGAAGGTAACTGTGTTCAGTTCGAAATCGCGGACCTCATTGTCCTTTGTTCGGAAAAGGATTCTTTGGTATGGAGAGTGTTTGGGATCTACCAGGATTTGCCTATACATTTTTGTAATGTCTGCATTAAACACGTACTCAAAGAATCGCCATTTAAGGATCTGCATGGTCAGATCTGATTGGAGAATGGGTCCCGGATGCAGGACGTCGTTAAGACTTTTGCCGTTTGAAGACGGACTGGAGGCGTTGAAAACAACGCGAAGCTTTGTTGTGGTACTGTCTGGCTTTTAGACAGCATGATGCGGCAGGTAGAAATTGCCTGATCCGTTTGTAGCGGGGACTGGCCGCATATGACCAAGGTGCGAATACTCCTGAAGGACCTTATCGTACTGCTCTTTTAGTGCTGCGTTTTTATTCAAACGATTTTCGCTACGAAGGAGTTGAGCCAGTGCGATAGATCTCGAATGCCCCAAGTTGATGGCTTCAGGGTTCTTGAAAGGGAGGGAGACAACATATCTACCACTAACGGTTTGTGTGGTTGTCTGCTGAAACAACTTCTCACAGGCTGTGTCGGAAACCTTTACCAGCTTTTTTGGTATATCCTCCACCTCCCAAAACTTTGTGAGAAGTTTCTCTAATCGTGCTTCTGGGCTTAGCAAAATTTTAGTCGAGAAGGCCGAAATGACTTTAGCATTGGAGTTGGAAACGGGACCCGTGATAGTCCAACCAAAAATCGTTTCTTGACCCAAGAGGGTACCACATATATTGGCATAGGACCCCTTTAACAAAATGGATGGCATTATGTCAGCTCCCAACATGACATCTATCTGGGAACTCTTGTAAAAGCTTGGATCTGCCAGTTGCAGATTAGGGATCCCTTCCAAAGAACTTTGAGGAATTGTGTAGGAGGGCAGGTTTCCTGCCAACTTTGGAAGAACGAAAGCCGAGGTTTCAATTTGAACTCTTAGATTAAGCGGAGCCAATGTGGAAATGGCATAAACGTTGAGCCCAGGTTGAAGGTTGCTTCTGATCCAGAGTCTATCAAGGCACGTGCTGGATATTTTGTTCCCAAGGAATATACTTGGATAATTGCCGTGCCGAGAAGGACGCTCTGCGTGCCTGCCGAGAAATAATTTTGGACCGTCGGTTGTGAAGGAGAAGTAGACTGTAGGTTGGGGGACGGATCCAAATCTGTTCCACCTGATTGGGAGTTCGTCGGACGATGAAGGAGAGTGTTATGACGCCCCTTGCAGGTGTGACAAGTGTGCACACTAGTGCAATCCTTAAGGATGTGACCTCTGGCGAAACAATTTAAACATAACTTGTGCTGCTTAATCGTGTTGCATCGCTCTTGCACAGACATATGTAAAAATTTTGGACATAAACGGATCGGATGATTTTCCTTCGCGTTTGGCTTCAAAGGAGTTTACTCTTTTAGAAGTGGGCTCTTTTCTGGACGCCTGTGTGGATGTACAAGGTCGTACATCTTCGATTGCCTCTAATGTTCTATACCGCTCTAATAGGAAATTTTTTAACTCACTCCAAGTCGGAATATCTACTTTGTTCTGGAGAGATTGCTCCCATAATGATAATGTGAGTTTTGGGAGCTTTGACGAACACATAAAAACAAGGAGGCAATCCCAATTCTCAATGGAAACGTTGGATAATTCTAAAGCCGATAGGCACCCTTGGATGGTGCTCTGTAGTTCTTTTAACGCGGCTCCAGACTCATGAGAAATGGCTTGCACAATGAACAGAAGTTGACTAACAGTCTTTTGTTTTCGAATCTGCTGACAAGTGCTTGCCATGCTGTCGCAAAACCATCATTTGGGGTGAGACTTGGATTATTGATGTACACCGCTGTAAAAATGTCTCGGAATGTAGGCCATTTTAAAAAAGACTTCGGTGTCAACAGGCGGTAAGCGGCAGCCTCTTGGCTGATAGGCACCACTGGAACTCGTTATGGGAACCGTAGTCTTCTCAATTTGCTCGCTGAGCATGGATGCGCAGCGTACATAAGCCACATAGCAGTGGTCATATTTCGCAAGCAGGGTTTCTGTGTCAGATTCGACGCCATGACCAGCGGCTTCGGAGAGTGCTCGTGAGCACCGTTCGAATTCCTGCTCGACCTTGTCCCACAAACTTCAAACCTGATCTTGATGGACCTTGCGCGTGTGCAGTGACACTTCGGAATTGGAGACAAATTTCGCCTCAAACTGAACGAGACGATCGGACACCGCGATAAAATTGGTTAAGGCAAACAGACTGGTCATCTTTAGATGTTGACTGGTTGACCTCGTAATGGGCTGTGTGACCGGAAGTTTTGGTGGATGCACTAGGCTTAGTTTGTTCCTTGCTTGTTGAGAGACTACGTCTTACGGATGGGATTGGATCGGAACTTGTTCTCTTGTGTTGCCCAAGTGGAACAGAAAGGAGATTCTTCTTATCCCTGGCAGCGTCCGTTGTCATGCTAGGATCTTAGCCGCCAGAAAATAAATAATTATTCGTTGTTGCAGACGCTAAGCACAGGAGCAATGCAGTTCGGAACAGCGGAATGGAACACACGGATAATAAATAATTACGACGAATTATTTACCAAAGGCGCAGCAGTGTCTCAGAAAAACAATAAATAAATTAATTAATTAACAAAAATGTACAAAACAAAGGATTTATTTACGAATTGTTAATAAATTTGCGCTTGATAAAGAATATAAACCAGAGGAGAAAAAATAACACAATGGTGATTGATTTTGATCGCCTTATGAGGGACGCAGAAACGATGCTTAACGTTAGGACCGTTTTCTGTCTTCTACTCTATGATTGTGTGTCAGTATGAACTTATCGATATCGAGCTAACCGATAGTTTGCACATATCTTTGTGGACGGAAAACACAAATGCTTATAGTGTTTTAGTAATAAATGTGACAATAATGTTTAAATATTGTGTTATGTGATCGTGTTTATTTTTTTTTATGCCGCTTAATTGAAAATGTGTATATTTATTTATATCTTTGTGTGGTAGCGGCCGAAAATTATTTGGTTATATATGTATGTGTATATTTTTTTATGTGCATTTGTTTGTGTATTGTGTGTTCTTTTTGTGTGTAGAAATATGAAAATAAAAATAGTTAACAAGTACAATGCTGGTAAGGAGCAGTGCGTACTGAGTTATGTACATTTTATATGTGCATATGTACATATGTATATCGTACGCTTGACTTTGGCCGACAATGTGTGTATGTATGTACAGATGTAGGTAAATTTGTTGTAATTTATGTACATTAATGTGCGCATATATTTTGTGTATTTTTAATAGCGAAATTAATAATATTCTGTGGTTTAAATTATTCAATTGTTCTGGTGTATTTGTTGTGTCATATGACTTACATATGTCGGCAGCTATGTATGTATGTATGTAGACTTGAGCTTAAGTGCCGGCATATGCTTGTAGATTTGTATGTATATTAACACAGTTTTCGTTTATGTTGTTAGACAATATTATTATTGTTTGAAGACAATTGAGTTTTAAGAATAATTCATGTGGTTAATGTTGTACATAGTTATGGATTTGCTCGTGGAAAATAATGCCAGCATACATATGAGTGTCGGTGTTTTAAATGTAAGAATGGAAAAAGAAACATTTAACAAATAAATGATTTGATTTCTTACACCGCAAATAAACTTGGGTCTTTTTATTTGGGAAATGGAAATATTTTAAATTACAGGCATAAATTTTCACAAATATGGCGTCTGATGTACAAGGTTATGTATGGCCTTTTATATATCTATCGAAGAACTATCGTTTTGTTCAGCCAGTGGTGGCTGATCAGGATTTGTTTCTGCCATTTTTATTATTATTGCAAACTAATTAAGTGGAGCGAGTCTCAGCGTGCGTGTTGAGTGTTTCACTATTGTAATTTTACTGAGACTGTACGTCAGTTCTCTTCTTCTTCAACGTCGACAAGACCTTTATAGTCATCTCTTTCCCTCAACCTAACACTGAGCCACACTGACGACAGCATTTGCTGTCGTCCCACCATATTAGTGCTGTCCAACTCCAAAAGCATCCCGCCTTTTATAGCACTGATCAATTCGCCTCAAAAGTTGAGCGCGCAATTCAAATAATTAATCTCCTTCCGACACGGCCATTCTGACCATTTACACGTCCTCGTGTAATACAAAAGAGACGCTTTCACAACATTCGTTTCCCACTTTATTTAACAAACTGCATTTACAATTGTCTATTTTCTTAAATCAAAACTTAACATTTCTTGTCACTCTACTTAAAATTCTTTTTCATCTCAACACTCTTTTTTTTCCTTTCTTTTTTTTTTTTTCTTTTTCCTTTTTCCCACTAGTGCCACACTAGTCTCCACGGTCTTTTTCTTCCGTGTTATTCTCCGCTAGTGCCACACGTGTCTCCACGGTCTTTTTCACCCGTTTCACCAATGCCATATTGGTCATCACAGTCTTCAACTGTTTCTTCACATGAACTCAATTCATCTCCGTCGATATCCAGCTCGCTTGGTACCTGCCCTTCTGGCATTCGTCTCAATCTCTCATGCGGATACTTGTACTGCCTCTTACTCGTCATAGACTTCAATTTGTATCGGTCACCGTCCAAAACTTCTGTCACCACAAAAGGTCCACGGAACTTTGGATCTAACTTAGTCTGTTGCCGTTCGGTATTTTTGAGTAAGACATAATCTCCCAAACGAAACTTGACCACTTTTGCTTTTCCCTTGTCAAATCTCAAATTATCATACTCTGCAGCAATTTTCATGTTCTTAACAGCTTCTGCTCTCTCTTTATCTAAATCAACCTCTTTCTCCTTGTCACATATAGGAACCAGATCTAACGGTCGTGAATAATTGCCTATTAAGAGCTCCAGAGGACTTGATTTCGTAACCCGATTAACTGTACAATTCAATGATAACTGCACTTCTCCCAAAGCGTCCTGCCATGACCGATCACTAGATTCAACTACCGTCAACAGATTTTTTAGAGTACTCATCACCCTTTCAACTTGTCCATTGGCGCGACTATCTCCTGTTGCTATTAAGTGAAGCTGTACTTTCTGAGAAGAACAGAACTCGACAAACTTCGCACCCGTAAAACATCTGCCCTGATCGGCCACTAAACGAGTAGGCACTCCAAATAAGGCAATTAAAGATATTAAAGCTTCAATACAACTGCCAGCATCAAGCTTAAAAGTATGATACAAGTGAACATATTTAGTAAAGCCATCAATCTGTACTATCATGTACTCCTTACGATCATTTTTGCCACTGAGCTTTCCAGTAATATCAATGTGCAATGTATGCCACGGAATACTGACTTTGGGGATTGGATATAATTCGGCTTGAACTTTTCCCGACACTGATTTCGTCACTCTACAAGTTATGCAATTTCTACAAATTTGCGGACATACTTCGACATTCCTTTGAACCAATAATGGTCATACACCTTATCGAGGGTCTTTTCCCAACCCAAGTGCAAAATGGACTCGTGAACCTGATTGATAATTGACCACCTAAATGCTTGAGGAATTACTGGCAGACAACGTGTTTTACAATATCTTTGAATTTTTCTATACAGCACATTTGCTCTCATTTCATAGGTTGCATCTAAATTATTAGAAAATTCACCATCAATCAATTTTGCAATGATACACACAATGTCCTGATCGCGCTGCTGTACTGCTTGAATCCAACTTTCTGAAATGTTCATCAGCTCTACACGCTTCTCAACAACTTTGTTTTGTAATTGTATACTGTTGCTGGACAAGGGGTTTCTTGACAGAAAATCGGCATGAGCCATGCGCTTTCCTTCTTGATACTCAATCAAATCAAATGACTGTAGAAATGCCCACCAACGATATACTCTAGGTGATAGCTCAATTTTTGTTCTAGACGCCTTCAATGAATTACAATCGATATAAAGAACAAACTTTCTACCATATAGATAGTGTCTAAACTGTTTAACCGAATTGACAACCGCAAGTGTTTCCAATTCATACGATGTGTACTTTGACTCACAAGGACTGGTAGTCTTACTATAATACTCCACCACACATGGTTTTTTTTTCAATCCTGTGTAAAAGTATAGCACCATAGCCAACGGCACTTGCATCTGTGTGCAACTCTATAGGGTATTGTGGATCGAATATTACTAAAACTGGCTTGTTTGTGAGAATATGACAATTTTTTACGAATTGCTTCATGTTCCTTATTCCAAACAAAACTATTTTTCTCAGATGTAAGAGAATACAAAGATTTCATTAATTGAGAAAATCCGGGCACAAATTGACGAAAATACGAAGCCAACCCTATGAACTGCCTCAACGAGGTAACGGATTTGGGCGGTGGCAATGCACTTAGTGCTTCTATTTTACGCAAGTTAGGACGAATTTCACCAGCCTGTACTTGGTACCCTAAATATTGTACGGTTTTTCTTAAGAAGGAACATTTTTCCACATTAAACGAACAACCTGCCTCTGTCAAAACTTTCAATACGATTTCCAATCTCTCGAGTGCATCTTTCTTAGTGGATGCTACAATCATAATATCGTCCATGTAAACGATAACGTAAGAGTACGCTAGCTCGCCCAGCGCTTTCATTACGGCTCTTCGATGCAGCATTCTTTAAGCCAAATGGCATTGCAAGAAACTCATATTGACCGTCTGGGGTATCAAAAGCAGTGTAGTCAATGGAGTCACTATGTAATGGAACTTGATCGTATCCGCACGCCATGTCTAAGCAAGTAAAGAATTTAGCTCCTCGCAATCTAGCTATCTGGTCGGATATCAAAGGTAATGGAAACTTATCAGCAACTGTGTTTCTGTTCAATTCACGATAATCTACATAAAGCATTACAGACCCATTCTTCTTTTTCACCAATAATGCGGGACTAGCATAAGGTGAACTGCTAGCTCTTACAACATTATACTCTACTAGTTCTTTGACTTTTGCTCTTAGTAACTCTCTTTCACTGGGACTGAATCGATACGGACGCCTTTGAACAGTCTTGGTCGGCTCTGTTAAGCGGATACTCATTTCACCTGTACTTTCTCCAGTAAGAGGAGTTCCACGAATAAACGAAATTGAATACTTTTCCAATAACTGTATTAGTTGATTTTTTTCTTCACCATACAATTCAGTTTCTAAACTATCAAAGTTACATTCACTGTCAGTTTCAGCACAAACGTTAATTGTTTTGTCCTTTACTAATTTAAAACCTTTGTTTGACACTACAGCTGAATATCCCTGAGCCAAGATTTCACGCCCAATTACAATTTTGCTTTTGATATTATCATCCTGAACTATATGAAACATTATTTCAATACAATTCCCATCAATCATCACATTACTTAAAATCTGCATTGTGCTCACAATGCTTGCATTACCTATACCACTTAATGATACGACATTGTTAGTCATTTTTCCGGTCAGTTTGTGCGATACGCTCTCTTTAATTAAAGAGCACTCTGCACCAGAATCAAAAGTAATCGGAAACTTCTCACCTCGGTGCATCATAGTAGTTTTTGGTTCCTCTACTGCACATAAATCAACTCGCTTGTGTGTGCGAGCTTCGGTTTCTCTTCCAGTAACACTTTTGGGGCATTGCGTCGCGATGTGACCGGGTTCATGACAACGATAGCATGTTACGTTGATCTTAGAACGCTGTGTCAACCCATGATCCACTCGACGATCCTCACCAGAAGATGAATGCTTCTTCGACCTGCATTCAGCCCTTTTGTGCCCGAGCTTGCCACAGGAGTGACACTTAATTGCCAAAGATTTAAAACGCTTAGCACTCGACTCTTCGTCCAAAAACTGTGATCGCTTTTTGTCCAACGAAAAAACTTGTAACTCAGACTGAAAATCACGTCTGCTGTGAATGTTTGCAGTATAAGCTACTCGTGGCAAACGACTGTCAAAATTTGCCAAATGCCCAAGTACAACAGACGCGGTAATTTTTTCTTTGTCCATATTACGCCATTTTGTGAGAAGAGACGTTGTTTTTCGGCTTGCATAAACAGCGAGACACTCTCCAGCATTTGGTCGGCTATTTAGTAGATTGAGAATTGTTGCCGCCGGTGTCTCAGTATTTTCGTACCGCTGCTCGAACAATTGTCTAAATTGTTGCCACGTTATGCCGGGATAGCAATCCTGGGATAGCCACTGTCAAGAGCTTCCTTCAAGAGATTTCGTCAACGCCAAAATTAACGCACTGCCTTGAGTAGTAGGGAACTGGGGGTTCTACGCCAAAGGGATGCCGACAATTTATGACCCCATTAATTTTATAACCCTTTTTTTTGACACTTTTATTACCCCCTTCCATATCATAATTTATGACCCTTTTTCCCACGATCGTATCCCTCCTTTGATTAGCCTAATGTGGAGAACAAAGGATTAACATTCCTAGGCCACCACTTTACCAGCAGCATCTGTGAGAATTAGTGATCAAAGGATTTGGAGTCAAGTGCGCGCCTGTTAAACCTGCGTTGCATTATACACCTGCAAGCAGGTGATCAGAGGAACAGATTTGGCTATTTACCCAACTAGTGTTAGAGTCAATTGTGCGCCTCTTTGACGTGCGTGGCATTGTAAACCTGTTTATGGTCATGAGGTGCAGTGTGCACAGTAAGAAAGGATAGATAAGAGAGAGTCAAGTGCGCGCCTGTTTGACGTGCACTGCATTGTTAACCTGAAAGCAAGCAATAAAGAATGAATGTTTATGGTCATGAGTAGCAGTGTGCAAAGGAAGGAAGGATGGAAAATAGAGAAAAGCGAACGCTTGTTCGATGTACGTTGCATTATTATGGTCAACAGCAACAACAACAACCACAAGAACATACAGATTCGTGGAGTTCTGTGAACAAGGGATGCAAATTTTCCTACGCAGCAGCAGCAGCAGCGGCAGGATCAATACGTTGATCTTTATGACTGTGTGAATGAGAGGATCAGTTTTAACTATTTAACCAATTAGTGTTAGAGTCAAGTGTGCTCCTGTTTTAAGTACGTTGCGCTGCACACGTACATTGATATTGTCAACAGCAACAACAACTACAACCTTCGTGGGGGCGTTATGTGTGCAATGATGGGAATTTTCTGTCGCAGCGGCAGCAGCAGCAAGATCAACACACTGTTTTACAACAAGAGTATTAATACTTGTACATTTAGATTATAAAGAGTTAGAGGGAAAAGGTGTAAGAGGAGGAGTGTTAGAGGGAGAAGGTGTAAGACAGGGAAAGGATAGAGGGGGAAAGTGTTAGAGGGAGAAGGTGCTAGAGGAGGAAAGAGTTAGAGGGGGATAGTGTTAGAAGGATACTGTGTGCAAGAAAGTGTTAGAGGGAGGAAGACTTAGAGACAAGTTTGTGCGCGCCTTGATTGTGCTTTTTTGAAGTACGCTGGTCAGTACATTCGTAGGCCGCATTGTTATGATCAAAAGCAACACCAACAGCAACAACAACTACATCCTTCGTGGGGCTCTTTGAACAAGGGATGGAACTTTTCTTACGCAGCAGCAGCAGCAGCAATGTCGATACGTTGAGCCTTAGGTTGTGATAATGACAGGATCAGTTTTTGCTATTCAACCAATTTGTGTTAGAGTCAAGTATGCTACTGTTTTAAATACATTGCTCTGCACACGTGAATTGTTATTGTCAACAGCAACAACAACATCCTTCGTAGGGGGTTATGTGTG
Source organism: Scaptomyza flava (assembly GCA_030179655.1). Lineage (NCBI taxonomy): Eukaryota > Metazoa > Arthropoda > Insecta > Diptera > Drosophilidae > Scaptomyza > Scaptomyza flava. The sequence continues at coordinate 46,164,396 of JARNME010000012.1, forward strand.
CAAGGATGGGAATTGTCTTTCGCAGCAGCAGCAGCAGCAAGATCAACACATTGTTTTTAAACAAGAGTATTGATACTTGTACATATAGATTATAAAGAGTTAGAGGGAGAAGGTGTGAGAGGGGGAGTGTTAGAGGGAGAAGGTGTAAGAGGTGGAAAGGATAGAGTGGGAAAGTGTTAGAGGGAGAAGGTGTTAGATACGAATAAGTAGATAAGAGAGAGTCGAGAGGGCGGCTGTTTGACGTGCGTTGCCTTGCACACCTGCAGGCAAAACATAAACAATGAATGTTTGTGAAAACCTGTGATCAAAGAATAAAAGGATTGAGACAAGATTGTGCTTGTTTGAAGTACGCTAGTCAAAGGGCAGTACATTCGTAGGCCGCATTGTTATGATCAAAAGCAAAACCAACAACAACAAGAACAACAACATTCGTGAGTGTTATGCAAGCAAGGGATGGGAATTTTTTCGCAGCAGCAGCAACAAGATCAACACAAGAATATTGAGACTTTCAGATTTAGTTTGAAATATTATAGGGGGAAGTTGTAAGAGGAGGAAAGTGTTAGAGGGAGAAAGAGAGAGTTAGTATTAGAGAGACTAGGTGTTAGAGGGGGAAAGTGTTATAGGGGAAAGTGATCCTGCTTGTATTATTATATTAAAACACGCTCCGTTATGCGATTCTATACACGAGCGTCTATGAAATGCAGGTGGTATGTTTATTGATTGTCCCTCCTTCTAACGCACACCCAACTTATTCGCTACTTACGTTTCTAACGTTTATTTGCATATATCTGTTTTGATTATTGCACTGACTTCTGTTACTTTTATAGAGCTAATTAGTATAACTTTTTAATAAACCAATGAACATTTTTTAAGTTGGTGTACTTTGTTAAGAAACTATCAAATTATGTTTTTCTTATGGGTATGTTTTAATTTTATTTCATGTATATATATTTTTTTATTTTTTTTTTAATAGATTTTTGTAGGATGTTAAATTTAAGATTTATAATAAGCTTGTTCCGTTGAGGGATTTAGCAAACACAAACACCGAACATTAAGATTAATGACAAGCCGGTAGAACACACAAGTCATACTCCATGATTTTGTTTCGGCTTTATAAAAAGCTTTTTTAAGTCAATATTATAAGCCTTAGTTCTAGTACTCACTTGAAAGCTTAACGAAGTTCGTGTAGCTGGTATAATAAATCATGTTTTAACAAACTAATTTTGATCTTAATATTTATACTTCATCGTTTATTGAGATTATTGTTATTATTATTTTTTTAATTCCCATATATTGGATTTCGTTCTATCTCAGTAACAATTTATTTTGCTTATACATTCTTTAAATTCCTTAAGGTAATCTTTTAGGCTTATCAAATCATCATTTGCTTAACTTTCCCTCTGCTCGCTTTAAGATTTTCATCAAATGACACTTTTCATATTTAAGATATCCGTCAAACTATTTCTTATACTCAACTAAAATTATTTCATCAAACTCACATATCAAATCAATTTCTAAAATAAAGAAAATGAAAACAGTAAGATGTTCTTAGCAGCTTGATTTTTTTTTTATAAACGGGTTTTACCAACTCTTTCTCAGAATGCTACCTACGATAAAAATGTATAAAGAATGTGTTTTGTACTCATTTACTGATTTCAAAAATTCTTCTATTGACGTTGTATGATACCCTATCTTAATTTGTGTTATATTTAATCGTTTTCTTCAACTTAGTATTCTACAGATTTTTAAACATTTTATGTTATGTAGTTAGCTATTTTGACTAGGCTTTACGCTTAAAACGAGATAGATTGTATTATTGTCCTTAACAAGTTAACTTAATTTTAACAGGGAAATCGATCGGACATTGATTTTTCACTTTATAATTGATTGCTTTAATATATTTCAACTGTCAACCTATGTACATTTCTACTCTTTTAGTGATTATGTTAGATTTTTATATTTCCAAACTCATTGCTTGAACTTACAAAATTTCGTTACTAATTTCTTATAATTGATGGATGGTAATATTTTATTTCATTATTCTCCCCATTTTTCTTGCATTTAATAAGGAAGTGCATTGAAGTAGCTTATCAGTTCGAGATATGAGCTTACACTGTTTCGAAAAGTATGAATACGTTAAATGTTTTAATTTAAGTGTTAAGTATCTATTAGATGCCATGTTATTAGGGCGTATTTATTCATATAATTATTATAATTATTTCTTAAGGAGACTTATTTTCTTTAGTGCTCAAAACTTATTGTTGCTAAAGGATTTATTTTTTCATGGTCTGAGTTATTTATTTAATTCGTGAAACCATTGTATTGTGATTTATTATTCTTGAACCTTTGCATTAATATTGAATTTGGATGGCAAAATACGGTTGTGATGTACTAAAGCTCGAGATGACTTGAGAGTCGGTATTTTGCAAAACGGGCGGTAGAGTACTTAAAATTTTTAATTGTACTGTGTGTTTTTAAAATAATGTACTTTAACTATCACCGGAATGGTTTATACCCACTAAATATTGATATTTTCGGTTTTTTCTTCCTTTGCATTAGTCGTTTTATACACCCTAGCTCTTGATCCTGTTTTTTGATTTGAGTAGAGTGTTTGATTTTATTGCATACTGTTTGTGGAGGAGGCTCCAAATAATAAGATTTGGTTTAATAATTGTATAGTAAGATTTATTTTTCTTTTTTTATGTTGGTAAAGCAATATTTGTATGTTAAACTAATAAAAAGAGCGCAAGCAAGTCATTTACAATAATTTTCACTAACTTAGGATTCATGGTCTTAAGACCGTTTAGACTTCAAGTAGTAAGTAGTAAGTAGTTTTGCTAGACTATATTCTGTTATGATTCTTGTGGGTTATAATTCGTACATTGAAAGAGCGAGATAAAGCTGTTCTTGTTTAGGTCCACAATCTATTTTCTTGGTCCATTTTCCTTTACATATAATACGGCAGGGAGTAAGATTTAAAAGTAGTATGTCATTCCATTGCTATTTAATTTTTATTTTATTCTTTTATGTTATTTGACTTTCTATATTGCCTTTAAATTTAAGGGTTTTGCTTCTCAATTTTTGAACCGAGTCATAGTATTTTTTTTTTTTCTGTGCTGCATAAACGAAAGCATGCTTGATCCCAGATATGTTTATTCTTAATCAATATGTAGATCAACACCGTAGGCTTTCAAGTACTATATATTTTATCAGCTTTTAGGTATTGAGATTAAATTTTGCTCAGAATCTAATCGCTGACTTAAACACATGAGTGTTACAACTTTCACACTTAAGGAGCATCAGATCTTTTCGTTTCAAAGTGTTTACTATTTGACGCTTTTAAGAACAATTTGCTTGCCTGAGCTAGGTAGGTTATACAGTTAAAAAAATTAGTGGAAAGACGGAACTGTCTTATAGAATTTCTTCAACATTATTAGTTGGTTCTTTCCGTTTCGCATTTTATCACGCACTTTGAGATTATTATATTACTTAATGGAATGTGCTCTATGTTCCTGATTGTTTGCTGATTATTGTTCTTAATTATTATTTTGTTTATTTATTTCTTTTGCATCTCATATAGTATTTTTCCCTTATGTTTCTTTTTTATTGCGCTCCACTTCTAAACTTACTTTAATAATTTTCGATGTTTCCTACAATTTATATTCAATCGTCCTTTATTTGACAAAAACTGGGCTGTTAAAAACGGAAGCCAATTAATGTATCAAACTGATGGAAGGGAATAGTTGTGTTTATTTTTCATTTAAAAATAAAAATAGGCTGTTATACGGGTACACAAAAAATTTACTTATATTAAATTAAAAGTACTGTCACTGTTTACGACAGCCTGGCATCCTAAAGAGACTCAATCGCTCACCATCATCACTTGACACCCCACCCTCCCATACGACGAAGCGATCCTCACCTGGACCATCAATCGTACACACATAATTAACTTTTACCTATATAATATACGGTTTGCATGTAGGCGCCTTATTTGAATAGTATTTCATTGTTCTACTCTGTACCGATTTTGGATCCCCTGATTTATATTATTTCCAGCTACTTTCCAAGGCTCACACCTTTAACTTTTAACACACCAGCCCACAAAACATATAATTTGTATATAAAAACATTACACAACGACATCAAGCACCAAGAGCTATTAAAAAAATTTATAAAGTATTCGGAGGAAATTTGATCGAACAATGTAACACCCAAAATATTTATTATGGTTTACATTAAATCGTGAAGTCATAATCGAGTCTACTACGTACTTCACATTTTTCCATGAGTTGTTCCCATCTAAAACCCCTATCAATTTATCCGTTTTTTCTTATTATTACTTTTTCAACCAAGTAAGTGCGTACCTGTTTTTTCAATTTCATCTCTCCAGAAAATGTCTGTAAGTTCGGTAGCCTCACAGTCATTCAATATGTTTGTTATAGGGATTTTGTATTGTATTTCTATTATTGTACATTTTAAGTTTTCCGGTTTGGTGAGTAGCTCTTCTCAATTAAGTATTATGTTTGCTTATACACACATAATCATTTATTTAGATTTTTGTCTGACTAATAAAAATGTCTTCAAATCTTTTAAAAATTTAAGGATTTACTTTATGTATGGAATTTTGGTTGTCCTATTATATCGCTGATTGTTCTAACTAAACAATTGATTGAACACTACCTCCATAATGTCTTTTAAACGTATCTTTGATTGAGTTTTCGATAATAACTTCTTATTAATTTTTTAGATCGTACCCGAGTCACGTAAATATTGCAGGGTACGTAAAAATTAGCACGCAAACAAGGTTGAGGGCAGAAACACTCCCAAAAGGCTTTGAGCAAAGGGTGAAGTAGAAAAAGGTACAATAAGGTAGGAGCTAACGAACAGCGAGAGTCTTTAGATGGAAGCGAGCTGAAAGAAGACATCTGATCTCAGACAAGACAAATGTTTATCGGGAGAAAGAATCCTCCCTTCACATTATAGCAGTATGCGTAGCCTTAGCAAGGAACAAATTTTATTGTCTTAGAACAACATATCAACCGTATCAAAGGCTAAGAAACCCTCAACTTATCATAAATACTTGATTTCGTACAGTTTCCATGTCCGGTGGAAGAGTCATAGAACTAGAAGGGGGGGCACAACAGACCTCTCAGTTACCAAATCATTCATCGACGATTAAGGTTTATACAGGCAGGAGACATATTATTCTATTATTGATTCCCCTTTATGTTTAATTTTTTTTTTATTAAAAAGTTGTTACTATTCTACTGACTTTTATTGATTTTTTATTAATTTTTTATTATCTTGTCGGAAATTTAATTTCCGTTTGTTTTTCTTCACAAAGAAGTTTACATCTGTCAGCAATGTCAATTTGTGATTTTTTTTCTAAAAAATTTTTGAGATTCGAATCTATTTTTTTAAAGCCAACAAAAGTACTGACGCTATACAGCTGCCAAATATTTTCTCTTTCAACTCCAATTCTAGAACTCATACAATAACCTTGAAAAGAGGTAAGCCCAAAATACATGGAACTGGTGGCAGTTTTGCTGTTAAAAACACGTTTTTTTTTCGGTTTTAGAAACCGGTTGTTGTTTAACTGTTTAAAACAGGGAGGGAGCTGCTATTTTTTACGGTTTGATAAACCGGGTGCTGTTTTGCTGTTATTTTTCATGTTTTTCAGAAACAGCTTCTTGTTTTGCTGTTATTTTTGATGTTTTTCAGAAACAGCTTCTTGTTTTGCTGTTATTTTTGATGTTTTTAAGAAACAGGTTGTTATTTAGCTGTTTAAAACAGAGAGCGGTTATTTTACCGGTAAAAAAAAACCGGCTGCAGTTTAGCTGTTAAAAACAGGTTTATTTCGGTTCAAGAAACCGGTTGTTGTTTAACTGTTTAAAATAGAGAGCTGTTATTTTTTCTGGTTTTAAATACTGGGGCTGTTAAACTGTTATTTTTGAGGTTTTCAAGAATCAGGTTGTTGTTTGACTGCTATTTTTCCGGTTTGCTGCTAAAAACACGGATTTTTCAGGTTTAAAAACAGGTTGTTGATATATGTTTAAACGGAGGGCTGTTATATGTGCAATATGCAGATATAACAGTCCACCAGTTTAACATCTATCAACAACCTGTTTTAAAAACAGCTTGCTGTTAGCTGTTATTTTTATATAACAGTCAAACATCAACCTGTTTTTAAACCTGAAAAATCCGTGTTTTTAGCAGCAAAATTTAAAATATAAACCTTAATTGTCGATGAATGATTTGGTAACTGAGAGGTCTGTTGTGCCCCCCTTCTAGTTCTATGACTCTTCCACCGGACATGGAAACTGTACGAAATCAAGTATTTATGATGAGTTGAGGGTTTCTTAGCCTTTGATACGGTTGATATGTTGTTCTAAGACAATAAAATTTGTTCCTTGCTAAGGCTACGCATACTGCTATAATGTGAAGGGAGGATTCTTTCTCCCGATAAACATTTGTCTTGTCTGAGATCAGATGTCTTCTTTCAGCTCGCTTCCATCTAAAGACTCTCGCTGTTCGTTAGCTCCTACCTTATTGTACCTTTTTCTACTTCACCCTTTGCTCAAAGCCTTTTGGGAGTGTTTCTGCCCTCAACCTTGTTTGCGTGCTAATTTTTACGTACCCTGCAATATTTACGTGACTCGGGTACGATCTAAAAAAATTAATAAGAAGTTATTATCGAAAACTCAATCAAAGATACGTTTAAAAAACATTATGGAGGTAGTGTTCAATCAATTGTTTAGTTAGAACAATCAGCGATATAATAGGACAACCAAAATTCCATACATAAAAGTAAATCCTTAAATTTTTAAAAGATTTGAAGACATTTTTATTAGTCAGACAAAAATCTAAATAAATGATTATGTGTGTATAAGCAAACATAATACTTAATTGAGAAGAGCTACTCACCAAACCGGAAAACTTAAAATGTACAATAATAGAAATACAATACAAAATCCCTATAACAAACATATTGAATGACTGTGAGGCTACCGAACTTACAGACATTTTCTGGAGAGATGAAATTGAAAAAACAGGTACGCACTTACTTGGTTGAAAAAATAATAATAAGAAAAAACGGATAAATTGATAGGGGTTTTAGATGGGAACAACTCATGGAAAAATGTGAAGTACGTAGTAGACTCGATTATGACTTCACGATTTAATGTAAACCATAATAAATATTTTGGGTGTTACATTGTTCGATCAAATTTCCTCCGAATACTTTATAAATTTTTTTAATAGCTCTTGGTGCTTGATGTCGTTGTGTAATGTTTTTATATACAAATTATATGTTTTGTGGGCTGGTGTGTTAAAAGTTAAAGGTGTGAGCCTTGGAAAGTAGCTGGAAATAATATAAATCAGGGGATCCAAAATCGGTACAGAGTAGAACAATGAAATACTATTCAAATAAGGCGCCTACATGCAAACCGTACATTATCTAGGTAGAAGTTAATTTTGTGTGTACGATTGATGGTCCAGGTGAGTATCGCTTCGTCGTATGGGAGGGTGGGGTGTCAAGTGATGATGGTGAGCGATTGAGTCTCTTTAGGATGCCAGGCTGTCGTAAACAGTGACAGTACTTTTAATTTAATATAAGTAAATTTTTTGTGTACCCGTATAACAGCCTATTTTTATTTTTAAATGAAAAATAAACACAACTATTCCCTTCCATCAGTTTGATACATTAATTGGCTTCCGTTTTTAACAGCCCAGTTTTTGTCAAATAAAGGACGATTGAATATAAATTGTAGGAAACATCGAAAATTATTAAAGTAAGTTTAGAAGTGGAGCGCAATAAAAAAGAAACATAAGGGAAAAATACTATATGAGATGCAAAAGAAATAAATAAACAAAATAATAATTAAGAACAATAATCAGCAAACAATTAGGAACATAGAGCACATTCCATTAAGTAATATAATAATCTCAAAGTGCGTGATAAAATGCGAAACGGAAAGAACCAACTAATAATGTTGAAGAAATTCTATAAGACAGTTCCGTCTTTCCACTAATTGTTTTAACTGTATAACCTACCTAGCTCAGGCAAGCAAATTGTTCTTAAAAGCGTCAAATAGTAAACACTTTGAAACGAAAAGATCTGATGCTCCTTAAGTGTGAAAGTTGTAACACTCATGTGTTTAAGTCAGCGATTAGATTCTGAGCAAAATTTAATCTCAATACCTAAAAGCTGATAAAATATATAGTACTTGAAAGCCTACGGTGTTGATCTACATATTGATTAAGAATAAACATATCTGGGATCAAGCATGCTTTCGTTTATGCAGCACAGAAAAAAAAATACTATGACTCGGTTCAAAAATTGAGAGGCAAAACCCTTAAATTTAAAGGCAATATAGAAAGTCAAATAACATAAAAGAATAAAATAAAAATTAAATAGCAATGGAATGACATACTACTTTTAAATCTTACTCCCTGCCGTATTATATGTAAAGGAAAATGGACCAAGAAAATAGATTGTGGACCTAAACAAGAACAGCTTTATCTCGCTCTTTCAATGTACGAATTATAACCCACAAGAATCATAACAGAAAATAGTCTAGCAAAACTACTTACTACTTACTACTTGAAGTCTAAACGGTCTTAAGACCATGAATCCTAAGTTAGTGAAAATTATTGTAAATGACTTGCTTGCGCTCTTTTTATTAGTTTAACATACAACTATTGCTTTACCAAAATAAAAAAAGAAAAATAAATCTTACTATACAATTATTAAACCAAATCTTATTATTTGGAGCCTCCTCCACAAACAGTATGCAATAAAATCAAACACTCTACTCAAATCAAAAAACAGGATCAAGAGCTAGGGTGTATAAAACGACTAATACAAAGGAAGAAAAAACCGAAAATATCAATATTTAGTGGGTATAAACCATTCCGGTGATAGTTAAAGTACATTATTTTAAAAACACACAGTACAATTAAAAATTTTAAGTACTCTACCGCCCGTTTTGCAAAATACCGACTCTCAAGTCATCTCGAGCTTTAGTACATCACAACCGTATTTTGCCATCCAAATTCAATATTAATGCAAAGGTTCAAGAATAATAAATCACAATACAATGGTTTCACGAATTAAATAAATAACTCAGACCATGAAAAAATAAATCCTTTAGCGACAATAAGTTTTGAGCACTAAAGAAAATAAGTCTCCTTAAGAAATAATTATAATAATTATATGAATAAATACGCCCTAATAACATGGCATCTAATAGATACTTAACCCTTAAATTAAAACATTTAACGTATTCATACTTTTCGAAACAGTGTAAGCTTATATCTCGAACTGATAAGCTAGTTCAATGCACTTCCTTATTAAATGAAAGAAAAATGGGGAGAATAATGAAATAAAATATTACCATCCATCAATTATAAGAAATTAGTAACGAAATTTTGTAAGTTCAAGCAATGAGTTTGGAAATATAAAAATCTAACATAATCACTAAAAGAGTAGAAATGTACATAGGTTGACAGTTGAAATATATTAAAGCAATCAATTATAAAGTGAAAAATCAATGTCCGATCGATTTCAGTAGTAGGTGAATGGGGGTTCTACGCCAAAGGGATGCCGACAATTTATGACCCCATTAATTTTTATGACCCTTTTATCGCCCCCTTGATCTTTGACCCTTTTTTTCATAATTTATGACCCTTTTTTTCCCACGATCATGTCCTTCCTTTGATTAGCCTAATGTGGAGAACAAAGGATTAACATTCCTAGGCCACCACTTTACCAGCAGCATCTGTGAAAATTAGTGATCAGAGGAACAGATTTGGCTATTTACCTAACTAGTGTTAGAGTCAATTGTGCGCCTCTTTGACGTGCGTGGCATTATAAACCTGCAACACACGTCAAAAAATGAATGTTTATGATCATGAGTAGCTGTGTGCACAGGAAGAAAGGATAGATAAAAGAGAGTCGAGAGGGTGCCTGTTTGAAGTGCGTTGCATTGTTAACCTGAAAGCAAGCAATAAAGAATGAATGTTTATGCTCATGAGTAGTAGTGATCAAAGGATCTGGAATCGAGAGGGCGCCTCTTTGACGTGAGTGGCATTATAAACCTGCGTTGCATTATACACCTGCAAGCAGGTGATCAGAGGAACAGATTTGGCTATTTACCTAACTAGTGTTAGAGTCAATTGTGTGCCTCTTTGACGTGCGTGGCATTATAAACCTGCAACACACGTCAAAAAATGAATGTTTATGATCATGAGTAGCTGTGTGCACAGGAAGAAAGGATAGATAAGAGAGAGTCAAGTGCGCGCCTGTTTGACGTGCGCTGCATTGTTAACCTGAAAGCAAGCAATAAAGAATGAATGTTTATGGTCATGAGTAGCAGTGTGCAAAGGAAGGAAGGATAGAAAATAGAGAAAAGCGAACGCTTGTTCGATGTACGTTGCATTATTATGGTCAACAGCAACAACAACAACCACAAGAACATACAGATTCGTGGAGTTCTGTGAACAAGGGATGCAAATTTTCCTACGGAGTAGCAGCAGCAGCGGCAGGATCAATACGTTGATCTTTATGACTGTGTGAATGAGAGGATCAGTTTTAACTATTTAACCAATTAGTGTTAGAGTCAAGTGTGCTCCTGTTTTAAGTACGTTGCGCTGCACACGTACATTGATATTGTCAACAGCAACAACAACTACAACCTTCGTGGGGGCGTTATGTGTGCAAGGGTGGGAATTTTCTTTCGCAGCGGTAGCAGCAGCAAGATCAGTACATTGTTTTTAAACAAGAGTATTGATACTTGTACATTTAGATTATAAAGAGTTAGAGGGAGAAGGTTTAAGAGGGGGAGTGTTAGAGGGAGAAGGTGTAAGAGGGGGAAAGTGTTAAAAGGCAGAAGGTGTTATAGGTATCACCGTCCGTGAGGTTCAGTGAGCAAAGTACATTGTCTATGAAACTATTAAATGCTAGAGTCAAGTGTGCACAGGTTACTTAGCTACAAGTTAGTAGATAAGAGAGAGAGAGAGAGTCAACTGTGAGCAGGTTTCTTAGCTACGAATAAGTAGATAAGAGAGAGTCGAGAGGGCACCTGTTTGACGTGCGTTGTCTTGCACACCTGCAGGCAAAACATTAACAATGAATGTTTATGATTGTGAAAACCAGTGATCAAAGAATAAAAGGATTGAGACAAGATTGTGCTTTTTTGAAGTACGCTAGTCAAAGGGCAGTACATTCGTAGGCCGCATTGTTATGATCAAAAGCAACACAGTAGTAGGTGATTGCCGGTTCTACCCCAAAGGGATGCCAACAATTTATGACCCCATTAATTTTATGACCCTTTTATCGCCCCCTTGATCTTTGACCCTTTTTTTTGACACTTTTATTACCCCCTTCCATATCATAATTTATGACCGTTTTTCCCACGATCGTATCCCTCCTTTGATTAGCCTAATGTGGAGAACAAAGGATTTACATTCCTAGGCCACCACTTTACCAGCAGCATCTGTGAGTAGTAGTGATCAAAGGATTTGGAGTCAAGTGCGCGCCTGTTAAACCTGCGTTGCATTATACACCTGCAAACAGGTGAACAGATTTGGCTATTTACCTAATTAGTGTTAGTGTCAATTGTGCGCCTCTTTGACGTGCGTGGCATTATAAATCTGTTTATGGTCATGAGGTGCAGTGTGCACAGGAAGAAAGGATAGATAAAAGAGAGTCGAGAGGGTGCCTGTTTGAAGTGCGTTGCATTGTTATCCTGCAAGCAGGTGATCAGAGTAACAGATTTGGCTATTTACCTAACTAGTGTTAGAGTCAATTGTGCGCCTCTTTGGCGTGCGTGGCATTGTAAATCTGTTTACGGTCATGAGGTGCAGTGTGCACAGGAAGAAAGGATAGATAAGAGAGAGTCGAGAGGGTGCCTGTTTGAAGTGCGTTGCATTGTTAACCTGAAAGCAAGCAATAAAGAATGAATGTTTATGGTCATGAGTAGCAGTGTGCAAAGGAAGGAAGGATAGAAAATAGAGAAAAGCGAACGCTTGTTCGATGTACGTTGCATTATTATGATCAACAGCATCAACAACAAAAACATACAGATTCGTGGAGTTCTGTGAACAAGGGATGCAAATTTTCCTACGCAGCAGCAGCAGCAGCGGCAGGATCAATACGTTGATCTTTATGACTGTGTGAATGAGAGGATCAGTTTTAACTATTTAACCAATTAGTGTTAGAGTCAAGTGTGCTCCTGTTTTAAGTACGTTGCGCTGCACACGTACATTGATATTGTCAACAGCAACATCAACTACAACCTTCGTGGGGGCGTTATGTGTGCAATGATGGGAACTTTCTTTCGCAGCGGCAGCAGCAGCAAGATCAACACACTGTTTTTAAACAAGAGTATTGATACTTGTACATTTAGATTATAAAGAGTTAGAGGGAAAAGGTGTAAGAGGAGGAGTGTTAGAGGGAGAAGGTGTAAGACAGGGAAAGGATAGAGGGGAAAGTGTTAGAGGGAGAAGGTGTTAGAGGAGGAAAGAGTTAGAGGGGGTTAGTGTTAGAAGGATACTGTGTGCAAGAAAGTGTTAGAGGGAGGAAGACTTAGAGACAAGTTTGTGCATGCTTGATTGTGCTTTTTTGAAGTACGCTGGTCAAAGGGCAGTACATTCGTAGGCCGCATTGTTATGATCAAAAGCAACACCAACAGCAACAACAACTACATCCTTCGTGGGGCTCATTGAACAAGGGATGGAACTTTTCTTACGCAGCAGCAGCAGCAGCAATGTCGATACGTTGAGCCTTATGGTTGTGATAATGACAGGATCAGTTTTTGCTATTCAACCAATTAGTGTTAGAGTCAAGTATGCTACTGTTTTAAATACATTGCTCTGCACACGTGAATTGTTATTGTCAACAGCAACAACAACATCCTTCGTGGGGGGTTATGTGTGCAAGGATGGGAATTGTCTTTCGCAGCAGCAGCAGCAGCAAGATCAACACATTGTTTTTAAACAAGAGTATTGATGCTTGTACATATAGATTATAAAGAGTTAGAGGGAGAAGGTGTGAGAGGGGGAGTGTTAGAGGGAGAAGGTGTAAGAGGTGGAAAGGATAGAGTGGGAAAGTGTTAGAGGGAGAAGGTGTTAGATACGAATAAGTAGATAAGAGAGAGTCGAGAGGGCGGCTGTTTGACGTGCGTTGCCTTGCACACCTGCAGGCAAAACATAAACAATGAATGTTTGTGAAAACCTGTGATCAAAGAATAAAAGGATTGAGACAAGATTGTGCTTGTTTGAAGTACGCTAGTCAAAGGGCAGTACATTCGTAGGCCGCATTGTTATGATCAAAAGCAAAACCAACAACAACAAGAACAACAACATTCGTGAGTGTTATGCAAGCAAGGGATGGGAATTTTTTCGCAGCAGCAGCAACAAGATCAACACAAGAATATTGAGACTTTCAGATTTAGTTTGAAATATTATAGGGGGAAGTTGTAAGAGGAGGAAAGTGTTAGAGGGAGAAAGAGAGAGTTAGTATTAGAGAGAGTAGGTGTTAGAGGGGGAAAGTGTTATAGGGGAAAGTGATCCTGCTTGTATTATTATATTAAAACACGCTCCGTTATGCGATTCTATACACGAGCGTCTATGAAATGCAGGTGGTATGTTTATTGATTGTCCCTCCTTCTAACGCACACCCAACTTATTCGCTACTTACGTTTCTAACGTTTATTTGCATATATCTGTTTTGATTATTGCACTGACTTCTGTTACTTTTATAGAGCTAATTAGTAAAACTTTTTAATAAACCAATGAACATTTTTTAAGTTGGTGTACTTTGTTAAGAAACTATCAAATTATGTTTTTCTTATGGGTATGTTTTAATTTTATTTCATGTATATATATTTTTTTTTTTTTTTTTTTTTTTTAATAGATTTTTGTAGTTTTTAAATTTAAGATTTATATTAAGCTTGTTCCGTTGAGGGATTTAGCAAACACAAACACCGAACATTAAGATTAATGACAAGCCGGTAGAACACACAAGTCATACTCCATGATTTTGTTTCGGCTTTATAAAATGCTTTTTTAAGTCAATATTATAAGCCTTAGTTCTAGTACTCACTTGAAAGCTTAACGAAGTTCGTGTAGCTGGTATAATAAATCATGTTTTAACAAACTAATTTTGATCTTAATATTTGTACTTTATCGTTTATTGAGATTATTGTTATTATTATTTTTTTAATCCCCATATATTGGATTTCGTTCTATATCAGTAATAATTTATTTTGCTTATACATTCTTAAAATTCCTTAAGGTAATCTTTTAGGCTTATCAAATAATCATTTCCTTAACTTTCCCTCTGCTCGCTTTAAGATTTTCATCAAATGACACTTTTCATATTTAAGATATCCGTCAAACTATTTCTTATACTCAACTAAAATTATTTCATCAAACTCACATATCAAATCAATTTCTAAAATAAAGAAAATGAAAACAGTAAGATGTTCTTAGCAGCTTGATTTTTTTTTTTTATAAACGGGTTTTACCAACTCTTTCTCAGTATGCTACCTACGATAAAAATGTATAAAGAATGTGTTTTGTACTCATTTACTGACTTCAAAAATTCTTCTATTGACGTTGTATGATACCCTATCTTAATTTGTGTTATATTTAATCGTTTTCTTCAACTTAGTATTCTACAGATTTTTAAACATTTTATGTTATGTAGTTAGCTATTTTGACTAGGCTTTACGCTTAAAACGAGATAGATTGTATTATTGTCCTTAACAAGTTAACTTAATTTTAACAGGGAAATCGATCGGACATTGATTTTTCACTTTATAATTGATTGCTTTAATATATTTCAACTGTCAACCTATGTACATTTCTACTCTTTTAGTGATTATGTTAGATTTTTATATTTCCAAACTCATTGCTTGAACTTACAAAATTTCGTTACTAATTTCTTATAATTGATGGATGGTAATATTTTATTTCATTATTCTTCCCATTTTTCTTGCATTTAATAAGGAAGTGCATTGAACTAGCTTGCTAATATTTGGTTTAATAATTGTATGATAAGATTTATTTTTCTTTTTAATGTTGGTAAAGCACTAGTTGTGTGTATGTTAAACTAATAAAAAGAGCGCAAACAAGTCATTTACAATAATTTTCACTAACTTAGGATTCATGGTCTTAAGACCGTTTAGACTTCATCGTAAGTAGTTTTGCTAGACTATATTCTATTATGATTCTTGTGGGTTTTAATTCGTACATTGAAAGAGCGAGATAAAGCTGTTCTTGCTTAGGTCCACAATCTATTTTCTTGGTCCATTTTCCTTTATATTATATTATACTCCTCAGGGAGTAAGATTTAAAAGTAGTATGTCATTCCATTCTAGTTATATTTGTATATTGTTTTTATTATTTTGCTATTTAATTTTTATTTTATTCTTTTATGTTATTTGTCTTTATATATTGCCTTTAAATTTAAGGGTTTTGCCTCTCAATTTTTGAACCGAGACATGGTATTTTTTTTTTTTCTGTGCTGCATAAACGAAAGCACGCTTGATCCCAGATGTGTTTATTCTTAATCAATATTTAGATCAACACCGTTGGCTTTCAAGTACTATATGTCTGTCTCAATATTTTATCAGCTTTTAGGTATTGAGATTAAATTTTGCTCAGAATCTATTCGCTAACTTAAACACATGAGTGTTACAACTTTCACACTTAAGGAGCATCAGGTCTTTTCGTTTCAAAGTGTTTACTATTTGACGCTTTTAAGAACAATTTGCTTGCCTGAGCTAGGTAGGTTGTACAGTTAAAAAAATTAGTGGAAAGACGGAACTGTCTTATAGAATTTCTTCAACATTATTAGTTGGTTCTTTCCGTTTCGCATTTTATCACGCACTTTGAGATTATTATATTACTTAATGGAATGTGCTCTATGTTCCTGATTGTTTGCTGATTATTGTTGTTAATCATTCTTTTGTTTATTTATTTCTTTTGCATCTCATATAGTATTTTTCCCTTATGTTTCTTTTTTATTACGCTCCACTTCTAAACTTACTTTAATAATTTTCGATGTTTCCTACAATTTATATTCAATCGTCCTTTATTTGACAAAAACTGGGCTGTTAAAAACGGAAGCCAATTAGTCTATCAAACTGATGGAAGGGAATAGTTGTGATTATTTTTCATTTAAAAATAAAAATAGGCTGTTATACGGGTACACAAAATATTTACTTATATTAAATTAAAAGTACTGTTACTATTTACGGCAGCCTGGCATCCTAAAGAGACTCAATCGCTCACCATCATCACTTGACACCCCACCCTCCCATACGACGAAGCGATCCTCACCTGGACCATCAATCGTACACACAAAATTAACTTTTACCTAGATAATGTACGGTTTGCATGTAGGCGCCTTATTTGAATAGTATTTCATTGTTCTACTCTGTACCGATTTTGGATCCCCTGATTTATATTATTTCCAGCTACTTTCCAAGGCTCACACCTTTAACTTTTAACACACCAGCCCACAAAACATATAATTTGGATATAAAAACATTAGACAACGACATCAAGCACCAAGAGCTATTAAAAAAATTTATAAAGTATTCGGAGGAAATTTGATCGAACAATGTAACACCCAAAATATTTATTATGGTTTACATTAAATCGTGAAGTCATAATCGAGTCTACTACGTACTTCACATTTTTCCATGAGTTGTTCCCATCTAAAACCCCTATCAATTTATCCGTTTTTTCTTATTATTATTTTTTCAACCAAGTAAGTGCGTACCTGTTTTTTCAATTTCATCTCTCCAGAAAATGTCTGTAAGTTCGGTAGCCTCACACTCATTCAATATGTTTGTTATAGGGATTTTGTATTGTATTTCTATTATTGTACATTTTAAGTTTTCCGGTTTGGTGAGTAGCTCTTCTCAATTAAGTATTATGTTTGCTTATACACACATAATCATTTATTTAGATTTTTGTCTGACTAATAAAAATGTCTTCAAATCTTTTAAAAACTTAAGGATTTACTTTTATGTATGGAATTTTGGTTGTCCTATTATATCGCTGATTGTTCTAACTAAACAATTGATTGAACACTACCTCCATAATGTCTTTTAAACGTATCTTTGATTGAGTTTTCGATAATAACTTCTTATTAATTTTTTTAGATCGTACCCGAGTCACGTAAATATTGCAGGGTACGTAAAAATTAGCACGCAAACAAGATTGAGGGCAGAGACACTCCCAAAAGGCTTGAGCAAAGGGTGAAGTAGAAATAGGTACAATAAGGTAGGAGCTAACGGACAGCGAGAGTCTTTAGATGGAGGCGAGCTGAACGAAGACATCTGATCTCAGACAAGACAAATGTTTATCGGGAGAAAGAATCCTCCTTTCACATTATAGCAGTATGCGTAGCCTTAGCAAGGAACAAATTTTATTGTCTTAGAACAACATATCAACCGTATTAAAGGCTAAGAAACCCTCAACTCATCATAAATACTTGATTTCGTACAGTTTCCATGTCCGGTGGAAGAGTCATAGAACTAAAAGGGGGGCACAACAGACCTCTCAGTTACCAAATCATTCATCGACGATTAAGGTTTATACAGGCAGGAGACATATTATTCTATTATTGATTCCCCTTTATGTTTAATTTTTTTTTATTAAAAAGTTGTTACTATTCTACTGACTTTTATTGATTTTTTATTAATGTTGTATTATCTTGTCGGAAATTTAATTTCCGTTTGTTTTTTCTCACAAAGTAGTTTACATCTGTCAGCAATGTCAATTTGTGATTTTTTTTCTAAAAAATTTTTCAGATTCGAATCTATTTTTTTAAAGCCAACAAAAGTACTGACGCAATGCTGCTGCGTTTTGTACTATAACTTGAATTTAACATTTAAACGAAAGAACAAGTCCACAATCGTGGCGATTAAAAACCGGGACTTAAAAGTACGCTGTTGAACAGAGTAAAGTACTCCTTGCTAAGTGAGGCAGCGGTGGCCATCTGACGTTTCCAGGCAAATATTTTCTCTTTCAACTCCAATTCTAGAACTCATACAATAACCTTGAAAAGAGGTAAGCCCAAAATACATGGAACTGGTGGCAGTTTTGCTGTTAAAAACAAGTTTTTTTTTTCGGTTTTAGAAACCGGTTGTTGTTTAACTGTTTAAAACAGGAAGCTGCTATTTTTTACGGTTTGAAAAACCGGGTGCTGTTTTGCTGTTATTTTTCATGTTTTTCAGAAACAGCTTCTTGTTTTGCTGTTATTTTTGATGTTTTTAGCAGGTTGTTATTTAGCTGTTTAAAACAGAGAGCGGTTATTTTACCGGTAAAAAGAAAACCGGCTGCAGTTTAGCTGGTAAAAACAGGTTTATTTCGGTTTAAGAAACCGGTTGTTGTTTAACTGTTTAAAATAGATAGCTGTTATTTTTTCTGGTTTTAAATACTGGGGCTGTTAAACTGTTATTTTTGTGGTTTTCAAGAATCAGGTTGTTGTTTGACTGCAATTTTTCCGGTTTGAAAACAGTTGAGGGGAGGGGGGGCGTGTAAATTTTGCTGCTAAAAACAGGGATTTTTCAGGTTTAAAAACAGGTTGTTGTTTGACTGTTATATAAAAATAACAGCTAACAGCAAGCTGTTTTTAAAACAGGTTGTTGATAGATGTTAAACTGGTGGGCTGTTATATCTGCATATTGCACATATAACAGCCCTCCGTTTAAACATATATCAACAACCTGTTTTAAAAACAGCTTGCTGTTAGCTGTTATTTTTATAAAACAGTCAAACAACAACCTGTTTTTAAACCTGAAAAATCCCTGTTTTTAGCAGCAAAATTTACACCCCCCCCCCCCCTCCCCTCAACTGTTTTCAAACCGGAAAAATTGCAGTCAAACAACAACCTGATTCTTGAAAACCACAAAAATAACAGTTTAACAGCCCCAGTTTTTAAAACCAGAAAAAATAACAGCTCTCTATTTTAAACAGTTAAACAACAACCGGTTTCTTAAACCGAAATAAACCTGTTTTTACCAGCTAAACTGCAGCCGGTTTTCTTTTTACCGGTAAAATAACCGCTCTCTGTTTTAAACAGCTAAATAACAACCTGCTAAAAACATCAAAAATAACAGCAAAACAAGAAGCTGTTTCTGAAAAACATGAAAAATAACAGCAAAACAGCACCCGGTTTTTCAAACCGTAAAAAATAGCAGCTTCCTGTTTTAAACAGTTAAACAACAACCGGTTTCTAAAACCGAAAAAAAAACTTGTTTTTAACAGCAAAACTGCCACCAGTTCCATGTATTTTGGGCTTACCTCTTTTCAAGGTTATTGTATGAGTTCTAGAATTGGAGTTGAAAGAGAAAATAGTTGCCTGGAAACGTCAGATGGCCACCGCTGCCTCACTTTGCAAGGAGTACTTTACTCTGTTCAACAGCGTACTTTTAAGTCCCGGTTGTTAATCGCCACGATTGTGGACTTGTTCTTTCGTTTAAATGTTAAATTCAAGTTATAGTACAAAACGCAGCAGTATTGCGTCAGTACTTTTGTTGGCTTTAAAAAATAGATTCGAATCTCAAAAATTTTTTAGAAAAAAAATCACAAATTGATATTGCTGACAGATGTAAACTACTTTGTGAAGAAAACAAACGGAAATTAAATTTCCGACAAGATAATACAAAATTAATAAAAAATCAATAAAAGTCAGTAGAATAGTAACAACTTTTTAATAAAAAAAATTAAACATAAAGGGGAATCAATAATAGAATAATATGTCTCCTGCCTGTATAAACCTTAATCGTCGATGAATGATTTGGTAACTGAGAGGTCTGTTGTGCCCCCCTTCTAGTTCTATGACTCTTCCACCGGACATGGAAACTGTACGAAATCAAGTATTTATGATGAGTTGAGGGTTTCTTAGCCTTTAATACGGTTGATATGTTGTTCTAAGACAATAAAATTTGTTCCTTGCTAAGGCTACGCATACTGCTATAATGTGAAAGGAGGATTCTTTCTCCCGATAAACATTTGTCTTGTCTGAGATCAGATGTCTTTGTTCAGCTCGCTTCCATCTAAAGACTCTCGCTGTCCGTTAGCTCCTACCTTATTGTACCTTTTTCTACTTCACCCTTTGCTCAAAGCCTTTTGGGAGTGTCTCTGCCCTCAATCTTGTTTGCGTGCTAATTTTTACGTACCCTGCAATATTTACGTGACTCGGGTACGATTTAAAAAAATTAATAAGAAGTTATTATCGAAAACTCAATCAAAGATACGTTTAAAAGACATTATGGAGGTAGTGTTCAATCAATTGTTTAGTTAGAACAATCAGCGATATAATAGGACAGCCAAAATTCCATACATAAAAGTAAATACTTAAATTTTTAAAAGATTTGAAGACATTTTTATTAGTCAGACAAAAATCTAAATAAATGATTATGTGTGTATAAGCAAACATAATACTTAATTGAGAAGAGCTACTCACCAAACCGGAAAACTTAAAATGTACAATAATAGAAATACAATACAAAATCCCTATAACAAACATATTGAATGAGTGTGAGGCTACCGAACTTACAGACATTTTCTAGAGAGATAAAATTGAAAAAACAGGTACGCACTTACTTGGTTGAAAAAATAATAATAAGAAAAAAACGGATAAATTGATAGGGGTTTTAGATGGGAACAACTCATGGAAAAATGTGAAGTACGTAGTAGACTCGATTATGACTTCACGATTTAATGTAAACCATAATAAATATTTTGGGTGTTACATTGTTCGATCAAATTTCCTCCGAATACTTTATAAATTTTTATACTCGATACCGAAGGTAACTAGTATATTGGTTTTGTGCAATGTCCGTCATGGTGTCTGTCCGTCTGTCCGTCTGTCCGTCCGTATGTATGCAAGTTTTTTCCACACCCTTCAAGCTAGAGACTTGAAACTTTCCAATTCTCTTTATCTATGGGATAGTAAATTAAAGTGTCAAGATGGGGGTTCTACGATAACTGGGGGGCTGGCAAATCGATAAATTCGATAACTCAAAACCGATAAATCCACATATTTCGCACATCCTTACAGCTAGAACTACCAAATTTGGTAAGAAGATAGCTACTAGCAACCCCCAAAAAACTGCATCAATAATTTTGGAGCCACGCCCCCCCATTCCGCCCCCAGCCCCCCCGAATTTTAAAGTCAAAAAAGCATATATCTCCCTCAGTTTTTGAGCTATAGCCACCAAATTTGGTGCCAAGATAGGTGATGATGACCCCCTAAAAACTGCATCAAAAGTTTGGATGCCACGCCCACCGACACTGCCCTAGCTACCCCCATCCACCCCAACGCTTCGTCAAAAACGGGAATGCGTGTATCTTCCAGAGTTGTGGAGCTAGAGCTTCCAAATTTGGTGCGAAGATAGCTAGTAGCGATCCCCAAAAAACTGCATCAAAGTTTTGGAGCCGCGCCCACCCATTCCGCCCCCAGCCCCCCCGCATTTTGAAATCAGAAATGGCTATATCTCCCAAAGTTTTTGAGCTAGAGCCACCAAATTTGGTGCCAAGATAGGTGATGATGACCCCCTAAAAACTGCATCAAAAGTTTGGATGCCACGCCCACCGATCCTACCCTAGCCGCCCCCATCCACCCCAACGCTTCGTCAAAGACGGGAATGCGTGTATCTTCCAGAGTTGTGGAGCTAGAGCCACCAAATTTGGTAGGAAGATAGCTGGCAGTGACCCTCAAAAATCTGCATCAAAGTTTTGGAGCCAAGCCCACCCATTCCGCCCCCCCCTTTCCCCACTATTTACAAACTTTCAGCTAGAGTCACCAAATTTGGTATGAAGGTAGCATTTGACATTCCACAAGGATCTGCAGCAAAAATTTGGATGCCACGCCCAAACATACCGCCCCCAGCCCCCATTTCCCCACTTTATACAAACTTTGAGCTAGAGTCACCAAATTTGGTATGAAGGTAGCATTTGAAATTCCACAAGGATCTGCAGCAAAAATTTGGATGCCACGCCCAACCATACCGCCCCCAGGCCCCCTTTCCCCACTTTATACAAACTTTGAGCTAGAGTCACCAAATTTGGTATGAAGGTAGCATTTGACATTCCACAAGGATCTGCAGCAAAAATTTGGATGCCACGCCCAACCATACCGCCCCCAGCCCCCCTTTCCCCACTTTATACAAACTTTGAGCTAGAGTCACCAAATTTGGTATGAAGGTAGCATTTGACATTCCACAAGGATCTGCAGCAAAAATTTGGATGCCACGCCCAACCATACCGCCCCCAGCCCCCCTTTCCCCACTTTATACAAACTTTGAGCTAGAGTCACCAAATTTGGTATGAAGGTAGCATTTGACATTCCACAAGGATCTGCAGCAAAAATTTGGATGCCACGCCCAACCATACCGCCCCCAGCCCCCCTTTCCCCACTTTATACAAACTTTGAGCTAGAGTCACCAAATTTGGTATGAAGGTAGCATTTGACATTCCACAAGGATCTGCAGCAAAAATTTGGATGCCACGCCCAACCATACCGCCCCCAGCCCCCCTTTCCCCACTTTATACAAACTTCGAGCTAGAGTTAACAAATTCGGTATGAAGATAGCAATTGACATCCCACCTAGATCTGCGCAAAAATTTGAATGCCACGCCCAACCATACCGCCCCCAGCCCCCCTTTCCCCACTTTATACAAACTTCGAGCTAGAGTCACCAAATTTGGTATGAAGATAGCAATTGACATCCCACATGGATGGGCATCAAAATTTTTAATACTGGTATCGAGTATACCGCAGTCGGTTGCGTCCGACTGCAACGTTTCCACTTGTTTTAATAGCTCTTGGTGCTTGATAGTCGTTGTCTAATGTTTTTTTTTTATCCAAATTATATGTTTTGTGGGCTGGTGTGTTAAAAGTTAAAGGTGTGAGCCTTGGAAAGTAGCTGGAAATAATATAAATCAGGGGATCCAAAATCGGTACAGAGTAGAACAATGAAATACTATTCAAATAAGGCGCCTACATGCAAACCGTACATTATCTAGGTAAAAGTTAATTATGTGTGTACGAGTGATGGTCCAGGTGAGGATCGCTTCGTCGTATGGGTGGGTGGGGTGTCAAGTGATGATGGTGAGCGATTGAGTCTCTTTAGGATGCCAGGCTGCCGTAAATAGTAACAGTACTTTTAATTTAATATAAGTAAATATTTTGTGTACCCGTATAACAGCTTTTTTTTATTTTTAAATGAAAAATAATCACAACTATTCCCTTCCATCAGTTTGATAGACTAATTGGCTTCCGTTTTTAACAGCCCAGTTTTTGTCAAATAAAGGACGATTGAATATAAATTGTAGGAAACATCGAAAATTATTAAAGTAAGTTTAGAAGTGGAGCGTAATAAAAAAGAAACATAAGGGAAAAATACTATATGAGATGCAAAAGAAATAATAAACAAAATAATAATTAACAACAATAATCAGCAAACAATCAGGAACATAGAGCACATTCCATTAAGTAATATAATAATCTTAAAGTGCGTGATAAAATGCGAAACGGAAAGAACCAACTAATAATGTTGAAGAAATTCTATTAGACAGTTCCGTCTTTCCACTAATTTTTTTAACTGTATAACCTACCTAGCTCAGGCAAGCAAATTGTTCTTAAAAGCGTCAAATAGTAAACACTTTGAAACAAAAAGATCTGATGCTCCTTAAGTGTGAAAGTTGTAACACTCATGTGTTTAAGTTAGCGAATAGATTCTGAGAAAAATTTAATCTCAATACCTAAAAGCTGATAAAATATTGAGACAGACATATAGTACTTGAAGTCCAACGGTGTTGATCTAAATATTAAGAATAAAGAATAAACACATCTGGGATCAAGCGTGCTTTCGTTTATGCAGCACAGAAAAAAAAAAAATACCATGTCTCGGTTCAAAAATTGAGAGGCAAAACCCTTAAATTTAAAGGCAATATATAAAGACAAATAACATAAAAGAATAAAATAAAAATTAAATAGCAAAATAATAAAAACAATATACAAATATAACTAGAATGGAATGACATACTACTTTTAAATCTTACTCCCTGAGGTATTATATGTAAAGTAAAATGGACCAAGAAAATAGATTGTGGACCTAAGCAAGAACAGCTTTATCTCGCTCTTTCAATGTACAAATTAAAACCCACAAGAATCATAATAGAATATAGTCTAGCAAAACTACTTACGATGAAGTCTAAACGGTCTTAAGACCATGAATCCTAAGTTAGTGAAAATTATTGTAAATGACTTGTTTGCGCTCTTTTTATTAGTTTAACATACACACAACTAGTGCTTTACCAACATTAAAAAGAAAAATAAATCTTATCATACAATTATTAAACCAAATCTTATTATTTAGAGCCTCCTCCACAAATAGTATGCAATAAAATCAAACCCTTATCTAAAATCAAAAAACAGGATCCAGAGCTAGGGTGTATAAAACGACTAATACAAAGGAAGAAAAACCAATCCGGTGATAGTTAAAGCACATTATTTTAAAAACACACTACAATTAAAAATTTTAAGTACTCTACCACCCGTTTTGCAAAATACCGACTCTCAAGTCATCTCGAGCTTTAGTACATCACAACCGTATTTTGCCATCCAAATTCAATATTAATGCAAAGGTTCAAGAATAATAAATCACAATACAATGGTTTCACGAATTAAATAAATAACTCAGATCATGAAAAAATAAATCCTTTAGCGACAATAAGTTTTGAGCACTAAAGAAAATAAGTCTCCTTAAGAAATAATTATTATAATTATATGAATAAATACGCCCTAATAACATGGCATCTAATAGATACTTAACACTTAAATTAAAACATTTAACGTATTCATACTTTTCGAAACAGTGTAAGGCTCATATCTCGAACTAGCAAGCTAGTTCAATGCACTTCCTTATTAAATTCAAGAAAAATGGGAAGAATAATGAAATAAAATATTACCATCCATCAATTATAAGAAATTAGTAACGAAATTTTGTAAGTTCAAGCAATGAGTTTGGAAATATAAAAATCTAACATAATCACTAAAAGAGTAGAAATGTACATAGGTTGACAGTTGAAATATATTAAAGCAATCAATTATAAAGTGAAAAATCAATGTCCGATCGATTTCCCTGTTAAAATTAAGTTAACTTGTTAAGGACAATAATACAGTCTATCTCGTTTTAAGCGTAAAGCCTAGTCAAAATAGCTAACTACATAACATAAAATGTTTAAAAATCTGTAGAATACTAAGTTGAAGAAAACGATTAAATATAACACAAATTAAGATAGGGTATCATACAACGTCAATAGAAGAATTTTTGAAGTCAGTAAATGAGTACAAAACACATTCTTTATACATTTTTATCGTAGATAGCATACTGAGAAAGAGTTGGTAAAACCCGTTTATAAAAAAAAAAAATCAAGCTGCTAAGAACATCTTACTGTTTTCATTTTCTTTATTTTAGAAATTGATTTGATATGTGAGTTTGATGAAATAATTTTAGTTGAGTATAAGAAATAGTTTGACGGATATCTTAAATATGAAAAGTGTCATTTGATGAAAATCTTAAAGCGAGCAGAGGGAAAGTTAAGGAAATGATTATTTGATAAGCCTAAAAGATTACCTTAAGGAATTTTAAGAATGTATAAGCAAAATAAATTATTACTGATATAGAACGAAATCCAATATATGGGGATTAAAAAAATAATAATAACAATAATCTCAATAAACGATAAAGTACAAATATTAAGATCAAAATTAGTTTGTTAAAACATGATATATTATACCAGCTACACGAACTTCGTTAAGCTTTCAAGTGAGTACTAGAACTAAGGCTTATAATATTGACTTAAAAAAGCATTTTATAAAGCCGAAACAAAATCATGGAGTATGACTTGTGTGTTCTACCGGCTTGTCATTAATCTTAATGTTCGGTGTTTGTGTTTGCTAAATCTCTCAACGGAACAAGCTTAATATAAATCTTAAATTTAACATCCTACAAAAATCTATTAAAAAAAAAAAAAAAAAAAAAATATATATATACATGAAATAAAATTAAAACATACCCATAAGAAAAACATAATTTGATAGTTTCTTAACAAAGTACACCAACTTAAAAAATGTTCATTGGTTTATTAAAAAGTTTTACTAATTAGCTCTATAAAAGTAACAGAAGTCAGTGCAATAATCAAAATAGATATATGCAAATAAAGGTTAGAAACGTAAGTAGCGAATAAGTTGGGTGTGCGTTAGAAGGAGGGACAATCAATAAACATACCACCTGCATTTCATAGACGCTCGTGTATAGAATCGCATAACGGAGCGTGTTTTAATATAATAATACAAGCAGGATCACTTTCCCCTATAACACTTTCCCCCTCTAACACCTACTCTCTCTAATACTAACTCTCTCTTTCTCCCTCTAACACTTTCCTCCTCTTACAACTTCCCCCTATAATATTTCAAACTAAATCTGAAAGTCTCAATATTCTTGTGTTGATCTTGTTGCTGCTGCTGCGAAAAA
This sequence comes from Scaptomyza flava, assembly GCA_030179655.1. Lineage (NCBI taxonomy): Eukaryota > Metazoa > Arthropoda > Insecta > Diptera > Drosophilidae > Scaptomyza > Scaptomyza flava. Next base: position 46,190,966 of record JARNME010000012.1, read on the forward strand.
ATTCGCATCCCTTGCTTACATAACACTCACGAATGTTGTTGTTCTTGTTGTTGTTGGTTTTGCTTTTGATCATAACAATGCGGCCTACGAATGTACTGCCCTTTGACTAGCGTACTTCAAACAAGCACAATCTTGTCTCAATCCTTTTATTCTTTGATCACAGGTTTTCACAAACATTCATTGTTTATGTTTTGCCTGCAGGTGTGCAAGGCAACGCACGTCAAACAGCCACCCTCTCGACTCTCTCTTATCTACTTATTCGTATCTAACACCTTCTCCCTCTAACACTTTCCCACTCTATCCTTTCCACCTCTTACACCTTCTCCCTCTAACACTCCCCCTCTCACACCTTCTCCCTCTAACTCTTTATAATCTATATGTACAAGTATCAATACTCTTGTTTAAAAACAATGTGTTGATCTTGCTGCTGCTGCTGCTGCGAAAGACAATTCCCATCCTTGCACACATAACCCCCCACGAAGGATGTTGTTGTTGCTGTTGACAATAACAATTCACGTGTGCAGAGCAATGTATTTAAAACAGTAGCATACTTGACTCTAACACTAATTGGTTGAATAGCAAAAACTGATCCTGTCATTATCACAACCATAAGGCTCAACGTATCGACATTGCTGCTGCTGCTGCTGCGTAAGAAAAGTTCCATCCCTTGTTCAATGAGCCCCACGAAGGATGTAGTTGTTGTTGCTGTTGGTGTTGCTTTTGATCATAACAATGCGGCCTACGAATGTACTGCCCTTTGACCAGCGTACTTCAAAAAAGCACAATCAAGCATGCACAAACTTGTCTCTAAGTCTTCCTCCCTCTAACACTTTCTTGCACACAGTATCCTTCTAACACTACCC